>CM024759.1:108987036-109433519 GCA_014218235.1 Colocasia esculenta | reverse complement strand
CTGTCGTTGGAGAAGAGAACCCGACCTGCAAAGAACCACCGAGACTCCTTGGCGGTCAGACACTCCGACGATCAAGTCAGTGAATGTTGAAAAGAGAGAGAATAGAGAGAGAATTTTGTGCTATGAATAGCGTACCTTTCTTCCGTGGGCTCCCGTGCCTTTTTATAAGGGCTTGGTCCTTAGGATGAGAAGGGATGGGGGTGGACGAGTCGCCGCAAGGCAAGGGCCCCATTTAGGGAACCCTCGCCAGCTGGGCACGGGGAGTCTCGCCTTGATAGCCGCATGCCTAAAGCAGATACGGGCCAGCTGGGGAGTCGCGATTTACGGGGCCCGTCTGTACTTCGGGTAAGCGTGACCTGGCGCCAACCAGGCGCGCCCGGATGCAGTGCTAGGCTAAAGTAGTTCTCGGCGGTGATTGACTTGCCCACGACGATGGCGTCCGACAACCTAACTGTCGGTTCATCGGCGCGGCCGATTATTAAACTTCTGACTCGTCGATTGACAGCGACCGGTATCAAGAAGGTTTCTCATATAAGTGCGAGAGGTGGAGCTCCCGTTTGGTGCCCACGGTGAGCACGCTCTTCGTCGCCTAACTCACCGTACCTTGACTGCCCTCTTGAGGTTCTCCTCCAGGTGGCAGAGTCCACAGCCAAGCAAAGCACACACACACACCCTCTCTTTGGCACCTCCTCCCGCCAACTTGAACGTTTCATCGCTAATAAGGATATTTTTGTCCTAAAAAAAAACTAACGGCAATAGTATATATAATATTCCACTCAGAGATACTTTTTTTGAACAGCAATTAACTCTAAGATTTTCTTTTCCGAAAAATAGTATATTATAAAGGCACAATAAGAATTATAAAGATTTCAGAGAGGGTTTTTTGAAATATCAATATATTATTGAGTTATTTCTAAAATACCCTAGATTAAATTAATTAGCTGCGAAACTTCGTAATCGTCAGTTCAACATTAACATCTATTTTTTAAATCTACTACAAAAGATTTATTATAATAACTATGTCTCAACTCTCAAGATTATTAGCGACGAAATTTTAGAATGGTTTTAATAACCATAGATTATTGGCGACGAAACTTCCTAACCGTCAGTCCAGCATCACGTCTGTTCTTGCCGTCCGTCCGCCCCCACCCTGCCCCACCCGAAGCAGACAAGTCCAGATGACCGAACACCAACTGCACCGTGCCCAACAGCTCACCAATCTGAAGTCACCAAAGAATGGAAGCCCAAGTAAGCGTGACATCGTGTCGACTTCTGATTGGAGGGACCATATGCTTCGTACCGGAGGGCCGTCTTCCTCTCCCGCCTCGCGGGCTTCGCCCCCGTCCTCGGTCTCATCAGAAAAAAAATTTCCCGACAGCGACCAGGAGGAGAGGAGCAGAATCCTAACATGGCCCTGTCGGCTCCCCCTCCCGCTTCCCCGCCATTCCAACGTTCCCCAGCCGCAGTCCCCTTTTTACAACCTACCGCTGCCATGCCAGGCTCCTCCTCCTCCTCCTCCGCCTCCTCCAGCAAAAACCCTTCATGGCGGTCTACAAGCGGTTCCAGCGCGGGGACGAAGGGCTCCGGCTCTGCCTCGTCCTGTGCGGCCTCGGCCACGCTCTCGTCGGTGCTCAACCACGAGCGGATCCGCGAGGAATGCAAGGGCGGCGGCGGCCGGGGGCCCGGCAACTACTGCAGGAGCAGGAGCCTCACCGGCTCGTCCCGCGCGCTTATCCGTGGCGGTCCGGGTCAAGAGAGCGACGTCGCTGCAGGCAGACGTGTTCGCTCGTTC
This sequence comes from Colocasia esculenta, assembly GCA_014218235.1. Classification (NCBI taxonomy): domain Eukaryota; kingdom Viridiplantae; phylum Streptophyta; class Magnoliopsida; order Alismatales; family Araceae; genus Colocasia; species Colocasia esculenta. The sequence continues at coordinate 109,431,727 of CM024759.1, read as the reverse complement.
GTATCGTGTGCCTTTCTTCGGTTCAGGGAATGGGGGGTCACGTGCTTCTCCAGGCAGCGGGATCGCTGGGTCCGTGAGGGTTGCGGGTATTGTGGCGGGAAGGTCTGGGCGGGTGGCGCTGCAGAAGGAGGCGGAGTGCCGGGGCCGCCGCGTGGCTCCGAGGCGAGGGAATCCAAGGTCGGTGCACGGAGCTGTCCGACGAAGCTGCCGCCGGTGAGGGAGGAAGCCGCGGGGATGGAGGCGAAGTCATCGAGGGAGATAGTTCTGGCGGAGGTGACAGAGGCAGTGGGGAAGCCGGTGGCCGGCGCTGGAGGGAGGAGGCCGTCAACGGAGAGCTCCTCGGTGCCGCCGCGGAACGACGTGATTCCGGAGCCCCGGAGGAATGATGAGAAGCCATCGTTTAGGACTCGAGAACCTGCGGAGAGGGACCTAGGCAAGCCGCCGGCTTCTGTCTCTGGCCTCGCACCACCACCTAAGGCAAGGAAGGCCCACGGTAGCGGCGCCGGCTCTGGCAGAGGGCCCACAGCGACGTCGTCGGCGGCGATGCTGACGACTCCCGGAGGAGGAGGGAAGGAGAGGTCGTTCGTGTGGGCGGACAGATACCGGCCGAGGGCCCTGGAGGACTTCATCTGCCACCGGGACATGGTGACGGAGCTGCGTGAGCTGGCAAGTCAACACCTTGCACGCCCGACATTTCTAAAACCCTATCTAGAAGTCTGAGCATGTTCTAACCCACTTTAATTAACCCGTTCCAATCTGAACTGTTCCAGCTTTCCATCCATAACATGATTTACCCATTGAAATGCTAACAGATGGAGGGGGAATTGCCTGGTCTGTCCAAGCTTTAGTTTGCATTCCATCATCTGTTGCAACTCCGATTGAACAAGATTATTCTGTTCTAATTTCTAATCTTAACGCAGTTTTTGGGAAGAAGGGTGAAAAATAATGTGATTTTAGATTCGAATTACTGAAATCCTAGTTTTTTCTCTCTCTATTTCCTAAACAAAAATATAAAAAAGTAGATTTTTTTAAAATAGATTTTGAGAGAGGGGAGAGAGATAGAAAGAAAAGTGACATTTATGATCGCCTTGTATTTTAAGTTTCAAAAGCTAAGAAACGAAGTTTTTGGAGAGATTTTAGATTTTGTAACGATGAAAATCCTGGACCACAGGAGAAAAGTTAGTTGCACTTTTTTCATATATTTTTAGTGCACTTAATTTGGACATCTCTTGTTGGTTAATGTAATGTTGGTACATTATGTTCAACTAATGGGAAATATAAAAGTATACTAAAAATACATGAGAAAAGTGCAGCAAACTTTTTTCAAACCTTAATATCAAACGTCTGTCTAAGAAGAGGAATTGTTACTTCCATTGGCATTACTTCTATGCACCTTTCACCATGTATTTGTTAATTACTATTCCACAATGGTGTTTTAAACTAGCTAGCCACTTAGTATATATATATATGTATCAATCTTTGCATTATCAGGTGCACAATGGAGAATGCGATCACTTTATATTTGAAGGCCCTTCTGGGGTGGGGAAGAGAACCATGATTTCAGCTTTGCTAAGGGAGGCTTTTGGACCCGACATGTTGGAGGTAGATAGCCACTTTAACCTGAATGCATATATATATATATATATATATATTTGTAGGATACTGGGACAGTACTCAATCACCTTGTTGATCAATATTTCTATATATTTTCACAGACTAGAGATGAACTGAAGGTATTTGCACTGAAGGTAAGCAATTTATCTCTGCACACATGTACAGTACCCTTCATCTCGGCTCTACATGATCTTTATCTGAAATTAATCTGTCCTTTCATCTCCCCAAATCATCATTTTTGACAATTACATCACTTACTGCATGTAGGGAGAAATTGTCCCCAACGTAGAGGCAAATGTCAAAAGATCTCCCCAGCATGTCGAGGTTAACCTGTCTGAGTTGCGTGGTTATGAGAGGCATGTTGTGGTTGCATTGATAAAAGGGTCCTCTCGTTATTCCACACCGGCCAAGAACATCATCGTAGAGTGTGATCATGTAAACTGTCAAGGTACATCTTTAATGATCTTAAAGTGATCACCACCTCTACAGTACTGTCAACCTTGACAAAACTGATCATCTCCTTCGTTCTACCAACTTTTTGCAGCAATTGTTCTATATGGTGCTGACAAGCTCTCTACAGACTCCCTACACTACATCTGCTGGCTGATGGAAAAGTATAGAGCTTGTTACAAAATGATATTTTGCTGCGCTGATTCATCTAGCCTGCAGCCTGTCAAACATCTCTGCAAAGTTGTAAAACTTAATCCGCCTTCACAACAAGAGGTGATCATCTCATGGAATATTAATGATCAGTTCCTACATCTAACTTATTCTTGTCTGCTAATGGCATCACTTACGGAGAAGCCTGTATTCTTTTCTCAGATTGTTGACGTTTTAGAGTTTATAGCCAAGAATGAAGGCATAGATTTGCCGCGCAGTGTCGCCGAGAAAATTGCAGATAATTCGAAACAAAATGTTCGACAAGCAATCCGTTCATTTGAGGCCACTTGGCAGTCAAGGTATGCACATATGCTCTGCAGGGTGCACAACAAGGGAAAAAAATTAAGAGTAATGCTATGCTCCCATAGCACAGCTGGAGGGGCCGCGCGCCCTCCTGCGCGCGCCGCGTGGAGGGCGCGGGCCCCTCCAGCATTTAATGCTCTTTTTTTTTTTACAATTTGTGCACACAAATACATCATTTTTGTGCACAAATAGTACACAAAAATTAAAAAAAAATATTAAATGCTGGGGGGCCCGCGCCCTCCACGCGGCGCGCGCAGGAGGGCGCGCGGCCCTTCCAGCTGTGCTATGCTCCGGCAGTGCCGGGAGCATAGCATTACTCAAAAATTAAATCTGTACGTAGCATTCCATTTTTGGTAGCAAAAATGATTTTTTTTTTTAATGTAGAATCCTTCTTAATTCATGCTGAAAACACCTATGATAGATATGTACTGAGACCATGCAGATTTAAGCAGTTCCATTGTTTGTATTCTTACCTCCCCCATTCTTGATCCCATCAAGGTTATCTGTCATCAAAGACCAAAACGATTGGATTTAAGTAATTAAAGTGTGAATTTTTGGTCTACTACTAATATATTCATCTTCTGGTGTTTATAAACTCTCTGCTTCTGTCTGCTAGCTATCCATTCAAAGATGACCAGGAGGTTTTAACTGGATGGGAAGAGGATATTGCAAACGTTGCCAAGAATATGATTGAAGAACAAAGCCCGAGACAGTGAGCTTTTATTCTATCTTATAACTGTTCATAGTTTATAATTTTCTGCCAATCTATGAAACCTTAATTCAACAAATAAGAAGTATTTAAAAGAAGAGAAAGATTTAGTGCATGCACTTTTATATTACACTTTAAGTGTAATATGACTAGGCAATAATTTATGTGGCACCCATCACATGAAGAGTGATAAAGTGACAACCCAATTGTTAAATATCACATAGACTTGTTACCTAGTCATATGACAGTACGTTAAATCTTTCTCTTAAAAGAACGTCGGAGACACGTGCTTGTACGGTATCTGCCCTCACATAGTCGGTCCCACCCCCACGTGACGGGAGAGTGGAGCCATGTGAGAATGGGCAGTAAATCAATCTCTAAAGAAATACCATCCTCCTGATAATTTGAACAATTGAAGTGAACATCTCACAGTTCTTCTTGCAATCAGGCTGTATTACATCCGTGAGTTGCTAAAAAAACTGACAGAGCACAATGTGTCACCACGGTTTATTTTCATGGTGAGATTCCTTCCTCACATCTGGTTGAAACTCCCACTGCATGGGTTAGCACAAGTCTTCCCATCTGGTTTAACCCTATCCTACTTACTTTCAGACCCTGCAACAAGAGCTGAAGAAACGTCTGGATGAAAACTACCACACCAAACTTGATGATATCTGTGAAGAGTACAAGAATGTGAGCTCAACTGACATCAATTCACAAGACCAGTTGTTTACCTTCTCCTTCCAAACTTTATACAATCAAATTCAAGATAATCTGTACTTGTCACCTAGCAGGACACTTCACAAAGTATGGAGCCTGAAGAGGATCTGCTACTTATTCCACAAGAGGTTGGGGAGAATATGGACAAAGGAAATGATCACACGAGATGTTTCATGAAAATTGAAGGTAATACGGAGGCCTCCCCCGCCCCCCCCCCCTCCGCCCACTTAATTTTCATGTTGCATAGAACTTACAGATCACTAATTAGTTGAAGCTAGCTTCACTTTGTTGCAGAATTTACAGCAGAATTCATGAGCTTCTACAAATTGAATGTGGTGATCAAGAATGTGGAGGAGAAAAATGACTGCCGAGTGTGATGCAGATGATATGAGTTCTCTGTGAAGGTGTAAAATAAGGTTGAAGCTCTATGTGAGGTACCAGATGGTGCTACTTACAGAGACTGTGTGTGTGTACGTGTGTATGTTCATATAAGTGATACACAAATCACAAATGAATTCGGATCCTCCAAGTACATGGGAGGACCGAATTCGGTCAGTCACCAATGAGAGGTGATGGTGCGTGGAAAATTTTCAAAAAAAATCCAAATAAACCCACCATCAACTTCCATTGGTGACTAAGTTCGGTTCTCCCATGTACTACACTTATACACGCATACGGTTTTTTATTAGAACTTGTGCTCATCCATAAAGGGTCGAATATATAATACAGTTTCAGCTTACATTACTTGTGTGTATAACAAAACTAGATGCAAAGATATCAGGTATGTCACTGTCACACGTGTGACTTCAATATATATGACATTCATGTAGGCCAACATCACCATGTTTGCTACAATGTTAGAATGGGTCATGATGATACATTTAAGCATGTCAATTATAATTAAGCCCGAGCGGCCGAGCTATTAGTTTTGGCATGATGATTAGCTAGGTACTTAAATTAATGTAATGGTACTCAAATCTACCTGAAATCGATTTAAATCTAATAGTTGTCACGGAATCCTTCTTTCCTCAAGGCTTGAAAGCTTTAGGTCCACATCCTTATCTAATATCAAATTATATATATATATATAATTTTTTAAAATATTCATCTATTACATGAAATTAAAATTTTAACATCATCTTTAAAAAAAATTAAGAAAATTTATTGTCAATGAACTGTTGGTGAGAGTTGAACATGAAATTAAAATTTTAACATCATCTTTAAAAAAAATTAAGAAAATTTATTGTCAATGAACTGTTGGTGAGAGTTGAACTCTTCACCTCTTTTGATGTACGATGAAGTGCTACCAATAAACCTATATATATATATATATATATATATATATATATATCAATATGAATAATATCAAGGTATAATTTTTGACACACTATCCGCATTTGAATAATCTATAAGATATTATCCATGCAAAAAATGAATATATTGCATACTTTTGCATCTGTCTGTCAGCAGTTTCATATAAGATTAATTCACGCAACTTTGGATCCTTATCCTATGATTCCTACGCTATATACACGTACCCATGCACCTCTCCGTCAACCCCTCAGCCTTCGCCTGTCTTCTACGTTCCTCCTCCCTCCTCATATCCCGGCCTCCGGCGAACTTCACCCATCTACGGTTGCTCCGCTTCCTCTCCCCCGCCGTGCGCCGTCGCCCCCTGCCCCGCTGTCGCCATCTTCACCGGCGGCTCGCGGAGGTCGCACCGACAAACCGGGCAGGTGGGGTGCGACGCGAGCCACTGGTCGATGCAGCCCTGGTGGAAGGTGTGGCGGCACGCCGTGAGGAGCCGGACCGGGTCATCATCGTCGAACTCCGAGATGCAGACGGCGCACTCCGTCTCGGGATCGACTCCCTCCCGGAGGCCCTTCAGGGAGGAGTAGCGGCGCACGGGGAAGGCGGCGAGGGCCGCCGGGCCGAGGCCCCGGGGCCCGTCCGGGCACCGGGGGTTCGGGGGTGTGCCTTCCTCAACGCCGCGGCGGTGGGCGGGCCATGCGGAGGCGAGGTACTCGACGAGGTCGCGGAGGAGGTAGATGGAGAGGAAGCCGACGAGGAAGAAGAAGATGATGGAGATGGGGACGGCCCCGTGGAGCGAGTGAGGACCGGGGGCGGCGGCCGTTGTCGGGTCAGCGGAGGGGGGAATCGTCGGTCGCGACATACATCGCCGGTTTGTCGGGGATCCGGCCGGCGGTGGCGGCCTCTGCATGGGAACGGGTGGAGGTGAGGTAGCGGGCAGCCAGGTGGGGCCCGCGTCCTTGTCCTTTGTTCCGCGCGGCCCGCCCTTGTCCATTCGGCCACGCGAAGTTGACCTGGCCGTTGACCATTCACTCCTGATGGCCCCACGTTCTCGAGGAACGAGATGGCATTGTACGGAAAAACATAGAGCTTTATCGTAAAAAGGAAATTTTTTTGGCTATATTTATATGGATATATGTGCGATGTAATTATTTTAGCAATTGCTTTTTTGTGCTTCAGACGTTATCTTCAGGACGATTTGCTAATATATATATATATACATATTCAAAAATATTATATATAAATATAACATAATTTATTTATTACATTATATGTATAAATATTATGTAAATACAGTTATATCATATGAAAAAATTAGAAAAAAAAGGATTGGGGTGAGAGAGGCTCGAACTCTCGACCTCAGGATAACTCTACAGCTATGAGACCTACGCGCTAGCCAACTGCGCCACCACCCCGTTTGGTGACCATATATTATATTTAAAAAATGTTTTCTCCCCTCCCCAACCCAGCCACTCTAGAAAGAATAAGCTAATGACGGTTCGCCTTGTTAGTGATTTTTTTTTTAGCATTGTACACAGTTCAACATAAATAGTATTTATTTTTCATAATAAAAATTTTAAATTTTTGGGATCTAATTGGATCGGTATGGTACAATGCAATATGTCTAATATCGTAGCATCCATGCAAATTTGATTCAATCTGATATATTAGTTAGACCAATATAGAGGTGAATAAGAGCAAGATTTGTCGTGTCATTGCAGCGGCACGATCGTATCATAATATGTTAGGGATTTGAAGATCTTTTGGTATGGTCGATTCTATCTCCTCTTTTTTATTTTTTATTTTTTATTTTTTTATTTTTATTACTATATCATTTGGATTTACTTATGTCAGATATCACTATGTCAAGACGAACTAGGCATGGACGAGTTGTCCAACATGGCAAGAGTATATTATTAGTAAAAACACCATCAATACTTATTTTGTGCAAATGCCCTTGTGAGGGCAGCCATTTCCATACTCGCAAGTGTTTTTTTTTTTGTTCTTTGGCGCAGTGGTCGAAACCACTGCACAGATTGCACATAACCTTGCATGCTGAGGGATTGATCCTTGGGCACACCCTTCCTAGTTCGTCGGGTGTTCAACTACGCCATGTGCAGGGACCTTGCAAGTGTTAATCAGACGTGTTTTCATAATTTCACATTAGTTTGTTAAGGGAACCCAAGATCTTAGTTGGACTATAGTTGGTCGTACCACTGCGCATCGCGGCGGTACGGTCAAATCGCACCGTATCATGGCTGACAAGGGTTACCCACAATGAGGTGACCCAGGCGTGCTGCTACGGCATGTCGTTGATTAGTACAGTCTGGTCTGCGACAAATTGTTGGGAACCGACCAGATCTACCGTGTCGGTCCGGTCGACCCCAGCTTCACGTGCACATAGTGTGCGTTGTCTCTCGTTTTTTTATTTTTTTATTTTCCTTTCTCCCCCTCATTCGATGCATCTAAGTGGTTTACATGATGTCTGAGATGAAATTTCAAAGATAAGCTAATTAAGAGATGATACAAATTATGATGATTTTAGTTTAAGTTTTTAAATTAATTTTTTGTCAAGTAAAAATTATCCCAAAAATTATTAGATCGAGTTAATCTCAATATGTATGTATTAATAATTCTTGATATTTATATTTTTAGAATCATTATATTTTTTTGGCAACTACGGTGATTTTAGATTCGACTTTATTTTCGAAACCGAGTGTCATCCTGTCGAAATGTGTACAATCAAAGATAATACCAGAATTATATTAATAACATAAAATTTTAAAATTAAATATAATTATATTTTATGTAAGTGGCCATGTCCTACGTAAAAATGTATTATCTCTTTCAATTTCTTAGTATCATATTAGTATTTTATTATAAATTTTAAGACATTATAGTTTTGTTTATATTTTTGGATTCTTAATGTTAACTTAATAGAATACATCAGTCATATCATAATATTATATAATTATTATATTGGAGTTGATAGTGGTGGTGGTAGTGGAGGTGACCCTGATCGAATCAGATCGCTGGAATATAATATAGTACCATCCTATTCATATAAATAGTATTAAATTAAGAATCTATATGATCTAGTAGTCTATTGAATCACAATAGATTTTTCGATATGGATATTGATTCATCGAAAAAATTGTCAATAATTTTGATTTTTCTTGTAGTGTGGTGGACTCCTCTCAAATGAGAATTGAAGCCTTTAGATGATGTCATATTAACTCTTCAACTTAATTGCAGGATCTCTATTAAGAAATTTATTATGAATGTCTGACAAAAAAAGACTCCTCCTTTGCAAAATCGTCTTGGTCAGTGGCGGATCCTCAAACTTAATCCAGTGGGGTCACTTGAGTATAGGGGGGTCACCTTAAAAGTCAGTGGGGTCACCTTACATAAGATTACATAAAAATTTGACTTACATAAACAAAAAAAAAAGAACTCTTTAAGACCCTCTTCCAAGTCAGTGGGGTCACGTGACCCCACTGACTATAAGGAGGGTCCGCCACTGGTCTTGGTGATAGAGGGATGTAAATTTTATATAGTTAGAGAATATGAACTTTAATTGGCATCCACTTCGTATATCTATGACGACATAGATAACGGTACTAGATGATTGTGTTAATTAAGTTGACTTGAATGATTAAATTGAGTTTCTTATATTTTTCAACCTCTCTATATGATCATGTTCTTATGCTTTGTTCATTTTCTTTTGAAGTTTACTCATTTTACATATTGATCAAGTTACAAAATAAAAAAGAAACTCAAACAGACATTTTTTCCATCATATTTTAGCGGCACAGCATGATACGATATCATACCGTATCATGAAAAATAAGACACGATCAATCTGCGTACAAGAAACCATGAGTTGGACGAAATCAAAATAATATCATGGTTATAGAATCATGTGAAGTGAAAATGTGTACAAGTTAGAGGAGATTGTTAGCTCAATTTGTACACGTCCCATCAATAACTTGATTTCAATTTTAATGGGTCAGTAATGCATTGAACCTCTATCAATTGTTTTTAGCTTAAATCCAAGTGAAAAATGAAAAAAAATTGAGAATGATATATTGATCTTTCTAAAATTAGAACAAAGTAATTTCAAATTTAAAATTTTACATAAAATCTTATGGGTTTGTAAAATATGTGCAAACATACGACTAGATTCTTGTGGTTTCCAAAGCGTTTTAGTTTAACTCAAATTTGAATTGTGAAATCTTATTTGTTTTGGATCTGAATTGAAGTTTTAGTTTCAACTGGAATTAACACGATAGAGAAGACCTCGAGCTAATGTCTTTAAGTCGAAATCGAATGGATATAGAGTAGAGAAATATTTATTATATTTTTTAATACATTGATAGTGTACATTAATTTGACCCTTTCATTGGTGGGTGCAATGTGCCGATGATCATTAGCCACAAAAAAGCCTAAAGTATATTAGAAATATATTATAAAAATATTAAATGTCTCTACAAAGAGTAATACTTGTCATTCAAAATGGACAATAAGTGACGAGATGATGAGTGGATTCATAAATCGAAAGAATGAGACAGTATATGATAATAAGTCCCTCTTATTTTTTGTAATAAAATATATCTTATCCTCTTATTATTTATACATGAACAAATCATATAGAGAAACATATACTATCTCAACCCTTACTAAACATATAAGTATATATTAAATATGCTCACCCCCTCATTTAACCAAGGTTGGTCATGTTGCAGGACTCGATTATACCGAGTTTCTGTTGGCATGGTTTGGATCTATCCGTAACGTATCGGTACAGATCGATCTGAGTAGAATTTTTTTTTCAAACTTTGAAAATATCTGTCGACCAAAACACAAATTCCAGTTGACCGTTTAGGTTTGAAGCTCTGGCTGGATAATTTGAACTTCATTGAAAGTATCGATCGATCGAAACAAAGAGATCTTTTCCTTGAGAGTAGCAGTACGAATCGACCCCAATAGATTTATGAGTGTGAGAGAGAAGATCTTGCTCTAAATTCTTCAAAATAGAAAAAATCACACTAGATCTAAGATAATATTTCTTACCTTGAAGAAGTTTGAAGAAATTTAAAATCACCATAACTCAAGGTGTTAAAGAAGAAGAAGATGGAGATCTCTGCAAAATTTTGTAAGAAAAATTACTCAAAATTATAAAATTTAAAAATAGAAAGTAAAATAGGAGTAAGAAGAAAGATAAAAGAGGGAAGAAGCCTTATCTAGAGGCGTCGGGTGGGGGTGGAAATGGGGAAGGGAAAGGGAAAGGGAAAGAGACTATTTAGGAGGGATCTGATCGGATCACTATAGGTCTACACCCAAGTTAGGTTTGGATCTGAATAGACTCAAGTCATCGTGGGTCACTTCAACCCAAATAACTCGATGATGTTAGAACTCGCGAATGCCCTAATAGGCGTCGGATCGGTCGTATCATTACGGTACGCAACGGTGTATTTAATCCAGGGTTCTCCCGGCGGCACGGGCGAACCGCACCGTACCTGGGGCTCGGCGAGCCTCAGGCACGGTCAGGACAGCGGACCGGTACGATCCGGTCTGCTAACTTCGGTTTTTTATTTTTGTTTTCGTATTTTTTTTCGTATTCGGTGTGTTTAAGTGATTTAAATGATGTCTAATTGAAATAAAAATTTAAACATAAACTAATTAAGAGATGATCTAAATTATAGTAATTTTATTATAATTTTTTAATTATTTTTTATCAATTAAAAATTATCCTAAAAAATCAATAAAATTGACTTAATCTCAACATCTAAGGGATCTAATGGTGTCTAATTGAGATGAAATTTCAAACATAATCTAATTAATAGGTGATATAAATTTAATAATTTTAGTTTAATTTTTTAAATTAATTTTTTGTCAAGTAAAAATTGTCCCAAAATATATTAGGTCGACTTAATCTCACATCTATGCATCATAACTCATGATATTTATGTTTTTAGAATCAGTATATTTTTCTAGGAATTATGATGACTTCATATTTGACTTTATTTTTGAAACCAAATGTCGTCCCGTTGAGTACGTGCACAGAAAGTTCGTCGTACCGCGACAAACTCTGTGTGCACTTAAGGGGTCTAATTAGTGTCTAATTGAGATAAAATTTCAAACATAAACTAATTAAGAGATGATACAAATTATAGTAATTTTATTAATATCTGGGATTAATTAGCATTAATAAATGATAGCCCAATGTCATACTCAGAAGTGCGCGGTCCGACGAGACGACACCGGAAAATTATAACGAAAATAAAATTTGAGAACACCATAATTTTCAAAAAAAATATGGTGATATCAGAAATATAAATATCCGGAATTGTTGACGTACGGATTTTGATATTAAGCCGATGCAACTATTTTTCGGGTAAATTTTCACCCAGTGTAAAATAAATTCTAAAAATTAAAATAAAATTACCATAATTTGTAAACCATTACATTAGCTTATAGCTAAAATTTCAACACAAATGGACATTATTTGAATGGGTTTACAAGAGGATCTTCGGGCCACCTAGTTTATGGGTTAATTACGTCAAGCATTTTCTGGGATCTTCGGGCTAGCTGGTTTATGGGTAATTACGTCAAATCATTCTTCTTCATCTGCTACAGGCGGCAATGGTGGTGGTGGTGGTGGTGGTGGTGTGGTAGTGGTGGTGGTGGTGGTAGCATACACTTTTCATTAGAGTCTGAGTTCTCGCATGCTACCCAAGATAGTCGAGATCACGGTGCTCCACTAAGCTATTCAAAAAGGTATCGAGCAGATGAGAAAAGACGACACATAGGTCATGTGGTGAGTAGTAACTATCAAGGGATCTTGAATCCGATTTTGAGAGACTGAGCACATAGGACGACACAACATCTGAGGGTGCTACTGAGGGTCACAGTTTCTTTTCAGGACATACACAGTTGGATCCATATGGACAACATCATGAATATGGTGGCTATTATGCCTCTGGATACTAGTATGGTCATGATAGTTCTTATATGCAAATTCCAATCGTTCCACCACCAGGACCTACAATAGTACGTCAAGGAACACGTCAATATTTAGAATATCAGCGTATGTACGAAGACCTATATCAAAATTACATGTCTTATGCTGATTATTTGCGCTTCTTGGAGAGCACTTATAATGTGAGGTTATTCAGAGATGGAAGTTATACCCTTTACTACGAAAGTTTTGTGGACATACATGCTCAGCATGATGAGGAAGAGTAGGTAAGAACTTGTTAAATGTCTTTAGTGACATGTTAAGGAAGATGATGCTAATTTGTAATTTTTCATGTAAAGAAAAATGATGAATATGAGGACGACGATATGAATATTATATTTGGCTTGTATCATGATTATATCCTTAATATTTAGATGAATAATAATTGCTTGTGTCATGATTTTGGTATGATTGTATGTATGTTAGATGAATATTAAATGGTTGTGGTGGGTTGACTTAAATGAGTAAATAATTTATTTATATATTTTCAACCTCTTTATGTGATATTTTTATGTTTTACTCATTTTCTTTTGAAATTTGCTCATTTTAAATATTAACTAAGTCACAAAATTAAAAAAACAAATCAAACATGTTATTTTCCCACCGTACCTCAATGGTACGATACGGTACGATACGTACCGTGCCACGAAAAATACGGTATGGTCGATCCGGACAGTACGGCGAACCTTGATTTAATCTCATGTGGTCGAGTTTATCTTATCACATCATTAAATAGTAATCTTTTACAAGGGGTAACATGAGAAAGTGTCACCAAAAGGTCCAAAACGGCATAGTCAGAACTTGTAGGGGTTAGATTCGGAAATGTGAAGCTTCTATTACCCTCTTTCCAGGCTTCCCTCTTCTTCTCCGCCACCTTTGCACCTAGATTTTTACGCCCTCTCTGTCTCCGTCTCTTCGAGCTTGTGGCCATGGCTTCGTCCTCTGCTGTTCTTCCCATCACAGGTCCGGTTCCCTGGTTCCACGTTTCCGCTCTGTGTCAATCCCTGCTGTTCTTGGCTCCTCCTCAGGCAGCCAGCCGATGTTCTATTTGATTCGCAGCTACGATCGAGCTGTTGCCAGCCGGCTTCCCTTACTTCGCTGCTTACATGGCCTATCGCCTCGTTCTAACTGTAGTCTTAAGTCGCTCTGGAAGTTTCGTGCTTGATTGTGGTATTTGCGCCCGGATTGCCCCACCGGGGGGGGGGGGGAGTATGTTTCGGAAAAGTCCATTTTTTTTATAAGACCGAGTTCCTTGGAATTTTGAGTTTGAAGTTTGAGTCGCTGCTTTAATCCTTCTAACTTGTTGGGGGCTGAAATGGAGCAGCCTGCCCGATCTTGCCTTTGCCTTTCTTCTATGTATGTTGTGCTGTTTTTTCTTCCGTCAACGCCCTTCACATCAAAATTTGTGGTTTTTTTTGTTCTGGAAATCATGGGATAACTAATTTGTATGGCGAACGTTCGACTACTTGCTTAGCTGATTGGACAAGAACAGCACATTAACGAGAGGAAGATTTGTGCTTTAATTTCTGGTTTCGGTTAGAATTGAGAGGTCTTACCTTTTAGCTCCGAGGTAGACTATTGCCTGGTTTGACATTGAAGTTGAAAGTCACTGGATTTCACTGGCTAGGATGAGGAGGAAAGCCTAGCCAAGGTCCTGAATGTTGCCATTGTTTTGAGATTGTTTGCACCCTGTTTGTCATTGATAGTACAACTTACTGGATTTCACTAGTCAGGAATCAGGATAGAAGGAAAGCAAATATCTTGAAATGTTGTGATAAACACTCGAATTAGGTAGAACACTCACCTGTGCGGTGCAATCATGCTTCTTGTTCAATCTTTGCTGGTGAATTTTGCACCTTGTGCGAACTTTCTGTACGTTTTTCCAACATTGTGTGCCTTTTTGTATAAACAACTTTCTTGGCTCCTGGGGGCGTGGGAGAATTGGTAACTCATCTCCCATCCAAAGGGTGGGTGGTGGGTTCGATTCTTCTCACTCCCGTGGAGGGGGATTATCTGGTGCCTCCCATAATATACTCCTCACCCGGGGTTTTCCACGTAGCGGAAAAAGTGCAATACGTGCAAATACCACGGCTATGGCAAGGCTCGAACCCTTGACCTCCTGGTGTTAAGCACTGAGCCCTAAGCCACTATGCTGGATTCCTCATTATCAAAAAAAAAAAAAAAAACTTTCTTGGCTCCTATTATGTATTAACATTGGTTTTGAAGTTTGAACAGGTGTTCCTTGATGCAGGTTGGTCACATCTGGAGTCTGATCATCTGGTACCATCTAAGCTTAGAACATCCAGCCGCCATCAATTGCAAATACTGTTTCCAAGGAGGAAATTGAGCCAGTTGAATCATTCCCGATGTTTGTCAGTTTGTGCTGAGTACAAGTATGGCATCATCAGCCTTTATATGTGTTGTTTCAAAATGTTATAAAGAATAGATATCACTAGAGAAATACTTATTGCAAGAGCAATCTTGCAATAATGATGACGTGGATTGCAAGAAAGTATTATAGTTATAGTTATTGCAACACCTATTTTTTCAGTTGAAGGTAGTTTCTTATTTGGATAAGTAAAAAAAAGATTCTTTCACCTTTGGTTGTTGTTGTCTGTCTCCTGGTCCAAATGCAAATTTATGTGGATGTCAATGCTGATGTAAAGTACAGATCGAGACATTGTTAAAACTAATGATGTATGTTTCTTTCCTCCGTGGAAAGTTTTCCATCGGATTGTTTTTTTTTCTTCATATGTTTAATGTATAATAAAATAGATTGTATCTAGAGGGCTGTATATTATTGCAATCGTACTTCTGTTTGCCTTGTTACCATCATCAACATTTTCCTTTCATTAAGCAGAGATGGCTCTAGAGGTGGAGGCAGTGACTTTCTTGCCGGTTTCCTGCTTGGAGGAGCTCTATTTGGGACCTAGCATATCTTTTTGCACCACAGGTGATGGAATTTCCTTATTTTGTAATCTTTAGTTTGATCCTTGTTCCGTCAATGATTTGCAGGTTGATCATTATTTTTTCCTGGACACAAGATAAAAGTTTAAAGGAAAAAATTAATAGCATAACCTATAAATCGGATGACCTTCTGGATGCCTGCCAGTAACCTAGACACTAGAAGGGAATAGTGGATACCACTTTCCTTCATAGAGCACCTGCAGATGGTTTAAAGTCAGTGGGACCTAGTTGTATGTACAAAGGATGAGGGATGTGATGGGAAATGAAGGATGGTTTAATCAAAGTATTTATTATGGCCTATTAAAAGACCCAATAGATGTAATCTTGTTTGGCTTTACAAATTCCTAGGGTCATTAAAATAAGTTTTAAGTCTTTTGAGTTTCCTAAGTCTTAAATAAGGTCTTTATTAAGTGTCTTATGAAGAGTCTCTTTGTTTTAAAGTCTATATATAGAGTCCTGTAACCAAAGAGGAGGAAGAGAGAAGAAGAAGAAAATTTTGAGTTCTTATGTGTGCTTCCGAAAATGGAGTTTATGCTTGGGTGTGATGCCCCCGGGTGAGAAGCCCCAAGGTGGTCCCTGTGAAAGGGAGGGTGTGAAGCCTACACTCCCACCTCCTATCCCTCTTTCCGGTGTGATTCCGGCGACCTCCCCCCCTTCTCTCTCATCCTTAACCCCTTTGCTCTCTCTGTCCCGCATCAGAATGTCTCCTTGCCTCTTCTGATTTGTACTACCTCTCTTTTAAAATTGGTAGTACAGTTTACTTTTTTCAAAAATGAAATATGACGCCAGTCAATCAACACAACTTGATGTATGCTCAGCCATGTTCCCTCCAATAGGAGAGCTCTTTCTGAAATATATCGTTAAATCAGATCTGCATTCAAAGGATTTAAAAATAAGAGTCCTCAACTGTTCTATATCACATAGCATACTGCATGTGTTAGATCCCAACAGGCATTCTCAGAATGTTGCAGCCTGCAACCATCTTTCTCTTTCAGCCATTATGCACATTTGGCTTGACATATTTGCAACTTCCCTGTATGCTAGTGATCATAGTGGATCCTCGTGTTGTTTTTGTCTTGAGCTAGTAAAGAAAGCATATAAACTTCCATTTTCAATCAGAGAAAGTTTGGCTGTGTTAATGAAATTCTTCCAAGTGTTAACTAACTTTGTCTGGGAAGTTATCACTGAAAAACATTTTTTTCATTAAATAACTCCATGATATCCTACCATAAGCCATGTTGAATTCTAGTTTATAAATGATTTCCACCTTCTTTTCTTTCATAGTAATAGAATATTTCACGAGCCACCAGAAAAAGGTATCTTTCAAGTGATTGACATGCTACCAATTCCGTGAGGGCAATAAACATGTGATATTACTTGCAGGAGATGCTATCTCTTGGGATAGAGTTGGATAGGCACTTCATGGCAAACCGTGAGCTTGCAGTTTTGGCTCCCACTGTGGACATACCTGCAGAGCGGGTACCTAACCTGGGGTTCAAGTGAGTTCTGACCTCACAGACTTCACTTCATTGGGCCGGGGGAGGGGGTTGGGGGGCTACTGGTGATTTGAGCCTGATTCTGGGTGGGGTGGGTTCTTGATGTTAAAAAAAGTCACAATAGATATTCAACTACAGTTTTGTTTTATCTTTTCTTTGGCAGATCCTTATGTATGGTCTTGCATGATGATGTGGTTGTGTCATCATAACCATGAATATGTCATCATTTAATGTAGTTTTGGCAGATGACTTCATATTTCATTGAAGATATTTCTCCTTGGATTTAACTACAGCAAGACATACTCTTTCTGATATATAGATTAGGAAATCCCTATTGAATGAGGATGAGTATGGATTTCAGAGGGCTAAGCAACCTATATACTATGATGAGGGTCTAGAGGTGATTTCAACCTCACTTTGCACTGTTTTGCTCTCTTTTTTTTTGTCAATGAAATGTGATGTTTTTTCTCTTGGAATTTTCTGTTAACGAGCAGAAGACTCGACAGACATTAAATGCAAAAATAAGTCAACTGAATGCTGCGATTGATAATGTTTCATCACGATTGAGAGGTGGAAACAATGCGGTGATAGAGCCTACTGAAGCGGAATCTGAAATTGAAGCTGCCATGTGAGTTTTGTTATATAAACAGGCTTTCAAGAGTTATTAGACATGCATAGCTGCCGTCCCAGGATGCCCTATTTAATTGTCTGCAAGTTGAAGCCAGCATCAAAAATCTGTCTCAAGCACTTGTCTAAAAGCTTCTTTAGCACAGTATTTTGAACCATGCATGTTGTTACAGTTATATTTCATTGTCCATGGCTAGCAACAGAAAACATGATGGTAAGACCAAGGGTTAAGTATATGATGATTGGACCAGGCAACAGTCTTAGTTTGCTCTTGTAATACCCTTGCTATATATGCCTGGTTATCAGGATTCTGACTGGGCTGTGCCCTGTTTTTGGGTTGACCTTATGGTCAAGACTTACTACATCTTGAGGGTTATTCTTGGTGAAAAAAACTTGATTATTGTTAATATCTTTTTCTTCCCCAAGAAAGGAAGCCATGCTACTTTCTCCTTGTATTACTATCTCATTTAGCAATAACAGCACCTTTTAATCTCAAGCTTTGAAGTCGTCCAACATGAAATTGAGGCAAGATATGCAAAAATGATTAGCACACAACGAGGGGAAACACCTATTATATGCAGCAACCCAAGTATTTCTTGTTAGTTCTTCCTTCCTCCTCCTCCTTATCATCATCAGAGCCTTATCCCGTTATTTGGGATCGGCTGTATGAATTCTTTTCTGCCAAAGATTTCTATCAAGTGCTATAGTCGTGTTTAAACTCAATAAGTTCAAGTCCTTCCTAATAACATCGCATCATCTCATTTTAGGCCCTTCCCCTAGTTCTTTTACTGACATCCACTAAGATTTGGTCGCATCTTTTAACCAGCGCTGAGTTAGGGCGACGTTACAATTGTCCAAACCACCTAATTCTTCCTTCCTAATATCCTGAAAAACTAAGCTACTGAGAAAGTCATTCAGGAAAACTACCTTGAGAACTCTTCTAATTCCAGTTCTTTGTTTATCAGAGCTTTGTCAAGTCGATGACCCTCCAAGGATTTCCAAGCTTCCCCACATGTCTCCTGACTAGTAGATATGCACATGCGGTAGAGACCTGAAATGTGGGATTTTATCCAGGGGATTCTCTCTGTACCTAGGGGGCATTGACAGCTTTGCAACCGCAACATATGCCTAAGCTTCCTATTGTGGGAATCGCATTCTACTCCTATCTCCAAAGCATATGACCCCAACATATAAACATATTCCTTGCGTAGATCTCAATCTTCTTGACAGGGACATTTCTCTGGAATAAAACCTTTCAATTGTAACATCAGTACATAATGAAGCTTTTAAAGTTCCAAACCAAAGGCCGCAGGATTTGTGGTCCGCGGTCAATCCTTGGGAACTGAAGCTTTACCCCTGCACCAGCTGCCTAACCCTCTTGTTTTGGGAATAACATTCTTCTCTATCTCCTAAGCATATGATTCTGGTGTGTATATTCCCAGTATAGATCTAGTTGTCTTTTAGTCCCATATTAGAAATTCATGAGAGTTTTCACCTTTATATATAGAGAAGATTCTCTAAACTCAATGTTTAGGTTTTTGCATTAGAGTTCGGGCTTTTAGCATAGTATCATGGCGAGGTCGTATGTTCAATATCTAGGAGGGTCATTAGGGGGGAGATTGTTGACGTAGTAGGCCTGGAGAACCGAGTCAATATCTCTTGAATAATGTTGCATGGCATGAGGTCTGAAAGGTTAAGTTACGGGATATGACAAGTCCAATCAGTAGCAAGGTTCAAAAACTCAGTTGGATCGGACTCGGATTGGCCGATCCGGGTTAGTTTTTAGCCACCGATCCGACTTGGGGTAACTTTGCGAGAGGCTGATTCCAGGTTGAGTCCAGGCTGATTCCATGTTTATTATTATATATATATATATATATTAAATGTACATTAATTTACATATTTATGTATATATACATGTATATGCACATATATATATGCATTAACTATATACTGCATATTGTTATTATATTTACATTAATAGATGATTCTATGTACATTAACACACACAAACACATTAATATATAATGATATATGTATTACTTATGTTTATATATTAATATATGTACATTTATATATGATTATATGATTGATATACATATATAGTTATGTTTATACATTAATATGATTGTATCATATACATTATTTTGATGTATTTCAGTTAAAAATACAATCTTTATGTTTTTTTCCTTCTATTTTTCATAATGTTTTAAACAATTTTTGTAGGGGGTCGACCCGGCCACCCTTGGCTCAGCCGGGATCAGCCCAGATCGGGCCGCCTAATCGGTCTTGGGCTGGCTGATCCAGTCTCGATCCCCTGTTTTTTCATCCATCATTCGTGGTGTAGTTGATAGCCAAGTTAAAAGAAAAGACAGTGATTTTTGTACACAATTTGAGGTTTGACATAGTGGTAGTCTAATCTCGATAACAAGTGGTAGCATAGCAAATTTACTTGTTGGCTCATCTCTCCATATGTGGACATTTACCCCTCCCTAGGCACACAGGGGGGGGGTGGGGGGGGGGGGGGGGAGAGTGTCATCATTTAGTCACATATTAGAAATTCAGGAGAGTTTTTACCTCCCTCTGTCTATCTATATATATAGAGGATTCCCTTAACTCAATGCCTAAGTTTTGGGTTACAGATCTCAAGTTTCTTGACAGGGTTAACGCCACCATATCATCAAGACAAAAGTTCCAGACAAAAGGCCACAAGCTGGTGCTTCGCCGTCGATCCTCGCAACATCTGCCTCAACCTCCATCTCCGAAGCATACACACACACACACAAAACATACAGAATAAAACATTCTTCAATTCTAACACCACTATCTAAAGTGTCGTTCTAGGTTAGTCCCCAAAGAAATAGCTAGCGGGATCCATTCATAAATTGGGGAAATCTCTGGGCAGATAGCTGAATACCTGCTACAATGAACAAATCTCAAGAATCAACTGATACTTCTACCAGTATGTTGCATGGCCGTGAATTGAAACCCTCGACGTTCTTGAGCTTATAGTTGCTTCGAGGATTTTATTAAGGGAAATTTATGTTTTGGTGAAAAAAGAGGAAGGTAGAGAAACTTATATATACGATGAGAAATACCAAGATCGAGCCCTTTGAAAATTGAAAGTGAGCATGAGGACTTCATCAGAAGTACATCGTGAAACCCTCTACATACACATCACATGGTGGATGATAGATTGGCGAATGAACTTGCAGCTGACTGATGAAGCGTAAGCGATACACGAGAGGTTCATTACAGCTCTATCCTTAATTCTTTTGTGAAGTGGGTACTCTCCTTTTGCCGGAAGGAAACTGGATTTTTAACCATACTTCTTAGCACCAAGTTTGATTCCAGCCAATGGAAACATGTGGCATCATCATTTGATCGTAATAACACATCGACCAAGCACAGTTGTCAAAGCGGACGCCTAGGCGGTGCTTAGGCGCCGCTTAAGTGCTAAGGCGCTTCCTTAGCCGCTTAAAAACACCTCACTTTTTTAAGAGTAGAAAAGGCGCCCCAAGGTGCCGCTAAGGCGTCCAAGGCTCACGCCAGGGGCGCTTGGGCGCACTTAGACTCGTTAGGGGTCCGCAATATCCTGTTTAGACAGCGGATTCAGATCAGTTTTCAGGGTTGAATCCAGCCTGATTTCAGGGAACATCTTATTTACCTGAATATCATTTAAGTACCCCCATTTGAAAAAAAGTCAACTTCGGGTTTTAGTAGGAGAGCGGCTCCCTTGGATAAGTCACATGTATATTTGACTTTTTTTTACCGAAATTTAGATTTTTAGTGTTTTATATGGTTTATTTGAATTATCAAATTTTTAGATAGGTCAAATTATGTGAGATTAAAAAGTTAGCATTTTGCTAAAATCACCGAAATTGTGATTTTTTTTTCCGATGAGAGAGTTGACTTTTTTTTGTAAGAGATATAAATTTTTTG
The DNA here is from genome assembly GCA_014218235.1 of Colocasia esculenta. Lineage (NCBI taxonomy): Eukaryota > Viridiplantae > Streptophyta > Magnoliopsida > Alismatales > Araceae > Colocasia > Colocasia esculenta. Next base: position 109,410,357 of record CM024759.1, on the reverse strand, counting down.
ATATTATTTTTGGATTTAAATGGGGGTACTTCCTTATTTACATGTAATATATTGAAATAAATGTAACATTTACTTAAATGATATTCAGGTAAATAAGTATATATGAAGAAGAAACTGTGTTCCCCTATAAGTAACACACACACACACAAACAATATGCGAATCGAATCGATTCGGTCCGATTCTATGTGAATCAAACCGAATCAGGGAGAACCCGATTCGGTCTGAATCGCCAATCCATCAAACCTTGCTCCAAGGGATCCACTCTCCTACTGACAGCACATAATCTGCTTGAGATTTCTCAGGATTTGGTCAAACATAAACTATCATCACCCAAACACACGAGACTTGTCATTTTCTAGTTTCTTTTCAATTTTTAAACATATTGTGGGATTATGTAATGGACTCATTTAGTTTTTACTTGTTTTAAGTGTGTTAAGATATTGTATTTCTTATTTTTATTTAACATATTAACATGTATTAACATGTATGTGTATTTACTGATTTGTTTTAAAAGTTGAAAATTAGTTTTCTGATGATAGAATGATATTTGCACTTCTTATTCTTATTTAGTGTGTTTATTTATTTGAAGATGTCAATTTAAATTTTTTATGATTTTATGATATATAATGTGAGTTTGTTTACTTGTAGTTTAATTTTTGTTGCTTTCATATAATTTTGACTTTTTTGTTGCGACATTGTATTTTTTTGCAAGTATTTTTTTTGTGATACATAGCTATTATATATATTTCTCAAATTTATGTATTATGTTAATAATATATCTGCCATATTATGATATGTCATTGTCTTTATATATGTCATATTATGATATTTTTATTGAATTTTCATCATTATATATATTTATAGATACATAAATATCATGTAAGAGGGACACTTTAAAACAACTCATATTTAAGTCCGTCCTAAACGTTTAGGCACCGCTTAAGTGATCCGTGACCCCAACTACGCCTTAGTCGTCTTGACGCCTTGACAACTATGCGACCAAGTAAGTGGAGTTAGAAGAATTGAGTTATGAAACCAGTTTCCTTGTTGGAATGCGCCGCCTTCTTAGGACCTCCAATCCATCGTTGATCTGATGTTGCTCATACTCATAACTTGAGAAAGAGAAGAAGAGAGAAGAGGAAAATGGTACACTAGCTAGAATCATTGATTGAAGCATCGTTGGCTATGTGGAACAACGTCTGCAGAGGCTTCACATAATGAGACCTTCACCATCTTGGCATCCCCCCACCTATAAAATGCATGCATGCTTAGCTGCACATTACTACATGCACGGATCAAGCTGAGCTAAACCCACTGCCCTCAGCCATCCCAGTACTCCTCTGCCGTGCAAAACTTCTCAGTTCAAAAAACCCTTCGGCCTCCACCCATGCACGGGCTCACCTCGTCGACCAACCCAGCAGCAGCCTGGGTCCCCACAGCAAACCCATCTGTTTCGACCTGTGCTCCGACATCGATCAGTACAACACCGACGAACCAGTTCGTTCGGCAGGGGAACCCCGTCGCCCACGTCTTCATGGGCTGATCTCCTTGGGTTCAGGAAGGACGAGGTGAAGGTGGAGGTGGAGGGGGAGAGGTTGCTTAAGATCAGCGGGGAGAAGACCGAGGTCTTCCGATGCCCCGACAGGCCGACAAGTTCTTTCGCAGCGTCGAGCTGCCGGAGACGCGACAGTCTGGGGGGTGAGGGCGGTGCAGAGGAATGATGTGACTATACCCGGGGCTGGGACAAGGAGAATCGGGTCTTTTTGGTAATAGTTTGGATTAAAATTAATTTTAATTCGGAGCTAAAATTAGTCCGTTTTTAACTCGCTTTTACTTTGTTTGTAACCGAGTTATTTATTTAACTATAGTGAGTTAATTTATTTATTTCAAATATATTTTGATAAGAAAAAATGAGTTAACTTATATTGGGAAAAGAAAAAATAGCAATTAATATTTTGTACCGGGAGAATAAAAAGATAGTTAACTCAATAAATTAACTCTAACCTACCTCCAGAGGTGAGTTGGAAAATTGTGAGTTAACTCACATTTGACCCTTCTCCAGTTTGACAGGGGTACCCCTGGTTAAACCTATTTTTACAGTTTGGCAGGGAAGGGTTGTGGTAACCAGGGGTACCCCAATAAGTGGGGTTACCCGTGGGTAACTCTGCCCCAGCTCAACAGGTGGGGCAGAGTTACCCCGTTGAGTTGGGGCAGAGTTACCCCTCATGGTACAATTTTTTTTTTTTGAAAAAATTTATAAAAATATTCATTAAATTGTCAATATTATTTTAACTTTGTATATCAAATATTATCTTATTTTTTTAATTGCAAAAAAAAGATAACTTGAGTCAAAGTTTAGGTTGACTAAAAAAAAGAAAAATATGGGTACGGTTACCCTAGGTAGTGGGGATTAGGGGGGTAAGATGACAAAATTAAGTAGGTTAACTTTTGGGTTAAGAAACGCACGGTAGTTTAACCCCCTATCAAATCGGTCTGATTCACTTGAGTTAACTTTGTAACATTTTCAAACTATTTTTTGAGTTAGTTTTGAGTTAACTCTGAATTAACTTTAATCTAACTCATGACTAAAGTTATGCAGGGTTAACTCACTTTTTAGTTTATTTTTTTGTGTGTTAACCTAATTTAACTATAGTGAGTTAACTTACTTTTTCTTGATTGTTTTGGCAAGATAAAGTGTGTTAACCTACTTTCATATCAAAAAGTGATTTGAAAAGAGAAAGTAGCAATTAATATTATGTTGAGAAAAGAGAGTAGCAATTAATGTGTACCGCCAAGATAAAAAAGTAGTTAACTCAATTAATTAACTCCAATCCACCTCCAGAGGTGGGTTAGAAAATGTGTGTTAACTTACATCTGACCCATTTTTAATCTAATATATTTGAGTTAATATTTTTTGGTTACCAAATTATATTCTAAATTAACTCTGAGTTAGTTTTGAGTTAACTTTATTGAGGTTAGGAGCATGTGATCGGGAGTGAGGCAGATGGAAGGTTGAGGGCTAAATCCCAATATGATAGCTGGTTACACCTTATACATAGATCTAAGCCGGTGAGGTGGGCTAAGAAAGTTACCTGTCTAGGAATAAGATTGGCCCCTTTGGGTGGCGCAGAGTCTTATTATAAAATAATATTAAATATATTTTTCACACCTTCATAAAGTAAATTGTTCTCCTTAACAAGTTATTTGTTTCACTTACCAAATTATTTATTCTAAGATGAGTTTAATCTAACAAATTATTTTTTCCACTTATCAGACTATTTGTTTCAGACTGAGTTTAGTCTTTTTGGATAAGTGGAACAAATAGTTTATTAGTGAAACAAATTCACTTTATAAGAGTGAAAAGTATTTAATATTATTTTATGGTGTAATTCTACACCACCTAACAGGGCCAATGCTATCTTGAACTAATAACTTTTTTTAGCTCGTTTGGATGGGTATATATATATTGTGACGGCTCTGGATATTTATGCCCATTAAGGCTCTATATCCAGATCCGCCTCCTGTGAACGGACCGAAGTCTTGCAAGGGATATCTCACACAAGTGTTCAGTAAGAGTATAAAAGACAACTACACAGTATAAGATACAAGAAAGTACATGTGCTCATACCTGAATATAACAATTTACAACTGTCTCATTACATTATTACATGTCCAATTATAAAGTACAACTACCTGGGGCATACCCCGAGGAAGCAACAGCTCACACAACACTAACTACTACACTACTGCTGGTGGTACAAGTCTGACACAACGCCGCTGCAAGCCAAACACACGGTAAGCCCTGAAAAGAACTGTAGAGGAGTGAGCCTCAACAAGTCACAGACTCAGTAGGGAGGCCCCAAAACAACACTAGAAACTCTAGAGACCTCAACCCTAGAGGGTCTCACTGGCAACACTAACAGCCAAACCATTTTATGCTCACAACATTCAAGTAAAATTGCAATTAAATGTAAACAATAACTAAACACGAACTCGGAAAGAAAAAGGGAGTAACCGGACAAGCACCACACTACTAGTCTACTCAACAATTGAAACGCCTAAGCCTCGGGCCTCGTAGGCAAACCATCTCAACAACTGGCCGCCTAAGCTATATGCCACACGAGCAAACCACTACTCAGATAACAAGCTTCACTGGCAAGCCTGAAGCACCTGGGTACTGGATTGCTAACCAAGAGCTAATCATTTATACCCTAAACCACAAGATGTCGATAGCTATGCACAAAGTGGCAAGGTTGGCTACAATGGCCAATCCCTTACGCATTAAACACTAAACGAAAGCTTACCCGAAAGAGGGTGCACAACAAGTGGAAGATCACACCATACGACCTTCACAGAACATAATTTCACGACAATACCAGAAAAGGCTGGTACATAACGTATCACCACAAACCATTACCCACACGGGTACAGGTACCTACCACCACGAGGTACCACTACGCAAACCACCAGTAAACCAGTGCCACCACAAGGCACACCATAGTGAGCTAAACCACATTTGTGGTGAGTCAACACTCACCTTCCATAACCAAAACTGTGCCAACACTCGGGCACACCACAGACCACAACTGTAGTCATAACTGTGCCAACACCAGGGCACACCTCGAACGAGTCAAACCTCGACTATGAGTCACAAACTCACAAACCACAACTAGTGGCAAAACACAAGTTGGAAAGGAACGACGCCACCACACGGGAACAGACTACTGGCTGATCAGGCTAGTATCCAACCTGGACAACACAACACAAGAACTACCTCTCAGTCTCGCAGTCACAGACGAAAGGTCCAACTGCCGCTCCATGAGAACAAGTCAAACAACTGTGGAGACCAACCAACACCACACCTGCAGACACACAGCTGCAGGTCCATGTCTGACACCTCTAGGGACTCTGGCCGGAGCACCCTAAAGTGACGCACTGAAACAGGACTAGCTGGAGATCAGTGTCGACTCCTGGTGTCCGTACCCCCAACTACTAGCGCGCTACAAGTAACTGCACACCCACAAACACAAGCCGCTGCCCCACTGTCGTCTTTCCCTCAGCCGGACATACAACTCAAACACAGGAGTGAGGGTGTCTAGGAAGACGACGCAGACCTCGACGGTACCACACTGTACCGGGACAAACCCCGAGCACAACAACACACGTGCCTGGCTCACAAAGAACTTGGGGTACCCGACTAGAGAAACATTCCGGAATAGGCGTCGGACCACCACACTCGGCTAGCACAAACCACAACACTTATACGTTTATTACAAACCACGATACACGTGTGAGGAATAGCTTATCCTAGTCACTCGTGACCTACAAGCTAGCCTACACAAACACACATATAAACCATATTAATAATAACACCACGGCCTGTCATCGGTCACCTAGTGACAGTGAAGGTCACACTAAACACAGTACACAATATTCACATAATAACTATACTTAAACTTTACTAATCATTCATCCAGAAGAATCTACAAAAGATCCTAAAGGATCGATGTGACGGACCGGGGTACTTATGCCCAATAAGGCTCCATATCCAGATCCGCCTCCCGCGAACGGACCGAAGTCTCGCCAGGGATATCTCACACACGTGTCAAGTAAGAGTATAAAAGACAAACCACAAGAATATAAGACACAAGAAAGTACATGTGCTCATATCTGTTAACAAATTTGTACAACTGTCCCATTACATTAATACATGTCCAAATAAAAAGTACAACTACATGTGGCATACCCCGAGGGAGCACAAGCTCACACAACACAACCACTACCACTACCATTGCTGGTGGTACAAGTCTGACACAACGCCGCTGCAAGCCAAACACACGGCAAGCCCTGAAAAGAACTGTAGAGAAGTGAGCCTCAACAAGTCACTGGCTCAGCAGGGACCACCCAAAAATAACATGACACCACAAACTCCTCAATCCCAAAGGTCTCATTGGCAACACCAATAGTCAAACCATTTCATGCTCACATCATAACAATAAATAACAATTAAACATAATCATGATATTAAACATAAAGTCCTCGGAAGGAAAGTAGGATTACAGGACTAATATAACACTACTAGTCCGTCCCAACAATTGAAGTGCCTAAACCACAGTCTCATCGGCACACTGCCACAAAGGTAACATAATTAGCAATCACAACCTAATGCACAATAAATTATAAACAAGATCTACTTAAAATGTTAATGATACAACAAGTGGCAGGTCAAACTACTAGACCTCCATAACACACAAATATCCGGAAAGGTTGGTACACAATGCACCACCACAAAACTACAAAGTAACCCACAAAGGAAATATGTACCTGCTATTCTGAGGTACCACAACACAAACACCCGAACAAAGGTATAAGTAGGTGGTAAACACTATACTGAACCACAATTATATTATGCTATCATTTAGGCACAATATTACAAGTAAAACTTCAACGACAAGTCACACAAACCACAACTTAGTCACAACTGTGCCAACACCAGGGCAAATCTCGAACTGGTCAAATCTCGACCACGAGTCACAAACTCACAAACTACGACAAGTAGCAAAGCACGAGTCGGAAGGGAACGACGCCACCACACGGGAACAGACTACTGGCTGATCAGGCCAATATCCATCCCGGACAACACAACACAAGAACTACCTCTCAGCCTCGCAGTCACGGACGAAAGGTCCAACTGCCGCTCCACGAGAACAAGTCAAACAACTGCGGAGACCAACTAATACCACACCTGCAGACACACAGCTACAGGCCCATGCCTGGCACCTCTAGAGTCTCTGGCCGGAGCACTCTAAAGTGAGGCACTGGAAAACAGGACTAGCTGGGGACCAGTACGTCTACTGGTGTCCGTACCCCCAACCACGAGCGCGCTACAAGCGACTGCACACCCACAAACACAAGCCGCTGCCCTACTGTCGTCTTTCCCTCAGCCGGACGTACAACTCAAACACAGGAGTGAGGGTGTCCAGGAAGACGACACAGACCTCGACGGTACCACACTGTACGGGACAAAACCCGAGCACACAAACACACGTGCCTGGCTCACAAAGAACCTGGGGTACCCGACTAGAGAGGCATTCCGGAATAGGCGCCGGACCACCACACTCGGCTAGCACAAATCACGATACTTACACAAACACTTTCTGTTACCGATCACGGTACACAAATCACCATTAAGGATAGCTTGTCCTAGTCACCCTGTGACTTACAAGCTAACTTGCACAACTACACATACTAACCATATTAAAAATAACACCGCAGTTTGTCATTGGTCACACGGTGATCTACAAGTTAACTCACACAAACACACATATAAACCACGATAGCCAATCATACTTGGCCTATCATCGATCATCTTGTGACAGTAGAGGTCACACTAAACACTGACCACAATATTTACATAATAATCATACTTACACTTTACTAATTATCCACCCAAGATAATCTATAAAAGATCTTAAAGGATCAAGGCTAGGTTCAGACGTGAACCTCATCGCCACAACACCACAAACTAATCATAATAATTAATATACAATTAACGCAATAACGTACAATGTGCCATGCACCCACAAACCACGTGCATAATATCAAAACTACATAAACATTACGTGTATAGTACACCAGCCAGGTGTACCACATGCCATTCACTTAAACCACATGTCCAACACATGGACCACACACTCCAAGAGTGCTATAGGTGCCAACACACCACACATACTACGTAAACTAATTACGTACATCACATATTAACCTCATAAAGCATGTCCACTTAAAAAGCAATACGTTCCATGAACATAACAAGTACCATGGCTCTCACCTGTCATTGCCATGCACATTCAATCTCATGATATTTATAACAAGAAAAGCAACGTAAAACACATGCGCTGCTGCATGCACAGGTTGGCGGCAACATCGATTGCCGTCCATAGAATATAGACGTCAATGTCCCTTGCCGTCAACACCAAGTAAGCGACCACCACTTGGCCGTTTACCCACAATCAACGGCTAGTTATAACCTAGCCGTTAATCTCCCAGTGAAGAACTCTGCGTCAACCGATGTTGACGCCAAGATCTTCAGCTCCCAAACACACAGACCGGTCCAAAGCCAGTCATACAGGCAACCTAGCCCCACATCCGGTATAAACACAAGGGTGGACATTTCCCCATACATCTACATACTATAATTAAGTCAGAAAAACAAGATCCAACACTTGGATCAATCAAACCACCCGATTTCCAGCATAAAAACCCATTTTCCAAAAAACACAATTTAACGTGCAATCTATTCAAACAAACTATAACCAATCAACCATGAAGAATCCAAGGGTCCAGTCCCTACCTCAGAAACGCAATTAAACCCCCGAAGAATCTTGAATTATGCCGAAACCCGAGGAACGCCCCACGAACACCGTGCTCCAATCCGCCATTCCCCGCCCGATCCGCTGCTACCACGCGCACCACAGCCTTCCCACGAGCTCCCGCCGACCGCCAGAACCCCCGGAGAAGCACAAAGGTGAAGGTGGGCGAAGAGGAAGGGAGAAAGAGGGGAAAGAGCAGGGCTCGGGTCAGCCCTAAAAACACAGCCGCCTCAGGTTAACGTCCACCCTTGGGCCGTTTAACCAGACCGCCACAACTCGACGTCCACAACGCTCGACGCCAAGTTCAACAAACTCGACGTCCAAATCGATGGACGCTAACACCATGTTAACGGCACACCATTGCCGCCAACACACAGTCGACGTCACTCACCTGGACGCCAACCCACAGTTGATGTCCAGCAAGCTGAACACTAACACAGACCCATAACCAAACCCGGTAAGGATCTAATAAGAAACACACAACACTAATGGGCCTCACATTGGCCACCAACCCGCTAAACCTGGATCCACGGGGATCCGGAAAACGCGCGACGTTACAATCGAGGCTAGGTTCAGATGTGAACCTCATCGCCACAATACCACGAACTAATCATAATAATTAAGATACAATAAGCACAATAACGTACGATATGCCATGCACACACCAACCATATGCACGACATCAAAACCCCATAGTATTTCACATAAATCTTGTGCGTTAGGATGTAGTGAATCCCACGCACACACGTAAAGAACTAGTAAACTACATAGCCGGTAAGCTGGCCTCAAAAGCCCTGTGCTCTAGGAGCACGATAGGTGTTAATGCACCGCTCAGTATCGATAAACACATTGCATCGCAATACTTGCAACAAGAACGCCGTGAAACACACTGTGCTGATACATGCGCAGGTTGGCGGCAACATCGATTGCCGTCCATAGGATATAGACGACAGTATTTCTTGTCGTCATTACTAAGTAAGCGGCCACCACCTGGCCGTTTACTCAAAATCAACGGCTAGAAACCTAGCCGTTAATCTCTCAACGAAGAACTCAGCGTCAACCGATGTTGACGTCGAGATCTTCAGTACTCAACACACACACAGGACGCATAGAACGGCCCCAGGCCGATCACACGGGTAATCTAGCCTTATAAACAATAGAAAAACGAGAGGAAACACTTCCCTTTACATCTGTATACTATAATCAAACCGGAAAAGTAAGATCCAACACTTGGATCGATCAAACCACCCAATCTCCCGGCATGGTAAACATTTTTCCCGAAAACACAATTAACAAGTAGTCTATGCAAACGGAGCATGACAAATCAAACAGGAGAAATCAAGGGGTCCAGTTCCTACCTCTGAAACGCAAATAAACTCCTAAAGAACCTCAAATCGCGCCGAAACCCCAGGAGCTTCCCGCGAACACCACCCTCCAATCCGTCATTCCCCGCCTGATCTGCCGCTGCTGCGCGCATCACGGCCTTCCCACGTGCTCCCGTCGACCGCCGGAAGTAGTGAAGAGGCACAAGGGTACAGCTGAGGGAAGAGGAGGGAAGAAGGTGGGGAAAGAAGAAGGCTCGGGTTGCCCCTAAAAACACAGGCGCCTCAGGTTAACGTCAACCTCTGCGCCGATAACCAAACCGTCACAACTAGACGTCCACATTGCTCGCCGCCAAGTTCATGCAATAGAACCCACTAGAACGAACGATAGACGTCCACATGATGGACGCCAAGAACATTTTAGCGACAACACCATTGCCGCCAACACACAGTAGACGTCACACACCTGGACGCCAACACACTGTTGATGTCAGCGCACTGAACACCAACACAGATCCATAACCAACCCTGGTAAGGATCCAATAAGAAACACACAACACAAGTCGCACTGGTCAAGGTGTGACCACCCCATACGTTAATCGAGGATCCACGAAGATCCAAAAAACGCGCGACGAGGTCAAGATTTTAAGAATATATATAGTAGAATTTGATGTATTCTAAGAGTGCATGGGTTTTTTTCATATATATATATGGGTAAATTAATTAGAAGTCTCTATCAAATATTTGACTTATTTTTTAGTCGATAATAGAGCTGTAGTTTATTACAGTAAGTGTTATTCTCTGTTACAATATATGTTACGTCTTATTACAGTAATGACCTCTCATGTTACCGTCAGAGACTATTAATTAATTTGCCATATATATATTGAAATAATACATAATTCAATAAAAGTTATAACAATGTATAGGGTCTTGGGGTAATGCCCAGCTGCACCGCTACTTAATGATGCAGAGTTCTATCTCGCTTATTCTTGTATAAGGCTTCGCTATAACAAGTACCATAGTTTCCGTACTTGTTAGCCAATACGATTATTTTCATGCAATCCATCTCAATTTTATTGCAATACTCTTACAATAAGTATTTATCTAAAATATATATTGGGAACTTGTTGAATATCTTATATTTAGTTTATATTGTTTTGACGATTAATGAAAATGCTCATTCATTTTCTAGTAATATTTATTTTTGTGGTTAAGGAATTAAAGCACACAATTAAATTTCTTTTGTTTTCGTAATAGACAAAAACCTTGGTTTCTTGATTTCAATCGCTAAATAAGTATCATCTCATAATTATTTTGACATAAAGAATTCACCTCGTGGATTTAATTACAGCTTTCTTAGTCTTATTGACATATAACATTGTTAAAATCACTAAATACATATATTCAATTACCTCGTAAGAACTTCAACTAATATGATAAAATAATCAATTAACTTACCATCTAGATTCTCTAGTAATAGATTGCCATATATGGGCAAATTAATTAAAAGTTTTTGTCAAATGTTTGACTTATTTTTTAGTATCGAACAGAACTGTAATTTATTACAATAAATGTTATTTTCTATTACAATATACGTTTAGTTTTATTACAGTAAAAATTTCTCTGATCAATATATTGGACGTACGCACAATATACCGTGCACAATAAATACACTACATTAAACATTTCTTATTGTCTTAAAAGATATGCTTCAACTAACTCATCTTAATATTCGATTACCTCTAGGAGTGTCAATTGGGCTAGGCTGGTCCGGTGGCCCAGTCCGATCTTACACGGGTTTGGGTCGGATAATTTAATATATTTTTTAATTTTGAGCCCAACCCGGCCCGGTCCGGAGTAAGATTGGGTCGAACTCGGGTTTGGCTCGGCCGGCCCGGGCGGCCGGATATTTTTTTTAAAAAAATAAGTAACACGGCGATAGTTTTAATATTTCAAAAATTTGAATTAAAAATTGTGTTGTGGAGTTATATTTAACGACTTAACATTTATTTCATATTTATAACAACTAGAAATAAGTTTATCTAAATTAGTCTAATATTTATTTTATGTTATTTTGATTAAATGAATATTAATTTTATTATAAAAATAAGTAAAAATAATAAAAATATCTTTAAAAATAAAATCGGGCCGGGCCTTACCTAATTTTTTCAGATCAGACTTCAAAAAATCGGGCTTCGTCTCAAGCCGAACCGGGTTTGGGCCGAACAATTAGAGACGGGACTAGACCCGAACCAGCACGGGTCTGGTCTAGACGCGGCCCATTACCACCCCTAATTACCTCCTCAAGTAATGGATTAACAGACAAGTTATTCAATTACCCCCTTTCAAGTAATCAATTAACATTCGAGTTCTCACACCTTGATATATAGTTTGCGGTACCCCCACCTGTCCATCAATATGTGGCAAGACGAGTTAAACGTGTCATTAAATAAGACAAGTCTATCACCAAAGTACATATACTTCTTTAGCTATAGCGTAGATCTCAAGCTCCTTTCTGACAGAGGGATGCTCGATCCTCAGGGGATAAAACATCTTTCAATTCCAACACCACTACATATAAAGTGAGATTCTGGGACTATCAGTACTCACTACAGGAGAACCAACATTTGGCAACGAATATATGTCCGCGGCTGAAAATTCAAGGACAAAAGAGATATAAGGCAGCGGCTATTGTAGACCGCTGCCATACAACCGTTGTGTCCGCGGTTAATTGTAGGCGCTGATAAAAGTTAAGCATACATCAGCGGCTAAAATTTCACCGCGGACAAATGTTGCCTTAAGGCCGCGGCTTTATTTAACCGCGGACATATATTCTGCAGCGGCTTCGTCCACCGCTGATATATATATGTTATGTCTGCAATTCTACAAACCGCTGACATTTAAATAATTAAAAATATTACTTTATTCATTTTTAAATTAAAAAATTTTTAATCAGTCATAAGTAGAACATATATATTTTTTAATAATAAATTATTTGAGTTTAGCGATTGATATATACATATGTTATTTATATTTGAAATATATATGTATATTTGTGCTAGGAGAGACTTTGTGCACTTGTGCAAAGTGCATAAGTGTCACATGGACATTTTGCCCATGTGGCACCATGCACATGTGTTTTTTGCCCATGTGGCATCATGCACATGTGTTTTTTGTACATGTGGCACCAAAAAAAACCCATGTGGATTGTAGCAGCGGTATACGAATATGGCCGCGGCTATATAGCCGCTGCCATATTTTTAATCGGTCGACCGATGATGCACATTCGGTCGACCGACGTTTACACTGCTAAAATTATAATCTGCACTGGTAGGTCGGTCGACCGATATATTAGAATCGGTCGACCGATTCCGGTCGCGATTTCGTCCGTTTCGGTTCGGTCGCGACCGGCCCACTTGTATCAACCCAAACCCCCTCCTATATATGTTAGGGTGGGTGGGAAACATCCCACATAAGTTCTCCTCCATCTCTCCAGCCCCTAAGGTGGTTTTCTTGCCCTAGAACTCTTCCCTCCTTCTCCATTGCCTCCTTCTTGCCCTAGAACTCTTCCCCCCTTTTCCATCTTTCCCTCTTACCCTAGAACTCTTCTCATCTTCTCCTCTTCTCCATCTTCATCTACTTGCCCTAGAACTCTTCTCCCCTTCTCCATCTTCCTTCTCATTTCCCTCACCCCTTCTCCATTTTCCTTCTCATTTCCCTCACCCCTTCTCCATTTTCCTTCTCATTTCCCTCACCCCTTGTCCATCTCCGATGCCTCCACGGATGCGCCATCGTCGTTCGGTCCCGAGTCGTCGCCGCCACGTTGGTGAAGGATCAGGGGCGGCTACACAAGTTCCCTTGGCTCCTGGAGAGTTGTTGGTTGAAACAAGAAGGAAAATTCTGCCCCCTCGGTATGTGGACTTCGACAATCTAGACAATACGGAGCCCATGGTCAGTCTTCTATTTGCAACACAAGGGTGGGTTCACTTCATGTCTAGCCATAGAGTCTATTATCCAGATTTGGTTCAACAATTCTGCAAATTTATATACAAGCAACAACAGACTATTTACTGCTGTTATGGAGTTGAGATTCACGTGAGTGATACAGTTCTTAGTCATGCATTAGAGATTCGAAATGCTGGTTATTTAGTGGAACATGTCCAGTATTATGATAGTGATATGTGCCAAGTTTTGTTGGGAAAAGATCCGGCACCTTGGATGGCACATCATGCTTTGATCAATGCAAATCATTTTCCCACTACAGAGGATCATTCACCACATGATCACCACTATACTTTTTCCAAAAGGTGGATCTCGGGATGAAGTCACTCGAGTGCACAAATGTATTTTTCACTGCTTATTTCACAATGTACCACTGTGTTTACCTGAGATGATGGTAACGCTGATCAAGTTAGTAAAGAATCAGAGAAGAAGATCTCTACCTTATGCAGCCCAACTTACGGCTGTGTTTGAGCATGCTGGCATTGACCTCACTAATGAGCGAGCAGAAAATATTTCTGTCTCCATGGTCTACAATGAAACCAACATCATGAGGTTCATGAATTACAGGAATGTTAATGGACAATTCATGAGGAATGTCACTGATGACCCTGGTGAAGACAGTCAAAAAAACGAAAGAAAGATGAGGCGAAGGTGAAGCACAAGGTGAAGACGATAGACATGAAGAAGAAGAGCATTTGGCTCCTATGGAACAAGATTTGCCTCCTTCGGCTGCCGGAGGTGATGACTTCCAACTGCGGATCCAAGGTAGCTTGACCAGGCTTGAGGGGGAGATGGAATCTATTCGGGGAGAAGTTCGGCAAGTGGGCGACACAGTCGGGAATCTCTCTAGAGAACTTGCTGAGTTGAGAGTTAGCCACCAGGGCCACATGGACTCCCAGTCTCAAATGTTACGGGAAATCATGGGTTATTTGCGACCTTCTCAGAATCAGCCTCCTTCTGAGTGATTCCTTAGCTGTTCTATGATGTCTACCTTTTGCTTTTCGTATCCTACTCTCGCCTCTTTGCTGTGACAAAAGGGTGCTCTTTATGTAATAGCTACAATATGTCTATCATATTTTCTGCTTCATCTGGTATGTGATTGCTTGATGTACTTTATGGTATATTGCTTGATGACAAAACGAGGCTCAACACAAAACTGCTTAGCTTAGCATGAACTTAATCTCTACCTTAGTTTAGTGATTCATATATACATATGTTATTAATTTATATACAAATAATCAAGTATATTTGTGCTAGATATGCATGTATATACTTGTAATATTCTCAAATATAAATATTTTATACACAAATTAAGTGAACATATCCGTCAGGCAAGAGGATAGCGTAGGCGTTGCAAACAATAGATTGCCTTGATCGGTCGACCGACCAATAGAAATCGGTCGACCGCCTGTCTCACCTCTGCGTTTCAAAATGCACTGAATCGATCGGTCGACCGACAATTAGAAATCGGTCGACGATTAACTCACTTCTGCCAGCCAAAATGCACTGAGTAGATCGGTCGACGACCATAGAAATCGGTCGACCGCCTGTCTCACCTCTGCGTTTCAAAATGCACTGAATCGATCGGTCGACCGACAATTAGAAATCGGTCGACCGATTAACTCACTTCTGCCAGCCAAAATGCACTGAGTAGATCGGTCGACCGAACACTAGAAATAGGTCGACCGACTAACTCACTCAAAATGCACTGAGTAGATCGGTCGACCGAACACTAGAAATTGGTCGACCGACTTTCTCACTGCTGGCAGCCTAAATGCACTGAGAAGATCGGTCGTCCTACCACGAGATATCGGTCGACCGACTTTCTCACTGATGCGTGGCAACAACTTTTTTTTAAGTTTAATTACATATGGCAGCGGTGGTTAGCCGCCGCCATAAATATAAATAGTAGTGGCTTTTTTTAGCCGCTGCTAAATACTAATATGGCAGCGGCTGTACAGCCGCTGCCATATTTTCGCCTATCCCGCCAAACAAAAACACCACTGCGCGCCATATCGCTCGCTCTCTCTCTCTCTCGCTCGCTCTCTCTCTCTCTCTCTCTCTCTCCCGAAGACTGGCGCGACGCACCGACGCCTTCCTCTCCCTCCGCGCGCGACGCACCGACGACGGACGGCAGGCGGTGGCTCCGGCGACGCCCTCATCTCCGGCGGCTGTCCCCACCCCCTACGGTGAGCCTCCGGCGCCCCCCCACCCCTCCCTCCCCCACCCCCTTCTCTCCGGCGGCCCCCTCCCCTTCGGTGGCCCCTCGCCCCCACGAAGCAGGAAGGGCTGCAGCGTGTGTAGCGGTAGATCCTCTCGAGGTACCTCCCCACGCCGATACTTGGTGCCCTCACCCCCCGGAAGCCGTCCAGGGGGCCCCCAAGGGGGGCCGCCATCGCCTCCACTTCCTCCCCATCCTCCCCCTGCTCCTCCGCCGCGACAGTGGCGATCCGGTCGTTCCGCTCCACCAGCCGCTCGATGGCCGCTGTCACAGCGGCCAACACCCTCGGGGCCGCGTCTTTGGGGTTGTCCCACACTCCCCCGCCGCCTATCGGCATCTGCAGTGGTAAGGTCGACGGCTACGCCATGTGTTCTCTCTCTCTCTCTCTCTCTATCTCTCTCTCTCTCTCTCTCTCTCTCTCTCTCTCTCTCTCTCTCTCTCTCTCTCTCTCTCTCTCTCTCTCCTCTCTCTCTCTCTCTCTCTCTCTCTCTCTCTCTCTCTCTCTCTCTCTCTGTCTCTCCCTCTCGTCACTCCCCTTTCTGTTTGACGGTCCTTTGGCCACCCCAACTCTCGTCAGCCCTCGTCTTTTCCAAAGAACGGATAACAGACACCCTGTGACATCACAAAGATTTCACATTTTTGCTTGACAGTAGATGTTGCCTCACTGATGAGATTTTCACTATCCATTTATTGTCCGAGGTTTCACATTTCTTCCTTCCGCTTATTGCTTGGCATCTTGGGAAATGGCCGGGTGTGAGTGGGTTAGGGAAGCTGCCTGCTGCGACTGCCTGCTGAGTGGGTTAGTAGATGTTGTATCAAAGATATATTGTAAGATTTGGCAAAAAGACTTTGCGAAGCTGCCTGCTGCGACTAAGGTTTTATATTCAGAGATCTGCAGGTAATTATTTTTTAAATTGAATAATATATATGCATATGCTTTTGTTATATCAGTGACTTTGTTTTGCAGTTGACATATCAGTGGGATCGCACAGACCAAACAGATAGGGAGATGCTGCTCACATGAGCGCCATGCATCGCAGCTGGCGTAGCAAGCAAAAAAAAGAGTAAGTTAATATACTATTTCATTTCATATGTACTTTATTTTATATACTTGTTTATATATTGACAAAAATTTTATTTTTCATGTCAGCATTTTAATGGGAAGCCTTTAGATGATGCGATTGCATCCGTCCCAGCAGGTGTTGACCCCTCCGATTGGCAAACAATGTGCGAGTTGTGGACTACTGGGGATGAGAGGGTAATATTTTAAAATGCTTAGAATATAATTGTTTATGATTATTTTGTTTCTATAAATGGAACAATAACTGTCTATTCTTGTCTTTTTAGAGGATTGCTGATCGAAATAAGCAAAATCGTGCCACTCAATCTATGTCATATAGACGGGGCAGGACTTCTCATTATCAGTTGATGAGTGATTTTGTGAGTTATGCTTTATGAATTATGTTATCCCTTTTATTCATTACTTACTTATATGTCTTTAATTTAAACAGTCTCTAATGCATGGACGTACTCCGCATCGACTTGAGGTATTCAAGATGGGTCGATGTAAAAATTTACCTGACGGCACTGAGAGTTGGGTAGATGAGGAGCAGGAGACGATATGTAAGAAACTTTATTTCTATTTATTTTATGTGAATATGTTTTCATTACAATAGTTGTATATTAATATTTTTTTCTCTACCTTTTGTTGTAGGAGGCTATGAGTGAAATGATTGCTCCGTCTGACATTGATGCCGAGAGCCAGACTCCCGAGGACGCCTTCATTTCAGTCATGGGAAAAGATCGACCTGGGCGTGTTCGCTGCGCAGGGAGTGGAGAGACGTTGAGGACATGGTATGGATCTACATCTGCAGGACCGTCTGCCTATTCAGAGCGAGAAAGGCAAATGCAAGAACAATTAAAAGTACAAGAAGACAAATTGAAAGCACAGGCAGATAAGATGAATGAAATGCAAGAACAGATTTCTCAATTGCAGAGTGTAGCCTCGAAGGTGGACGAGATGAGCGTACTCCTCTCCCAGATACAGGCGTCACAGGCACGTACCCAGCCTGTACCTGTACCTCCTCCAGTTCAGAGCGAGAGCGACACTGAGACAGATGAGGCGGCAGATGATTATTTAGTCATGATGTTCCTGTCTCTTGATTTCCCCCTTATTTTATTACACATTCATATTTTCTATTGTTCTGGATATTTGTATAACAATTTTTACACATTATATTATATGTGTGTGATTGAATGATCCAGCGAGCCTGGGTGGTGGCTCAATGATGTGTGATTGAATGATCCAGCGAGCCTGGGTGGTGGCTCAATGATATGTGATTGAATGATCCAGCGAGCCTGGGTGTGGCTCAATGATAATATATGTAATTGAATGATTCAGGTGGTTCACATGTGAGTATAGAGTGTTGTATGTATTTAAATAATTTTTTTTTTCTTTCTGATCATATATCAGCGGCTCAATAGCCGCTGCCAAAAGAACATATATCCGCGGCTACAACATGCTGACAAAAATGGACATATGGCCGCTGCCCTAAGACCGCTGACAAAATTATATGGCCGCGGCTGTAAGCCGCGGCCATAACATTTATTGGCCGCGGCTTCCAGCCGTTGCTGTATAATCTATTGCCGCGGTGGTCCCAACCGCTGCCAATAGTACTTTATGGCCGCGGCCGCAGTAGGCGCGGATAAATATTTATATGGCAGCGGCTACATGTAAAGCGCTGACATAAGTTATGTCCGCGGGGTTTTTGTCAGCGGCTTTGGCAGCGCCTGGAGAGGCGCGGACATAACAATATGTCAGCGTTTTCTGGACATTTGGCAGCGGCTCCAAACCGCTGACATATGCTCTTCTTTTTGTAGTGACTGTAGGCTGCTGGTTCCCAAAGAAATGGCATTATACATAAGAGAAAGGTTTATTGTACTTTCACATTAAATATTAAGTGTAATGTGACTAGACAATAAATCTATGTGGCATCTAAATTAGATTGTCATTTTATCACTCCTCATGTTAGGGGTGTCACATGGACTATTGCTTAGTCACATTGCACTTAAAGTGTAATATATAAGTGCAATAAGTCTTTCTCCATACGAGAACATAAATACATCGAAGCCCTCACCATTCCTGAGCTAGTAGTTGCTTCCAGGATTTTCTTATGAGTATCTATATATGTTGGAGGGGCGCGGCTCCAGGAACATTTAATGTGTCGTTTGTTTGTTTATTTTTTTTAATCTTCAAATAATATATATAAATATTTATTTAGCACACATAAAATTTATTTTAGTGCACACAAATAACATAATAATATACAAACAATATAAGTCCGCACAGCTAAATAGAACTATTTGTGTGTATTCTTATATTGTTTGTATGTATTATTGTATTATTTGTGTGTTCTAAAATAAATATTTGTGTGTACTAAATATGTATTTGTATATAATTTGAAGGTTAAAAAAAATAAACAATATATTAAATACATTTGGAGCTGCGTCTCTTCACATGACATGTGATTTCACGTCATGCTCTCGACTAACCCAGAGCACGACATTTCTCATAATATATATATATATATACAAACGTGCATGAAGTTACATCTGATCACTCCTTTATTCCTTTGTAAAGTGGTGCACTCTCCTTGGTGGGAATGTGCATCTCATGTGAACGTCTCATCCATCTTTTGATCTGATGCGGCTCATACTCGTAACGAGGGGGGAGAAAAGAAGAGAGAGAGAGAGGTAGGTCAGAACCACTGTCGAAGCATCTTTGGCTGTGTGGACAAGTCCAGAGGCTTCATACAAGAACGAGAGTTTCACCATCTCGGCACCCCTATAAAAAAAGCACGCAAGCTAGTGACCACTGCTGCATGCACGGATCAAGCCGAGCTAGCTAGTCCCCACTCACTGCCCTGATCAGCTGCCATCCCCCATACTTCCCTGCTGTGCAAACCTCGCTCTCACGCCAAAATTAACATGCCCCTCGTCCCAATACTCTTCGCCTCCAAGACGACGGCAGCAGACAGAACCAGCTGCGACGACCCCTTCTCGCTCGACCCAAGGGATCCCTTCGGCACCATGGTCTCCATATCCAGCACCAGCCCGAAGCTCCACAACGTCCAGATCGACTGGAAGGAGACCCCCACGTCCCACGTCTTCAAGGCCGACCTCCCCGGGCTCAACAAGGGCGAGGTGCAGGTGGAGGTGGAGGAGCAGAGGTTTCTCAAGATCCACGGGGAGAGGGCCAGGGAGGCCGAGGAGGAGGACCACACGCGGCACCGCGGCTGGAGGTCCTTCGGCAAGTTCCTCAGCAGCATCCCGCTGCCGGAGGACGCGACGGTCGACGACGCGAAGGCGGTGCTGCAGAATGGAGTGCTCACCGTGACCGTGCCCAGGGACAAGGACAAGAAGGCGCAGGCGAGAGTGATACAGATTGAGAACTAACATACACATAGCTGGTTATATCTATATATCTCTACACGTACATACATGCTATAGATATATAGAGAAATATTATGATATGATGGAACATCTTGATACGATCTCGTTAATATATTTGAGTTTTTAGATTTAAATTTAAGGGCTGTCGTGACAATTAATATTCGAACACCGAGTATCAAGTAATATGATATCAAGTACTAATTATCAGAATAGTCTTTACATTTAAATATAAAAATTCGTGTGCAGGGTCCGTCCTCTTCTGTATATGAAGGTATGGACACCAACTTTTGATATTGTTCGTTTGTGTAGGTACCAGGTTTGTTCTTGAATTCTATATGGTATGTTCTTGTATGAGGTCTCAGTCGCAAAGGAAATGGGACTTTTATTAGATCTATATATGATCATGGGAAATGCTTTATACTCGGGCGCCAGGACAAATCTCGCCCGGCAGCGCTCTATGCGGGCGCGCTCTAGCCCGGCGCCCGGGCAAATCATTTCCCCGGGCCCAAGTATTACTCTATGATCATTGCATCCTGCAGCAGTGTTCCTTGTTTTGATACTTTAAGATACTTCGATTATATTAATTGAGTCGTATATCATGATGATGAGAGATTTGGAAAACTCAGAGATCGCATTATTATTAAGCATTTCTCCATGCCCGAACTCTTCATTCCGTGAACAAACTCTTCATTAATTTCGGAAAAAAACTGCGACAATTTGTCTGACGATATCTATGGGTTAAGTTATATCCTATTATGTCCTATCCCAGGCTATATATATCTAGGAGGAAAAGTAAAAAATGTAGAATTTTCTACCTATAATATCCATTAGTCTTGCTCATGTTGCAAGTTTAATTTGTGGCACAAGGAGAGTTGGAATAATATTAGAAGCCACATGCAAAGGGTGAGGAAACTTGTCAAACACTCTTCGCATCCCTAGCCACACTCCAAAACTAAGTGAAGACCTCGACCTTTTCCAAAGAACTTTGAAGGGTCATCCATGTCCACAGGGAGGGAAGAAGCGATCTCCTTTTTCTTTCTTGTAAGGGAGGAGCTAAGGGAAGCTTCTCATAAAGCTTAATTTGGACCGTTTGAAGAGTTGGCCCTCGGACGCGGCCGGACAAGATTAATCCAAGGTTAGGTGATGCCCAAATGTACTGTTCAACGAGAACCGCCAAAGTTTTTGTTCCGTGGCCTTCCATGGAAATATTTCTATAGAACAGCCACAAGGTATCGTCACATTTTTGTGCCATCTTTTTCGTCATATTAATAGCTTTCAATCAAGTTATTGATCCTGATCATCCGATTGATGTAGTAACATAACATTCTCCAACAAATTAAGAAATTAATTAGGAATCACCAAGTAAGATTATATATCAACGCTAGTTCATACAAGAGAGATGGTTAGCTTCCACTATTTTGAACCATCTTTATTGTGCCACTCATAAAAATAATAAAAGTTTTAGAATATTATCTGTTTATATATAAAATCATCTCCACATGAAGACTATATATGAATAAGCTCATATAATATTAGCCATCTTCTATAGGTGGTAAATAGAAGCAAAACAGAACTGTGACACCTAATTAGCAAGCCTCATTTTAAGATCAAAAGTGTAGTTGTAAGAAGAGATCACACATAGAAAATTTCCACCTCACAGTCAGACAATTTGACTGATCAACAAAAATTAAATTAGATTTTTTTTATTTTTTTATTTTGGTGTGCTGTTGGTCGTTACCACGGTTTGGACAACTGTTTACTTCTAGAAGCTGGGGAACCTTCCGGAGATTTGTCTGGTTCATTTGGTCCAAAACCACAAGAACGGGTTTCAAGATGATCACACAGCTGCACTTCGATATACAAATTAGTCTATCTATCACATTGGTAAATGTGAGCGTCACGTTCAAACTTACGTAATATTGATTAAAATAATGGGAAAAGACTTTAGTGTACTTGCCAAAATACCTTGAAAAATAGTTGAGTGACGTCATTTATTTTGTAACACGTGTATTTGACATTACTCACACGATGATGCAAATTGTGTGTGATGTCAAATACACGTGTCAAATAAATATGTTATTAAATTATTTTTCAAATACATTTGTTGCACTTGTACAACCATGTTATATATGGGTTAGTAGGCGATGACTATAGATGGGCGACAACAGTGATCTGTGGATAAATTGCAATGGACTTAAAAGTTAAAATTTGGGTTGATCAAAAATATAAACCTTAGATTTAAAATATTATTTTTAAGATTTAAAAATATTGATTAGATTGTTAATAATAATTTAAGTTCATAAATATTATCCTCGGACTTAGAAATATAAATCCTAGACTTTAAAATGTTGCTCTTGATTTTTAAAAATAACAAATGGACTTTTAATTGAAATTGAGCTCATAAAGATTACTTTTTAGACTTAGAAATATAAATTTTAGACTTTAAAAATATCATTTTTAAAATTTTAAAATATTAAAACTTTTAATAATAATAATTTATACTCATAAATAATAATTTAAATTCTAAAATAATAACTTTAAATTAAAAATATTAGTCCACCCCCCCCCGCCCCTTCAACTCACATAACATCTAAGGTGATGTCAAATACAGAGATTATCACGTGCCATGTTATATGTCCAGATACAATAAGCGTATTTAAATTATATTTATTATTTAGATAGATCGGAGAGATAGAATAAAATTATCTTTTAAAATTTTGAGAATAATTTCAATCAACCTTCAATCTATCTAAATATCAAATATAACCTTAAAAAATTGGATTAAACACTTCTCAATTAAAGAATTGTCTGATAAGAACATATCGGCCGGGAATAAGAAGCTCAGAAGAATCTACGGCCACCATTAATGCCAGGTTTCAAGTCGGTAGTACCATTCTATGCTCGTCGTGGTCGGCTTGTGCGTTTGGAATGGGGAAAAATGAGGACTTATTGAACCATTTTTCAAATATTTTTCTCTATATATATACACACCCGAATAAGGAAACCACCATTTGGAGTTGCAGAGCTCAGGAAACATGGCGTCGGTGACCTTCCTACCAACCCAGGCGCTGCTCCACGCGGCCCTCCTTATCATCGCCATCTCATTCCTCATCGCCTCCCCCCCGGCGGCGACGGCGGCGCGGGGGGCCGCGAAGCCGCCGAGGCCCCCGGCGACAACCCTCCAGTTCTACATGCACGACCGCCCCGGGGACACCGCCGTCCGGGTGGCCCCTGCCACTCCGCTCAACTTCTCCGGCGACCCCAGCGGGGGGGTGGCCGCCATGTTCGGGTCCGTCTACGTCATGGACAACCCGCTCACGGCTGCGCCGGGGGCCAACTCGACGTTGCTGGGGAGGGCGCAGGGCATCTACGCCATGGCGTCGAGGGAGGACGAGTTCGGGCTGCTGATGGTGCTGACGTACTCGTTCGTGCGGGGGCCCTTCAACGGGAGCTCGTTCAGCGTGGTGGGGAGGAACCCGATCCAGCAGCCGGTGCGGGAGATGCCCATCGTCGGGGGCACGGGGGCGTTCCGGCTGGCGCGGGGTTACTGCATGGCCAGGACGCAGGCCGCCGATGGCATGGACGCCGTCGTAGCCTACAACGCCACCATATTCCATCTCCACCATTAGTGATCTGTCTGATCACCCAGAAGTAATAAGCTAGCTAGTTGTTTCTTAATACTGTAGAGAGAGAGAGAGAGAGAGATCCTTAATTTGTAGTTGGTTTGGTCCGTCTATCCAATCGTCTTAATTCTTTGCATGTAATTTTAATAAGTATCTTATTTGTCATGTAGGAGTTTTTTGAGGTTGAATGATATGGTGAAA
Source organism: Colocasia esculenta (assembly GCA_014218235.1). Classification (NCBI taxonomy): domain Eukaryota; kingdom Viridiplantae; phylum Streptophyta; class Magnoliopsida; order Alismatales; family Araceae; genus Colocasia; species Colocasia esculenta. The sequence continues at coordinate 109,386,160 of CM024759.1, read as the reverse complement.
TAAAAAGAGCTTAGTTATAAACCTGAGTCATTTCCTAATTAATTTTCCTTATAATTGTTGATCATATGTACATCTGGTCTTGATTACATAATTGGATTATTTTACTCAGAATCTTAAAAGAAAATTTTAACTTTTTGAAGCAAGCCTTCAATTTGCTAGACCTACAAATTAATTATAAGAGGTATCTATATAATTATATATACACCTCTAAATTATATGGAAATATCTGTATACCCTTGAAAATATTGCAAAATTTCGGTCATCAAATATACTCAGTATTTAAATGTACTATACATCATAAATATCATTCCGTCAGTTGAATGCAACCATGGTTGGATTAAAAAAAATAGAAAAGAGTAACCTACCTATAATTTATAATCTCCTCCCCCCTTGTCCCTTTCCGTCAGAGTTTTTTCATCTTTTGAAATGCAATATAATGGATATAATTGATGTATTTTTTAATTAAATATGTGATATGTTTGATGAAGTTAAGATTATAAAGATATACGTGAGAATATGATCATTTTCAGATATATATATTTAAATATAAACTTGAGAAAATTAATTAGGGGTCCCTGTCAGAGTGTTGACTTAATTTGTAGTCCCTGTCAGAAAATCAAAAGTCATAAAGTCCTACCTTTTTGTGTTAGTTTAATTTCTAGTCCCTGCTTTTTGCTTCTAGTCCTTGCTTTTTGTTGCTCAGCATTTAATGCGTCTTGGAAGACGAGTCGTCCTTTTAACATCAACTTTTTCCTATTTTGCCCTTCCTTATTCTACTCGTTTCCTATTTACATTCGTTACAGTTGCCTTTGTATCAATTACAGTAAGCTTGTATGTCAGTTACAGTAAGCCTTTATATCTGTTACAGTAAGTCTTTTTTTCCTTATGCTCGTTACAGTTGTCTTTGTATCAGTTACAGCAAGTCTTTATATCTGTTACAGTAAGCCTTTGTAACTGTTACAGACCACAGCTATAAGCTCTTACAAAAGAAAAAAAAAACTTTATTTATTTGCACATGCTAGGATTTGAACCCAGGTCTTTACAAAGAAGACATGAGATACCCTTACCACTAAGCTACAACTACATTTGTGTTACAACAAAACATATAATATATTTAATTAAGTATTGTAGTAAACATAATACTCTATTACAACTTATGTTAAGTCTTGTTACAGTCAATATCATTCCCTGTTACAGCATACATTAAGTTCTGTTACAGTAAACATTATCAGCTATTATAGTAAACATAATACTTTGTTACAACTTATGTTAAGTCTTGTTACAGTTAATATCATTCCCTGTTACAGCATACATTAAGTTCTGTTACAGTAAACATTATCAGCTATTATAGTAAACATAATACTTTGTTACAACTTATGTTAAGTCTTGTTACAGTCAATATCATTCCCTGTTACAGCATACATTAAGTTCTGTTACAATGTACATTAAACTTTGTTACAATATGCATTAACCTTTGTTATAATATACATTAACCTTTGTTACAATATGTATTAAGCTCTATTACAACTTATGTTAAGTCTTGTTACAGAATACATTAAGCTCTATTACAATGTACATTAAACTTTGTTATAATATACATTAACCTTTGTTACAATATACATTAACCTTTGTTACTGTAAGCTTATTGCTTAGCTTAATGTAATTTCGTATCACTTACAGTAATAGAGCTTAATGTACTTGTAACAAAGCTTAATGTACATTGTAATAGAGCTTAATGTATACTGTAACAAAACCTAACGTAAGTTGTAATGGAGCTTCATACATATTGTAACAAAGGTTAATGTATATTGTAACAAAGGTTAATGTATATTGTAACAAAGCTTAATGTACATTGTAATAGAGCTTAATGTATTCTGTAACAATACTTAACATAAGTTGTAATAGAGCTTAATACATATTGTAACAAAGGTTAATGTGTATTCTAACAAAGGTTAATGTATATTGTAACAAAGTTTAATGTACATTGTAATAGAGCTTAATGTATTCTGTAACAAGACTTAACATAAGTTGTAATAGAGCTTAATACATATTGTAACAAAGGTTAATGTATATTATAACAAAGGTTAATGCATATTGTAACAAAGTTTAATGTACATTGTAATAGAGCTTAATGTATTCTGTAACAGGGAATGATATTGACTGTAACAAGACTTAACATAAATTGTAACAAAGTATTATGTTTACTATAATAGATGATAATGTTTACTGTAACAGAACTTAATGTATGCTGTAACAGAGAATGATATTGACTGTAACAAGACTTAACATAAGTTGTAACAAAGTATTATGTTTACTATAATAGCTGATAATGTTTACTGTAACAGAACTTAATGTATGCTGTAACAGGGAATGATATTGACTGTAACAAGACTTAACATAAGTTGTAATAGAGTATTATGTTTACTACAATACTTAATTAAATATATTATATGTTATGTTGTAACACAAATGTAGTTGTAGCTTAGTGGTAAGGGTATCTCATGTCTTCTTTGTGAAGACCTGGGTTCGAATCCTAGCTTGTGCAAACAAATAAAGTTTTTTTTTTCCTTTTGTAAGAGCTTATAGCTGTGGTCTGTAACAGTTACAAAGGCTTACTGTAACAGATATAAAGACTTGCTGTAACTGATACAAAGACAACTGTAACGAGCATAAGGAAAAAAAGACTTACTGTAACAGATATAAAGGCTTACTGTAACTGACATACAAGTTTACTGTAATTGATACAAAGGCAACTGTAACGAATGTAAATAGGAAACGAGTAGAATAAGGAAGGGCAAAATAGGAAAAAGTTGATGTAAAAGGACGACTCGTCTTCCAAGACGCATTAAATGCTGAACAACAAAAAAAGCAAGGACTAGAAGCAAAAAGCAGGGACTAGAAATTAAACTAACACAAAAAGGTAGGACTTTATGACTTCTGATTTTCTGACAGGGACTACAAATTAAGTCAACACTCTGACAATGACCCTTAATTAATTTTCCCTATAAACTTTGATAGTACCATTCAACAACCCTCCACCAAACGACAAAAGGACGAGCTTGAGGAGTGGAAGAGACAAAAGGAGGAGCTCTTGTGCCCTCCAGAATCTTCGCACGATGGCGGCAAATCGAGCAGGGCTCGTGACCCACCAGCAGAAAGACGAACCCTACAACTTTGAATTCCCAATGGCACTCCGGAATCCGGATGGCATGCCGCCATCCATCTGTCTGCCCCCCTCCGCCTAATTACCACATGCGCCAAAGCTGACAAATTTCTTCGCTTTCTAATGGAAAAAAGCAGGATCACCGGGATTGCTGCGCGTTTGGAAAGATATGTCGAGTGCCCATCGCCTTCCATTTGTCTTGTCGATCGTTGTCCTTCTCTCGATCTCCGTGTATTTGGGGTGCCAAAAAGTCTGAGAAAGTTGGGATCTTTCGCACTCTTGAGGATGTGTATCGTGACTGGTAGGGTGGCAAAAGCATGGTTTGAATGCTCCGGACAAGCAGCGAGGGGGCGCCGAGCCAAATCTTTAGTGGAGGAGTCCCGCCGTTCGTAGTTTCGGAGTTTGTTCGTTACTGCCGTTGCGTCTCCGCACCTTTCTCGCGCATTTATTTCCTTCCGGTGCGGCTGCCACCTCCTCTCTCCTCTCCGCATATCGTGTACCGCGCCGGGTGGGTTTGCTTGAGTCGGTGGCCCGTTTGGGGGGGGGGGGGGGGGGTAGGAGGCGTTGGGGCGTTTAGGGTTTTGGTTCTGGTGGGGCTCTCTGTTATCTTTGTTCACCCCTTTCCTCCCTAGAACCCTAAATACGCCGTCCGGCTCATTTGCAAGCTGCTGGGAGCGTTTCCTCTCCGTTCTGGTTGCGAGGTATGGCGTCTCATCCTGTTTTGCTCCGAGTGTTTGTGCTGCGGGATATATGCTTCTAGCACGTGCCTCTGCTCCCGCTTTCTCCATTATTTTTCCTCCTCTTGCGTTTTCGGGTTGTTCTGGGAACCTGTCGAAAGTTAGTGCTTTTATTGTTCTTTCTTTGCTTTTCATGAATAAAAAAGGTAATTTTGGCGGACACATCTGGCGACGATTATCCTAGATTCCTCTCTCTTTTTTAAAAAGAGAAATCCTGCAGGTTTTCATGTTTCTGACCTTTGACATCTGTGATTGCTAATCGCTATCTAAGTAACTATGTTTTCAGATTCTTGTTTTGTTTCTCTTCTGCTTTGCCTTGAAAGGTTGTAGATTTTGTTTTCCTCTTGGGCCTTCGTCGCAACCAGATTGCACATTTGCATGTCTTGGAGTGGAAGAAGGCTTCTTACTGACTTAAATCTCGTTTAGGCAAGACCCTTGTAAGGTCCCAAGGGAGCTACTAGAAGTGTCGCGAGCGCCAGCTCTACTAATGGATGACAGAGAGCCTTCCAGAATGGCTTCTTCAGACCATCCTGCTGCCATGTTGTGCCCAGATGCCTACAGCAGCGGTTCACTGAGCAACCCAACGATGGTGCCGAGTTCATTGGGGATGATCCATGGCATGCACTTATCATTCAATCCAGTGGCTCCCTGCATGTCAAAGCCAACAGAGTTGTCCAGCTCCTTGTATCATGGAGATGCAACCCTGGGGATAAGGCCAGGGGCTGGCCTCAGTATGAGCGAACCGGTGAAGAAGAAGAGAGGAAGACCGAGAAAGTATGGAGCTGATGGTAGCATGGTCTTAGCCTTGACCTCTCCGAGTTCAACTACGTCCAGTTACTCTGTCAATCTATCGTCAGAGCAGTCATTGCCCAAGCGTCGAGGGCGCCCACCAGGTTCAGGGAAGAAACAGCAGCTTGATGCGTTAGGTACAACTTTTTATCATATTCACATATTCGTTTATCCTCATATCGCTTGAAGATTTAAGTTTTTCATACTGTGATAGTCAAACTGCATTGTCTGGATAGGAGAAAAAGTAACCTGGTAATTTTTTTGAATTTCTATACTGCATAATATCATGAGGCAAGCGTCTTCCTTCTTGTAGTTATTGTAATAAGCTTCTATACATAAAGGGATTGTTCACTGTCTTCTTTACAACCTTGTTTTACCTGGATTTTAGTTCTTTCTTTTGCTACACCTGATAATAAACTGGCATGGTTGCCTAGGAAAAGCACACATTGTGTCCATTTTGTTCAAAGATCCATGCTACAGAAATGCATTTTAGGTTTCTCCTAATCATTCTGAAGTGTTCTCTTAAATTCAATCTGCTTTCTTAAGATAACTTACTGATGTTTTGTAGTTGAAATGTCTCTCAAAGTTTCTGTAGGATGCAGGTAATGTTTGTATCATGCATGTTAAGTGTTTAAGCAATCTTTACAGGACACCAATTCTTTCTTTCTGAACTGGTATCGATAAAGTTTCTGAAGTTTTATCTTATTGTTGTTTCTTTCACAGGTTCACCTGGGAGTGGCTTTACTCCACATGTCATTACTGTTAAAGCTGGAGAGGTTGGTAATCTCCAAACATTTATTTTAGCATCTCCCATGCAAGGTTTGCCGGATCGGAATCGGGAGGCGAATCGGATTTTTTGTTGATCCGATTCGATTCCCCCCCGAATCGACCCGAATGGATCCGAATCGGATCGATTCTCATGGGTATAATATATATTATATATATAATATATCATATATATGATATTTATAATGTATAATATATATTACTAATATGATATAATAATATTATATATATGAGGCGAATCGGACCGAATCGATGGAATCGAGAATCGGGTTTTCCATGATTCGCCCCGATTCGGGAGAATCGGGCCGATCCAATTCGATCCGCCAAACCATGCTCCCATGTACGCACCATGTTTTATTCAATTCTGTAGTGTATGGCTATTAGTATTTTGAATGCTTTTGATACAGCATTTTCACATATGTTCATTAGCTTAAAAGTGGCGTCTTTTCCCTAGTTCATCTTGAAGATGTTAGTCTTTCAGTTGTCATGCCAATGCTAAGGTGTCCAATGCTAACCCTTTTTCCCGGTAAGTTGGGTAGTACTGGAATTCACTATTAAGAAATAATAGTATTCAGCAAAGTTTTAAAACAAGACATATGGACAGCTTAGGATGGATAGAGATACTCATATATACATGTAGATTTGTAGTGAAGTGCACTTTTGTCTACATGAAAAGTATATATTAAAAAAAATCATCCTAGAGCAAAGCGTTCACCATGCATGAAAAATATTGAACCTTAGCATTAGCATTCACCGTGCAACTTTAAGAACGTTGAAGAGCTCATCATAGAGTAAAGCAAGGATATGCTTTTCCAGGTGTTTTATTTTCTCTAGATTGTTGCCAACTGTATACAGTGGCAGGCAGTTCCTCGTAGAGGGACTATTTAATATATATCTATGGGCATGCTCTTAGAAGACAATACAAAGGAGCCATAACTCCCCAATTGTGAAATGTAATATTCCCACTTCCCCACCCAAAAAAAAAATGCAGTGGTGAGGCACTATTAGGCCAGTTGACATAAATGTACTTCAGGGACAGTGGCTGTGGGAAGTGGTGGAAGAGTGACGGAAGAAATTCTTGCTTGTCCTGGACATAACTATTAGAATAGTGTGTATTTTCCTTGAAGAAGCCTTGGATGCTTCTTTCCTTCTTTCTTATTGATGATATTATTCTCTTCACTGGCTTCCTACTGTATGCATTGTGTTTGCAGGATGTGGCTTCAAAAATTATGGCATTTTCACAGCAGGGACCGCGTGCTGTCTGCATTATTTCTGCCAATGGTGCCATCTCTAATGCCACACTTCGACAAGCTGCAACATCTGGTGGGACTGCGACTTACGAGGTTAGTATTAGTAAAAGATTCACATTGCCAGGTTATGCAGTTATTAAAGAAGAGAATGACAACACATGTGCTATAAGTTTGAGCTGTTGGTGAACTTGTTCTTAGATATTAGTATGTCCATTAACGTATTGATGATTCCATGCTGTAGATGTGAAACCATGTCATTCAAAGTTCATGGAAGAGAGAGTCGGGCCCATTTTCTTGTGGACCATTGTGGGGTTGGGTGAAGAGGTTGTTCCACGGTGTGATCAATCTTTTGGAAGTCTGTCTTAAACATCTAAATATCTTTACTCGGATTCTTGAAAGCTGAATATTGCTGTTATATATTCTGTTGCCATCTCTATGAGCATTTCCTTTTGTGCTTTGTAGGGCCTCTTCGAGATTGTCTCCCTGTCAGGTTCTTTTATGCCCACAGAAAACGGTGGGACTCGGGGTAGAACTGGCGGCCTAAGTGTGTCACTAGCAGAAGGAGGTCGTGTTCTTGGGGGTGTTGTGGCTGGAATGCTTACGGCAGCAACCCCTGTTCAGGTCCATAGATTACTCATTCTTCTCATCTGCTGCTTATACATTTCATTGATCCCTGTGCTCTTTCTTCTGCCAACCAGGTAGTGGTTGCCAGTTTCATCGCTGAAGAGAAGAAGCCAAAGCTTGATCCATGGAAACATGAGCCTTCATCAGCCCCTCAAGCTGCAGGCTTTGGGGTGACCTCAACCAGCCCTCCCTCTCATGGTACCTCAAGCGAGTCATCCGGCAACAAACCGGGCAGTCCACTTAACCAACAGCTGGGAACCTGCAATAGCTTTACTCAGCAACTTCCCAGCACATCTGTGTATACATCAGTCAGCTGGCCTCAGTCTGCAAATCAGCACAGGCATGACAGTGAAATGAGGACGATTCACAACTAACCAACTCAGGATTTTTGATTGAACCATCGGCCCCCAATAGCTGTCTCAAAGAGCTTTTACTTATTCTCGGAAGATGCACCTGTCCTGATATCCTTTCTGCAGATTCATAGGTTGAAATTTTTCCTTCTTACAGCTGGATCATACTTGCTTGTGACTGTGTTAGCAGATAAAGTTCCTGGAGTGTGGATAGCCTGCACAGCGGCCTCTGAAGCTCCATTTTACCGTGCGATGCTCTCTCCTTTTTGCTATTTGATTTTCTTTTTAGTTCTCATAGAGGTAGTAGATTGCCCAAGTAGTCCTTTTTCATACTTTTACTCAGTCTTAACCTGATCATTACAGCATCATCATAGCTAATGCAGTGGTTACTTTGCTGAGATCTCTGTTGAGAGGTTATTTTTACCGTTACAGTTCCTCATGCGAGACTCTAGGCAAATAATACTTTGCCCATTGTTCATTTTTCTGTGATACTGAGATAAACCATTGGATGGCATGTTAGGAGATGGCTCTTGCCATTTGTGAGCGAATGCTTCAGCTCTGTTTTCACTGCAATCATGCACATATATCTACCTTCCAGACTTGCATTCTCCACTTCAACTTTAATTGCAAATACCGCAAATCCCTTCCTGCAATAAGCATTTGTCCACGCGAAAAAGGAGTGCATGTCTTCATGCTTTTGCTCATTGGAGAATTTTAATAATTTCCAGTTCTCGATTCCTCCATATCGTTGAAGTGGTAAACAGTTCTTAGTATTCTATTGTACGTGCTGCAGAAGAAGAATTTCTTCTTCTGGTTGTTGTCATCTATGATCACCTATAATGCCACATTTGCATCAACCACATGACTCTATGTGAATAATTCTCCACATATTTACCTATATATAAAAAAATAATATCTACATATTTACTATCCACCAATCTTGCCTGAGCACGGACCAATGTACTGCCCCAACATGAGAAATCTTGTCCTAGAAAGCATCCAATCATGATCTAAAAGCCAGAGATGGCAATGTCAGTTTCGGCTGGGTCTGAAACTGTTTTGGTTTTCGTTTCACCTGGTTTTGGGTATACTGGGCAGCCTTAAGAAGGGTCTGGTTTTTTTGTTAAAATTGATTAAAATATTATTTTTACGGTGAAATGGCTCGATTTTGGATCGGTCCGGTGCAAAACATTACAGAAATATTTTGATTTCGGCCGAAATTGTCAAACCCTGATCTAAGTTGTGGTCTACATGGTTAATAATACCTATATATGAGGACATAACAAATTCCAATGTCAGAAGAGTAACACCTACTGCAATGTATATATAGGAAACTCAGATTTTCTGATCTGGCCAGCCAACCTGCAGGTAAAGATGACATTGAAAAAACCAAGGAAAACTTGGACTCATGCATGTGCAGATAGCACCATACAGAAACAGAAACGTGAAAGATCAAATGGGTCATTATCACTCAGGTTCTTTACTTGCAGCCTAGGACAAAGCTATATATTGGGAAACATTTACAAACCTCACTTCTGGTAGATTCTCGTTACAAGTAGGGGTGTAAACGAGTCGATACGTTTGACAAGTAGTTTGAAATTTGATTTGACAAAAATTTGGTTCGATTTATTTATTTAATTAACGACTTGAATTTAAATAAAAAAATTTGATTTATAAACGAGTCGAGGCTGAAGACATGTGAGTTTGGCTCTGTTATATTTGTGAAAATTTTATTTAAGGGTTTGATTAAATATTTCTTAAGAACTTGTCTAAGTATTTGTTAATATTTTGTTTAAATATAATAAATATTAAAATATATTGATATAAATATATTTATTTATTTTTATATTATTATTATTATTATACAAAATACTTATGAGGGCTTAAATGTTATAGACTACATTCATAGCGTATATATATAAATTTATGCAAATGGGAATATATACGCCCATGAAAACTAGTACATTCTTTTACAATGCTGATTACAAACCTTAACATTGATTTCCATGCGTGTCCGACCCAATTTTTTGATTGTTGGCAACACTCGGAATGGTAGATTCACACCTTCAGTGATTCAATATTTGTGAAGATCCGCAGCCATTCAAAGGTGGAAAATTCGTTAACTCTTAGAGGTACAGTAGATTGCTATTTTCAATTATTCTGACTCATTCAGGACCACAAGATCTATTAGATTCAGAGTTTTGACTTATGAGAAGAGCATGGTTCATGACCACATATTGGTTAGAGATGCGGTCAACCATAAGGGTGTGGCCGAGACCTATAGACCAACCATAGAGGTGAGGCCGAAGTCTAGTCAGCCTAAGTTTCAGCTGGATGAGTTGGGTGTTGACCAAGGTGGATAGTCGAGGATGAGATGGTCATTTTGTCGACCACGACAATGAGACCTACTACGAAGAATTGTATATAGAGGAGGGCGCGGGCTGAAGTGGATGGCTAAGGACAACACAACCTATAAAAGTAGCCGAGCCTGGATGAACGAGTTAGTCTTTGTTTAGCTCTTATATGGAGAGAGAGAGAGAGAGAGAGGACCTGGTTGGGAGTGCCGCTTGGCCCCCTTACCTGTGTCCCTTGGGCCTCTTTCGAAGGCATTTGGAGGGTTAGGAAAGACAGTATCTGATGTGGGATTAACCCTGCCTTTCCCCCTCTTGGTCTTCTCTCCTAAGGGGTGGACTTGGGCCCTTCATGGGCCTAACTAGGCCGGGCACAGGGCCCTATCACAAACCCCCCACTTCGGGAGCGGGCCTTGTGTAGCGAGAGCCGGTCTCGAAATAGCCTGAGTGCGTTCTCACAGGCGGCGCCAATGATGTGGTCGACCACAAGGGTGTGGCAAAGACCTGTAGACCGACTACAGAGGTGAGACCGAAGTTTGGTTAGCTTGGGCTTCAGCTGGATGAGGTAGGTGTTGACTGAGGTGGATAGCTGAGGATGAGGTGGTCAGTTATCCAACCATGGCAACAAGGCCGACCAAGAACTTCTGCAGACTGAGGAGGGTGCAAGTCGAGGACAACTCGACCTGCAAAAACAGTTGAGCGCGGGGAGATGTCCCTGGGGACGAATGTTTGATGGTCAAATTAATCTTTGCTCAGCTCTTATATGGAGAGAGAGAGAGAGAGAGAGGAGAGAGAGAGAGAGAGAGAGGAGAGAGAGAGAGAGAGAGAGAGAGAGAGAGAGAGAGAGAGAGAGGGTGGATCCAGTTGGGAGTGCCACCTGCCACCTGGCCCCCTTGTGCCCCATGGGTCTCTTTTGAAGGCATTTAGAGGGTAAGAAAAAACATGGTATCCGATATGGGATTAACCCCACCTTTCCCACTTTGGCCTTCTCTCCCAAGGGGTGGACTTGGGCCCTTGATGGGCCTAACTGGGCCGGGCCCAAGCGGGCAGCCCAGGCCCCTATCAGATAGAAAGAGTTGAATTAGACCTGTCAACGGATCCACCTGATCCGAAAACCTGACCGAATCCGATTAGAATTCCGGATCCGGGTCACATCTTTTAACACGAACTTGTATATTTTGGGGTCAGAAGAGTTGGTCCGAAATGAATCATTTCGAGGCCGATTTTAGGGCGCCAAAAGGAGAATCCGGATCCGTGGTCCGGAGAGAAGGGCCAATACTAGGGCTGCCAATGGACCTCCGAATTTCGTTTAGCCGACCCGTTTCCGTATTTTTTATAGGATGCGGAACTCCGAAAAGAACTTTCCGATAGCTTAGCGGAAGCGGAAATAGATATCTGAATTCTTATAGGATGCGTAAGCGGAAACACCCAATTCCGCATCCGCTTTTCCGTTTCTGTTTTAGATAAATTTTAATATATATTATATAATATTTTTATAATAAAATATCCTCAAACTTTGGCTCTTAAATTTTTAACTCATTGTCTCTCATCTCCCATCTATATGTAAATATCATCTATTCTAGTCCCAATTATTGACAGCTTTTTTCTCTAATGATATTTATATCTACATATATTGATTATCTATTACTCAACCATGATATATCACTGTATGATTTTACCATATTAATTTGATCTTGTTATATTTTATTTAGTAAGGGTCATTATAATGTACATGATGAAGAAGATATGGTAGAAAAGATTATTAAATTTACATTTAAAACTATTCATAAATTTAATAATTAATATACTTATAAATTTATAAATTAATTATAATTATATATATATTGTTACATCCGAAATTTTTGTTTCTGATTTTTCGATAAAAAACAAAAATAAATACGAAAGCGAAAATATCTTTTTCCATTTTCGACTCCAAAATTTCTTATAGAAAGTGGAAATGAAAATATTCATTTTTAATTCCGACTCTGACCCGTTGGCAGCCCTAGCCAATACCCTGCCATCCCCAGGCAGTTCCCAACTTCCCCAATCCCCACCCTCGTAGACTGGAAGCAAAGGTAGGGTTTCCTTCCCGATCGGCGACGACGGCGGCATCTTCCTTCCGATCAGCGACGACGACGGCCATCCCTTCCCGATCGGCGACGACGGTGGCCGTCCTTTCCCGACCGACGACGACGGTGGCCATCCCTTCCCGATCGGTGACGACGGCAACCATCTTCTTCCGATTGGCGACGGCGGCAACATCTTGTCCTCCAGGTTTTGCATCTCCCCCTCTCCCTTCTGTTCTCTTTCTCCCTCTCTCATTCGCATGAAGGAAGACCCACTGGCCCCTCCATTCCCACCTCCTGGCTCCTGCACCCCTCTCTCCTTCACCCTCTCTCATGCGCATGAAGGGCATCAGAGGGCGAGAAGATTCGCGCGTTGGCGGGCGCAGACTCCCGCAAGCAGGCGTGTTGTGAGTCCTCACCACCAGAAATAGCTCGCTGCGGAGTGCGGAGGAGAGCCCAGAATTTTTTTTTTAATTTTAATATTAATACAAAGAAAGGGAACGTGTTCGTGCAGTTACTTCCCTTTTCTTCCTATTTCTATCAATTCCGACACTTATTCTTTACCGGGTCTATGGAAGCATCTCCAACACATCCAACACTGTCTTGATGTTTCTTTCTGGTTTCTTTGTGAATGGTCCATACGCTCTTATTACCACTGCTGTTGCAGCAGACCTTGGCACACAGGACATGATTAAAGGGAACTTGCGAGCTTTGGCTGCTGTGACAGCCATTATTGATGGCACTGGCTCCGTTGGTGCAGCGTTGGGGCCTTTGCTCACTGGGTACATTTCAACAAGAGGTTGGAACAGTGTTTTTGTTATGCTGATCCTTGCAACTTCTCTCGCAGGCACCTTTGTGATTCACATTGCAAAAGCGGAGGTTGTCAGCAAGATAGGTGAAAGAAAGTAGCCTCACCTTAGCATTTTACACGGTATTTTTTTTTCTGTAGCTCTGTACAATGATTTTTGTTCACTCTTTACAGTTAATTGAAATGAATTCATACGGTAGCCAGTTTTTTTGTCTGCCATGTTCATAACTAGCTAGTAGTATTGTGTCCTTGGAGCACCTGGACAGGAGATTTTGCATCTCAAGAGTTACCAGAAAAGGAAAAAGTCTTAGGCAGCTAAATTAAAAAGCTTAGCTTAGGATATTCTCTCCCTTGGATAATACAGGCCATGTTAAACAAGATTAACAATAGTGCAGATACAATAATTTTCATTGGTGCATTCTTTTTGTCTTCGTTCAGATTTAGAATGCTCTTATTTTGTGACAACATTCAGACAAATATGAAAATCAATGATATTATGAGTCTAAACTTCTCAGATAATGCTCAGAGAAGGCCCTCACCGGGAGAAAAGCTTGCTAATGCTAATTATTTTGATGGTGATTGTTTTATACCATCATGGTCAGGGAAATAGAAGATGCTGGCACTCTCAGTTTCCCCATAACACTCAAGCATTAAGATTAGATTGTTATTATTTTATCACACTAAAACACACTTTCCTGACTTCCTAATTCCTGAAAACTCAAACATTCACAGAAGGAATCAAGATTTCCGGTTCTTGTTCATCATATAACATGTCTAAATAAAAAGTTTGGTTCACTATGTTTACTACTGCCGAAGGATTGCATCTAAATTGAACCCTATACCTGTCAACTGAAAATATGATCATAGAAATTCCACATGTATGCCTCCAGTCTTCAGCCACTGGAAGACCTTTGCAAGCACTTGGAAGGGACAGAGATTCTTAGACCTTTCAGCCATTATCTTTACCAAAATGTCATTCAGGCATTCTCACGTAGAAGAGGAAGGTCTCATACTTTGCATTCTTGCTGGTTCTTGGTCCCCTCTCCTAGTGCCCACTTCTTACTTCCAAAGAAAGCTTAAATGTTAAAGCTAGGAGGTCTCCTTCTCCAATTTGCTTCCCATCACTGTTTCCAATTCTGCTTTCTGCTCGTAAGTATAGACCATGCTGACATAGACCTCGGCACAGAAAACACCTAAGAGAAGACAGAAGCATCATAGCCTGTCACATGCAGCTTCATGTTTGCACAAGCCTCTGCCAACCTTTATTCTGAATGATGAAGATAGCCGCAGATGAAGCTGGATAAACGATGGAGATGGCAAAGAACTTCCAACTACAACCCGCCACTAGTTCTGACAAATGGCAGCACCACCTTTCCACTTGGAATTTCAAACCAAGTCCATCTGATTAAAAGCATCCCTTTCAGATCCATGAGGGCATTTCCAAAGCAATCTATGATAATATCATTAGTTCAGCCTAGTCTACCAAAATGTTGGGAGCTCAAAACATAAAAAAGTAAAGAACTAGAAGGTTTACAAAGAAAGTTAAATGGTATCCTTCCACCAAATGGCATGGTCCTCCAAGACTCACCCCCTCCAAGTAAAGAGACACATAAAGAGTTAGCACATGTGGAGATTATCAACTCCGTATCCTAGGTTTGTATCACATTTTTTATGAGAAATGCTTGTTACCAGTCCTGACTGGTAACAAGTTCCATGTGGATTGCTTGTCAATTCTATTGGCTAAGGGTATTGTCAGACCCTTCTTTCTCTCTCTTCCTCAGCCAATGAAACTGTTGACAAACAATCCACATGGGACTTGTTACTAGTCCGGACTGGTAACACACATTTCTCCATTTTTTATATTCTCAGCACTTGGTCAATATTTTGGTTTCATGTTTATTCACATTATGCCTTAAAGTTGCAAACCCCTGATATACAGGAAAAAGCAGACTTCAAGTCCCCTCCATCAAAATAAACCTTCACCTAAGTTTGTTTTCCAACCATGCACTTACGCCACACTACAGAGATAGTTCTCCCTCTCTCCCCACTTCTTCCCATCACAACCAACTTTCAACCTCTTCTTCTACTTCTGATAGATCAACTTCAGATGTGGACTCATTCCGTACATGCATACATGTTAAGCAAGTATAAGCTCTTTGTCAGATAAATGTTGTTCGACGGATCTGCTCCACATAATGTTGTGTTTCCCACGACTCTTGATCCATGTACCCTCAGTACATCCATCGTTGAAATTACTGATGATTAAAGAATAATCCTAACACCATTAAGCTTCAAAACATAAAGTGTCATTACTGCCAGTAACTTTCTCTTCATTGAGGATAAGTTCTGCATGCAATTAGCATATGCAAGATAAATTTAATCCAGAATATAAAGAAGAACGCCCATGATATAACATCCATAGCTGGTCCCAAGCCCGGGTGAGAAAGGAGGAGGGTTTGCATTAGGTTGACAGCCAGCAGTAAAAATAATGTCAAGTCCTTACAAGAATTCTGATCTAATTTGGCGGAAAGAGATTCATGTAGCCAACCCCAAATAATGGGATAAGGCTCTGATGATGATGATGATGATGATACCAATGACATAACATGAAGAACAATGTCAATCATACATATATCCTGGATGTGGACACCCATCTCCTCTCCCCTACCCTCAGATAGGCAGAACAAGGCAAGCAAACTGAGGACAGTTTTTTTGTTAGAAAACTAGCCTATCACTTCATCCCTTAGAAATTCCTTATAAACCTGCTCCCCAGTGGGATTTGAACCTGTGACCTCATAAACCTGGTGCACATGGAGCCCTAACCACTAGACCACATGTTAACTACAAACTTGACCTACTGTAGAATCCCCTTCCCCCTCTTTTGAACCAAAATGGCCAGTCACTTTGTTGACTTTCAGATGCCTATGGCATTGACGTCCTCCAGTTATATGTGTGTTTATGCATGAAGTCAAGGATTTGTTCGGTTACTGGTGTTGAAAACACTTGTGCACAAACACATGATATACTTTCTTGAAATCTTACAGTTTATGCGATCCTTCACAAAGTTGTAGATCTCACTGACTGCAACAAAACTGTCTTAAATGCAAATCATTTCCCTGTTTCACGATGAATCCCACTCTCAAAAGCTAAATTTGTCTACGTTTGCTTGAGTCTTTCTTCAGAAAAGCAAAAGAACGGTGTGCAGAAATCTGTCTCATGCGGAGTCAAATATCCAGGTCTACAAGCAATATCAAGGATATCAAGACAAGGGGTACTACGCATCGCATGCCTACTCCAATTTGTGACTCTCTGTAGCATCCAGAGTCCCAACATCTAAAACCAACCGCCAGAATGACTACAACGCCATGCAGAAGCTTTTGGGTCATATAGGCATCGAAAATATTCCCCATGAATCGCAGCCACAACCAATCCCCTCCCCACCCCCACCACCGACCACCATCCATACGCACAAACACAAAGAGAGAACCCTAGAGAAGAACCCACATCCAACAACAACCCCACACAAAACCCCTTCACCACCCTCACCTTGTTGCACGTCTCCGCCTACAAAAAAAAAAGGGAAGGGGGAGAAGGCAAACCAAGGATTGAATCAGCAACCCTAGAAGCTGCTCAAAACCAATTGCCATGAGTAGGGAACCCAGTTCAAATCCATCCAATCGCACCTCAGGATCGAAGAAAGAGTGCATCCACCAAGAAACAAGCAAGAAGGGATTGAGGAGGAAGCGCATACCCTTGGAGCAACGGCTGAGCCTCGAGAAGACCGGAGGGCGTAGAGGCAAAGTCTTCGCTTCCGATGGGAGACCGCTCCTCGCCGGCGACGATACCAAAACTATCCGGGCAAATTGGAGAAGGAGACCTCCTAGCTTTAACATTTAAGCTTTCTTTGGGAGTAAGAAGTGGGCACTAGGAGAGGGGACCAAGAACCAGAAAGAATGCAAAGTATGAGACCTTCCTCTTCTACGTGAGAATGCCTGAATGACATTTTGGTAAAGATAATGGCTGAAAGGTCTAAGAATCTCTGTCCCTTCCAAGTGCTTGCAAAGGTCTTCCAGTGGCTGAAGACTGGAGGCATACATGTGGAATTTCTATGATCATATTTTCAGTTGACGGGCGTAGGGTTCAATTTAGATGCAATCTTTCTGCAGTAGTAGCAAACATGGTGAACCAAACTTTTTATTTAGACATGTTATATGATGAACAAGAACCGGAAATCTTGATTCCTTCTGTGAATGTTTGAGTTGTCAGGAATTAGGAAGTCAGGAAAGTGTGTTTTAGTGTGATAAAATAATGACAATCTAATCTTGATGCTCGAGTGTTATGGGGAAATTGAGAGTGCCAGCATCTTCCATTTCCCTGACCATGATGGTATAAAGCAATCACCATCAAAATAATTAGCATTAGCAAGCTTTTCTCCAGGTGAGGGCCTTCTCTGGGCATTATCTGAGAAGTTTAGACTGACAATATCATTGATTTTCATATTTGTGCTGAATGTTGTCACAAAATAAGAGCATTCTAAATCTGAACGAAGACAAAAAGAATACACCAATGAAAATTATTATATCTGCACTATTGTTAGTCTTGTTTAACATGGTCTGTATTATCCAAGGGAGAGAATATCCTAAGCTAAGCTTTTTAAATTAGCTGCCTAAGACTTTTTCTTTTTCTGGTGAATCATAGTTCTAGAGATTCGGATGAGCTTTTTAAATTAGCTCCTCAAGACTCTTTCACTTTCTGGTGAACCATAGTTCTAGAAATTTGCTTGTCGCTGATTTCTTTCTAAACATGAGCTCAGATCAACATGCTTTGCTAAATACCAATGCCAATTGAGGCAAAGAAATCAAAGATACAGAATAATAGAAACACTCGTCTGTTTGCCTATTCATTTGCTGTGATGAGATGAGGCATTATTTACATATGCTGGAGCCTCACTTACATACAAATGGGTATGCTGTTCCTTTTGTCGAAGTTCTAATACTCAATTTTTTCTGCAGGAAGGAAGAAAAAAACCTTCTATGGAAACCATATCACCGGAACG
This sequence comes from Colocasia esculenta, assembly GCA_014218235.1. Classification (NCBI taxonomy): domain Eukaryota; kingdom Viridiplantae; phylum Streptophyta; class Magnoliopsida; order Alismatales; family Araceae; genus Colocasia; species Colocasia esculenta. The sequence continues at coordinate 109,368,180 of CM024759.1, read as the reverse complement.
AAGGTTCTCCCCGGAGTTTGCTCGTGAGTCCCTCATAGCAATTTCTCAATCTGTTCCAGAGACAACGCCACCTGCAGATGTGCCACCCAAAGGTTCAACTGTTGTCAATGTGGTTGAAATTAATGGATGCAGCTCTGAAGAATATCGGTCCAAGCTCATTTCAATTGCATATTCAGAGTCTCCGGATGTGAAGACCTCACCAGTACCGTCGGTTAATCCTGGTGCTTAACGTGTAGATTGTCATCTGCTTGTTGGGAATGTACCCTCCTTTCAATTTGTGATTCTCCAGATGTAAATTACTCGCAGTTGTCATTTGGAAAAAAAATGTTGGTGATCGACTGAGGTTAGCTTCTGCATATTGGGGATGTACCGTGTAATACGTACTCTTGGTATGTGTTTGGCTTGAACTCATCTTGGTGAGGTGACACGCTTGTGTACCTAAATAGCCTGAAATAACATATTTCCCAAAAACTGTTTCGTGTATTTGTACACCTTGCCCATGGAAAGACCAACTGGGGGTGAATTTTGCAGCAACATGTCAACATGCATGTCTCTTGTGTTTGTAAGTTACACTCTTGTAGCTTTCTGGCCAAGCGTTCATACAAATTCTTATAGCTTTCTTCCAGGAATTCGTGGTTACAAAGAAATGTAGATCAAGGTTTGGCGCATCCCCGATTCGGACCGGATCGGATTTTTCCTGATCCGATCCGATTCGGGCGGATCGAACCGATTCGGTTCGATCCGCTTGCATTCGGCCAGAACTCTTATTGAAGGGATCCGGGCGCATCGGAGCGAGCCGCGCATCGGATCCTCCCTGATCCGATGCGATTCGGGGGGATCGGCCCGGCTTGATCCGGCACGCCAAACCATGATGTAGATATTGCAGAGATCAAAAGTACCCCCCCCCCCCCCCCCCCCCCCCCCATGCAATCATGGCCTTCACGGTTGACGTGTGTTTTCTCTTGGAGAAAATGTGTAGAAAGTAGAAACAAGGCGTTGCCCCTGACCTGACTGGTCGGGAGGCCGGGCCTCAGGTAGGCGTGGGGGCTTGGCCTCGTGGACGGGTAACAAATATTTCTCTTTCTATGTGGATAATCTGTGTCTGTGTTTGCGAACTTGTAAAGCTATTTTTCATGGCAGTATTCAGTTGCACTCGTAAAGGAGCAACCTCTGTATGTGGTTGAGTTGAAATTGGTGAAGTTTTTGATTGGAACTCGCATTGGATTTCTAGTTTCAACATTAGGGAAAGATCCATATTTTCCCTTAAAATTTGTCAAATAAAGATAAATGTATGATCAGGAGATTGATTTCATGTTTTAGATATATAGATACAACCGCAGGTAGAAAAAAATGTGTACACGTAAAATTACTAAATTACTCAATATTAAGCCATTTTAAACTATGGTTAGATCAGTAAGATGTGATTGAAGTGTGTGGTAGGAATTAACTAAGAAATAAGATGCTCGGAGACAATGGTTAATTTCTAACTTTGGCATTATAGGGATTTATTCATAATTCTCTATGTTTATAGCGGTAAACAGCAAAAAAAACATAATAAGTTGTCACAGTCCCATTTGAAAGAGAAACAGTAATACGGCATAAGCATCAAGAATATTCAAGTAAAAGATAATTCACTTTGGAAAGAAAGAAGCATCAATTCAAATTCACCATCTGGTGGCACAAAGCTGACAGTCTTCTCAGAGTTGAACCTTGTCAAGTTTACACATTGGTGAAATGTAACATCATCTAAGTCAATAGTTTTCCCACTGGAATAAAATTGGAAAAGGATAAAAGAAAAAAGATAATTATGAAATAAACAGTTCTGTCAGTCAACTCAAGAAATGGAAGGGAAAGAAAAATTCGGCAACTTTTTAATAGGTAAAAATGCACGTTCTAACAATGAATTCTCTACTTTGGGTTACACTAAGTGCAACTTTTTCTCTCTCTTTTTGATATATACATATAAACGATGCAAACAGATGTCACAGGAAACAACAGATGTACATCGTTTGAAATGGATTCGAACATATAGGATGTATTCTTCTAAGAAAACAATGTAAATTTACCTAGGCCATGACTCTGTGATTCCTTTTCAAGACCAATTCTATCATGTAAACCTAACTTTAAGTCAGGCATACCGGACAAAAAAGCACTTCATGAGAATCCTCCCAATGACATCACAACAGCGTAGAACACTTCCCATGATCACGAAAACATGCAAGAAAAAATAGCTATAAAATTGGATATTGGCTTCTCATAAATTGAAGAACATGCTTGTAGAACCAGCAGTCATTGTACATACCTTTATTGGAGCAGTAAGTGCAGCAAATTGACATCTAAGGTGGCACTTATGTGATATCATTTTGGATGCCATGTGGGTGCAACGGAGGCGGTGGAGAGCGACGACGGACGGCGGCCGTCGATCCGACTTTAAAATATAAATTTTAGATGTCAAAATATAAATTTTGGGCTCTAGAATGCTATCCTTAGGGTTTAAAAATATTAACCGAGATTTTAATATTTGGGCTCCAAAATACATATATTGGGCTCCAAAAGACTACTCTTAGAGATTAAAAATATTGACTAGATTTTAATAATAGTTTGGGCTCCAAATTACAAATTTAAACTCCAAAATAGTGATTTTGGTCCTGTTGGTCGCCGTCGTCAACCGTTGTCGCTGGCTGCCAACCCAAGTGGTAGCTCGTGTGGTGTCTAACAGGGCACCAACATGGCTGCCATCTGAGTCTTATTGCACTTAACTACACACTGCAACAAGTGCAATAAGTCTTTCTCGTAACCTTATAAACTGTAATATTTGTGTTTATGGTTTCATATATGTGTTTATTGTTGTATACTTATGCCAATGGTTATATATCGATGCTTATGGTTGTTGATCGGTGATTTTGTACATATATGTGCTAACGGCTATATGTATGTTCTTATAGTTGTATATTGGTGTTCATGATTATATATATATATATATATATATATATATATATATATATATATATATGCTTATAGTTGTATAGTTGTACTTATAATCGTATATATATGTTTATGGTTGCATATAGGTGTTAATTGTGGAACCTGCCACCGGAGAGAAGAGGAGCCATTGTTGCCACCGCCACTTGCTGTTGCCGATCTCGGTGACGCCGACGGGTCCTAATATGAGGAACCCTCCCTTCCCTCTCTGACGTCGAACAACCCCTTTTGAGGTTTTTCAGGTTTTTTTGTGGCCTTGTTTTGGGGATTTTTTGGTGGGTGGGGGGGGGAGGGTGGCCGGGAAGGGGTCGGCGGTGACAGGCGCCGCTCCTCGCTGCCAGCGGCCTCTGGGGGGGATAGCGCAGTGGGATCGACCTGGGCTAGACTAGCCCCGATGCAATGCGTTGGTGGTTAGCCTACCTTAAAGATCGGCACAGTGTGCTAGAGCTGGACCAATAGGCGCCCGATACTCTTTTTCACGTCTTTTTTTGCGCCGCCGACTGTATCGACTGTGCTAGTGGGCTAGCTCGAGGTTTGTGACCGTTGTACTAGGCCCCGTGGCTGCCGAACCCACCTTGGTTGGCTCCGATCGGGCCGCCAGGGCCGATTGACCGGTCAATGGCTAGGGATTTCGGCATTTGACGGGTAAGTTCCGAGGGTCGGCCAACTATCCGATGAAGTGATCTGGGCTTTCTGAGTTTGACCGTCTGTCTGGTACTTAGCGGGTCTGTTTTCGCACCAAGTTTTCGTATCGTAGTCGTGACACTTGTGCTGACTTCCTAGCATTGCGCTTTACTAGTCTTTTCCCTATGTTGCAACAATTGAGGGCATGTCCTAGTGCATGATGTGCCTTTTGGGTTGTTACCCCCATCCTTGTGAGTTCTGTTGAAGGAGTGCTCCATGCTATGTGTGGGCTCGTCGAGATTCTTCGATCTAAGGGGAAAATAGTGTGTGGACATTGGCGTTGAATCTTGCATAGCTCTCTTAGCTAGGTTAGGGTCTCCGCGGATTTCAGGGTTTTGTGGTTGCAGTTCAACTAGTCCCTTCTCACTGCTTCGCTTTGCACGGTTTCAGAGCTGTGCTGGAAAGACAGGCATGAGACTGTAGTTCGGCTAGATTACGACTTGTGGTTGTGTTTTGTTCACATGTATCACTCTGATGGGAGGGGAGACCAAGACTTGTGGTTGAGCAGTAAAATGTCGGTGGATGCACCTGAGCATTGACTAGTAGAGGTTAGTCTGTCGCTAGTGTTTGTAGTCCATATGAGGATTTTCCATATGTGTGTGTAGTCTAGTAGTGGCCACAAAGCACGTTTTTCAAGTTTGAGACCGTGTGCAGTTGCGTCGAGTTGGCAATAATTATGGACCCACATCTTTTTGTTTATTTATTTCAGTACTTATACAATTATTATTTTATATTACCTGCTCAGTTAGTAGTTATGTTTATTTGAGTTACAACCGCCTTCCTACTTAGTGTAGCCAGTTTGGTTATTTTAGTACTACTGTTTCTCCTGCCTAGTTTAGTCATGCTGCTTTTTAGTTTTCACTGTTCGAAAACAATGGGGGGTTGGATTCTTTACTGGGCTTCGTTCGCGAAGCTCATTCCCCCTTCTTCCTCTTCACAAATGAGAGTTCGCAGCATCGACAGGACTTCTCCCGAACGGAGGGTTAGCTTTAGGACGTCGGGTTCAAGAACTGTTTCCCCCGTTTTATGTAGGCTTCACCCTCGGGGTATGCCGCTTAAGGGTTTTGTGTTCCTTTTGTTACTGTATTTATACTTAAGACAGACATGCATACTTGTATCATTCATTGTAGTGTTATGTTTTTCTGTTTTCTTTGCTTCCTTCGCGAGGTCTTCCCAAACCCTGTATTGTTCATTATGGTGTTATGTTTTTCTGTTTTCTTTGCTTCCTTCGCGAGGTCTTCCCTAACCCTTATGGGAATACAAACCCGTGGGTGGCGGTCTAAGGATGGGGTACTTGGAGGGTTCTAGATATCGAGTTCTTGGATCGTTGTATTAACGGTTTTATATAGCTTATGGTTGTCTATATTTGCTTAGGGTTATAAGTTTATGATTATCATTGTATTATATGTGCTTATAATCTAGATTAGTGCTTATGGTTATATATTATGCTTATGGTTGTATCTATATGTCAAATTGGTCATATTCTACTTTACCTCCTATATATTTTTTTATTTTCAAGTATGTGCCTGTAATACACCACATTTTATCTCGTATATTTATGTCATTACCTGTCCCTGTTTATTAATTTTAAAATATTAAAAGTAGAAAATGGCTAATTTATCTTTATTAAATCTTCTTTTATTATTAAAATATTAACATATATTCCCTCAAAGGAACAGAGATTGGATAATTAATACATGGTAACATTGTGTTGTTGAAGGACGGGGGAAAATAAAACAAGTCAAATTAATGGTGATTTCTAGCCATAAACCACTTGAATCTTTATATATGTATATAAACTGTTTACAACATTTAAGCCTGGCCATTGAGGTACATAAAGGGACCTGAACTCAAAAAATCATACAAACACCAAGTCCTTCCTCATACATATTGCACCTACACCAAGAATTTAACCTCAGTTTTAACATATATGACACAACTTGAGATGTCCTCACACACCATAAATATGATACATGCCAAAAACTGCTTATTTATTAGGAGGGAGGCTTTTTGGGTACAAGAAGACAGAACTCCTCAGGATACAAAGGAAATCTCTATGTTTGTTCCCTGAGAAGCAGAGCAACAAGAGTGGCTGGATGCTGTGGTTGCTTTGATTCCAGGAAAGCAAAATGATAAGAGACTTTAAGCTTGATGTCACTGACATTGCTGCTTCAACAGTTCCCAAACTTTTGCTCAGCACCTGGTGTGGCCTGCATATTGCATGGGTTACAGGTTGTAAGACCTTACCATCTCAGCATCATGTAGGGGAAAAAAAAAGGAAAAAGGAAACCTAATCCAATCAGATATATGCACACAGAGGTTGACTTCAACTTAAGACTTCAATCAACATTCTTCTAGGGACTTCATTCAGTTAAGGTTCTTTGAGTGACAGAAGGTCATACTAACATAGCAGGAAGAACATCTGCAGCTGCTCATCCTTGAGAATGTTTGCAGCATTCAAGGGGATCAGTGAAGTCTTCTTTAGCCTCTTAATCAATTCAAATTTCTTATTTATGTGTACTACCATGCATGGAAAACTGAGAGAGAAACCGGGAATTTCCATACTGCTCACCCCAATTTGTGTCACAAAATTGCAAACAGCACATTTGACAGACCGAGCTCCATACTGGTACATCAGCAACATCCGACAGTTCCCACAGTTCACATGCGCGACTTGATTAGCTGCAAGGAAATTAGAGCCATTTACAGGAAGATTCTAGTAATGTTCCAAAATTCTCAAATGAGCACGACATTAAGTGCAGATACGTGGCTCTGCTATTTGAAGTGAAAACTGAAAACCCTAGCAGAATATCCAGGAAGAACTCTTAAAAGTCATAGCAGTCTCCAAACACTCCTTATAAATAGGAGATTGTCAGCAATTCCTGACGTTCCCTTGTTTTGTTCATTGGGTACGTAGTAAAAGGTCCTAAAATGGTGGGTGCGTCAGAGTCATTTTTCTTCACAAGAACAAGTTACATTCAAAGATGGGGAGCAGGCACATGAAGAACTGATATGAGTTTGAACAGCAATCTAGATGTGAATTTAGAGATAGTCCATTCTATCAGTCATTCAGTGCCTATGCTAATTTTTCTCCTTTGAGGATTAAGAGGGCTATGCCTAATTAGTCCCTAAGATTAGTCAATTATCTATCTCAATGATGTTTGCACTTTGCAGGTTCTAGAAAAGAATTGTTTGACTTCATAGATTTCCATGGGCTGGCTGGAATAATTTATCTCTGAAAGTCCTTGTCTTAGAAGATTGTGTTTAAGTGGGAAACAAGTGGTTCGGCCCCTTGGCCTTAATCCTGCAGAACTTGGTTACAGACTCATGAGCATCATTAATGTAAACAAATTTTCAGAGCATGTCAGGTAATTTGCTAGTAGGGTTTGCACCTTATGATCTCATCTGTTATCATACTAGAAGAATTATATACCCAAAGAAAAGGTTCAGCATAGCCATTTCCTAAGAACTTTCTTGACCTTGCAGTCAGAAATGCTAGTGGAGGTTGCCAAGAGTAAAACTAATGCTATGATAAGAGGCATAGCTATCTCCCTAACATTGGGGGTTTAATTGAGTAATTAACCAAGGAATCAACAGAGTCTTTTGGTGTCCTTGCATAATTTATTGGGGATGAGAAACTACTAGCTTTTGCATACTACCTAACCTTGTAGAACTAAACAAAGAAGTCCACTAAATTCAGTCAAAAGTAGAGGAGTCTCACTAATCTTGAGTGCAGTGGCTATTAGAATAATCATTGTAATTTGCCAATAAATAATCTTATCTAAAAGCCTTGATTGTGATCATGGAGAATATCATTACCTTCTAAAGCCAGATTAATAGTATGACAACAAGAACACTGTACACTTGTTGCTCCACGAATGTACATGAGAAGTGTGTGACAGCCTCCACAAAGCAACTGGGCCATTTCTGTGCCTGTTCCAAATCAAAGGAGATGGTAAGGCTAGCTAAAACAAGTGTAATAACTCCACCAAACTCTAAAAGGTTCTCAAAATGACTAACACAATGGTATAATATACACAGCTAATAAGTATTCCAGCCTTAGCTGACTATTAAACCAAAGAACAAACTGTTCTATTAAGCCACCCAAAGGACTCATTCTTGAAGTCAGATACAAGTGAAATCTTTTCAGATATGCTCGTGTTTTAGTATATCTGTTGTTTCAGAAGACTGCACTCTTCCTCGTTAATTCAGCAAAAAATCCACCTTCAGTCATCTCTGACCATTAAGCATGTGAATTCAGACATGAAGACCCTCATTTTACTGTTGTTGGGTGTTCCAGTTCAGAGTGTATAGCCAAGAAAAACCCACATCTGAAATGTTATTTTGTTTCAGGCCATTCAGATCATTTTGCTAGCTTGAAACCAAAAGCAGAAACAAGAAAACGTGAAGCAATGGAGAAGCACTTGAAGGATTGAAAGCCATGTATACCTGGTGGTGGAACTGCAGTCACAGCATTGCAGACTGCACAACATACAGATGTTGCTCCAACTGGATAAAGGAGGAGATTTCTGCAACCAGAACAGACAAGCTGGCTTTGTGCACCTGGTAAGTGAGGAAGCTATTAGGATCCTTGTCAAGATAAACACCCCTCAGAACCAAAAAAACAGTGCAATGGACCATGCAAATGGGAAATGAGAAAAAAAAATGGCGAGGCAAAAGTATTCCCCACGGGCACCTAAATTCGGAGAGCAGCAGAAGGCTGGAAATGGGCTCTTCTTAGGGAGTTCATAAAAAGGTTAAAATGATTATACTGCCAATCATATGTAGAAATGATAAAATTATTCTTCATCTCCTCTAGTTAACAGGCATAAGTGCATCTAAATTTCTATAGATTGTTCATTTTTTTCCCTCAGACAGAAACGTGATTCACCAAGCACAGCATTTAGAATTTCAACATGTCCAATCAGAAGAAACATATGAACTTGTTCAAACTCCGAGACAAACCTGGACTTTAAACGCTGAATCACTGTTAGAGATTTTGGCTCAATCATGATGGAAAAGATTCAAGGTTAAATCATAGGCAGATAGGACACTACAGAAAAGCAGAACTGTTGTCTATATAGAGGAGCTAAGAACAGATCATGGAATAGTAAAAAAAAACAGATTCACAATGGAACACCTAACATTCTGCCCCAAAAAATTTCACAGCCACACTTGCAGGAAAAAGACCCTCCTAGGGAGCAAAACACAAGCAATTCAATCAGGAGCTTGCAAAGAACAGGAGAAAGCTGACCATTTGGTGGGGTGAATGGCACCGGCACCGGCACCGGCACTGTGGGGTATGGCGCGAGCGGAACTGGCATTGCCGGCGGCCGGGGTTAGCAGTCCTTGCCAATTCTCAAGACTGCAGATTCATGCAAAAGAATCACAGGCTCCACCCTCCCTTTCCCATGTCCGGTGCAGCAGAGATGGGAAGATAACTATGCCTTCGATGATGTCAGGAATCCGTAGCAGGCTACTGATCTTAGGAGAAAACAGGAGAGAAATTAAGTTAACAACAGGTGGGGAAAAAGGAGAGGAAAAACAAAGAAATCTTGCAACCTTGAGCATTCCAGGTCTATGAATAATAGCCATGCTTAGATGATGTCTACATGTTTAAATAAGATGGCATCTAGTCTACTCAGTTTCAAATCAAGAATCCTGCAAACCAGAAACAATGCCAGAACAAAAGCTAAGAGAGATTCCCAGCTTCCCTGACATAAAAGCAGCCAAATTACGGCAACAGGACAGGAATCGATCGAAGGCCAGTACTCCGTCATGCTACAACTCTAGCCAAGCGGAAACCCAGAAACCAGAATCCAATAACGTTTCAGGAATTCTATATATACACACTCGCACACAGAAGACAGTGGATTTAAGAAACAAAACCACCACCCCATGAACACCTCAAGATTCTTCACATTAGGAGGCCACGCCATGAGAGGAAGATGGCATCAACTGGTAGAACTTGACACACAAAATGCACGACAATGGAATCGGAAGGAGAGTTGGAAGGGAATATCCATGGAATCTGTACCTGCACCTTCTCAAAGTCACAAGTCTCTGTATCTATGTGGGGAGAGAGAGATGATAAAATCCTTAATGACGTCTCAAATTTATAGTGGTCTTTGCAGCGCAGGAGCCGTCTGGAGCCCGCCAAAGCCTGTGTCAGTGGGCGAGTGGGTAATGTTTGGATTTCCGGAGAGAGAAGAGATCTAGTAGGCAACTGTTGGTTCGGATAATGGTCGTAAAAAGAATTCCTAACACGGAAGCTCTTAGCTCACCATGCGCACTCAACACGCTTTCTCACTCTTCATCTATGAGAACCTGCAGCTACTCAGCAGATCGATGCTACGGAAAGACATGAATCTTTAGACTGATTGGATAAGCTTTTCGTTACGGGGTATATATATATGGTTCCTGCAGATAACACTTGGTTAGTTTGGATAATGCCTCTAGATTTCACACTCGGGCTTAAGCATGCACACACAAAACTACATGGCGGACATGAATCCAAAACTGTAGGATAAGCTTTCTTTTTTGTCGACGAGTATAATTGCGAGCCGTTTGAATTATTAGACCTTTCAACTCATAAATCTTACATGACATCAAATCAAATCTACTTCAGTATCAGTTTAAATCTGTCGGGTTACAGATAATTAGAAGCCATGACTACGGGTTCTAAAATGACACAGACTTATCTAGCCCCACCCGCTTTGAGATTCCAAGGTGCTTAGAGCACCAAGTTCTATTCTTTCTAAGAACTTTATCTTATTTTTTGGGAAGGAAAATGCTTAAGACTCGGACACTTTGACAAATAATTTGTTCGGACGTCCAAACACAGACATGTTTATTGGACAACGCCTTGCTGTCCGAACCCCATACCCAAACAACTACCCAATGGGACGGCGCCACTTGGCCGGCCGGATGCTTAGCATCTCTCCTTTGGGAAAAGATTACTACTTGATTACTCGGGCACCCCATCATTGATGTGGCACTCGAGTCACACATGTCATTTGTTGATGTGATATGGATCCGGACGTTTCACCAATAACGAAGTGTAGGGGGGGGGGGTGACTCACAAGTAATAAATTGTTCTCTTATTCTTTATGTAATAGAACATTATATTAACAGGTTTTACAAATCTCAAAACCATGGTGTCAAGGTTGAAGGGCCCAGGACTATATGCATAGGGCTCCAGGTGATGTATCCGGTATGAGATTTATCCCAGTGGTTCTCCAACACTCCCCCTCACGGCCAAGATGGGCCGTGGAAATCAAATTAGAAAGGAGGTGGCGCAAATCACCATAATGGGTCTTGACCCAGTTCTGATACCATCTTACAAACCTCAAAAATCATGGTGTCAAAGTTAAAAGGCCCAAGACTATATGCAGAGGGCTCCAGATGATGTATCCGATATGAGATTTATCCAGCAATTCTCCAACAATAGGAGTATATTATAAAGAGGAATGCTCCGTGCATGTTATGAGATTAGCGAATATTATCTATCATAAATATATGTGCTTAAATGTAGAATTTAACAGACTCTCTTTATATATATCTATAATAGACAATACTTATCTAAAAGTTTCTATTATCGAATAGATAAGATTATAGATTTTGAGAGTGAGAAAGGAGGAGGAATGGAGACAAAAGAGGAGGAAAATACAATAGAGAGAGATGTGAGGAGGAGGTGAGGCGTTAGAGAGAGAGAGAGAGGAGTGAAGAGGGAGGAGGAGTCCGGATCCTCTCGCAACGTGGGAGGACCGGACTCAGACAGTCACCTCTCGCGAGGTGACGCGTGGCCGCCTCCTCCCGCCTTCCGTCCCTCCTCCCCACCTCCCGGTCACCCAGTTCCCCTCCCAACCTTCCCACCTTCTCTCCCGGTTCCCCCCCCCCCCCCCCCCCCACCCTTCCCATCTTCCCAGCCCAGTTACTGTTGCGCAATTGCGCAACAGTAACTCACCATTTGGTTTTTTTTCTTTAATTTTAAAATTTTATTTTAAAATCCGATTGTGAGAGATAAGATTTTTATTTTATAATTTTTTTCTTAAATATAAAACAAATATCATTAAAAAATAATATTAATGTCTGTCAGATTCGGGACTATAACACTATAAAAAATTTTAATAGATGAAAATTATGAATAATATGGTTATTAGACCTCATTATTATTATGAGATAGAAATAATTAATATCTGAAATTAATTGATACTAATAAACGATACCTTAGCGTCGTACAGAGAGATGTGCGCTCCGACATAGCGACACCGAAAAACTGTAACGAAAATAAAATTTAAGAACACCATAATTTCTAAAAAAATATGATGACATCAGAAATATAAATATCCGGATTTTTTGACGTACGGATTTCGAAATTAAGTCGATGCAACTATTTTTCGGACGATTTTTCACTCAGTGCAAAATAAACTCTAAAAATTAAACTAAAATCACCATAATCTATAAAATCATTACATTAGCCTATGGCTACAATTTTAACACAAATGTATATCATTTAAATGTGTTTTCAATAGGATCTTTGGGCAAGCTGATTTTTAAGTTATTTACGGTAACCATTTTAACCAATTATTTATTTCCTTAGTTTTAAATTTTTATTCTAAAATTGGATTGTGAAAGATGTCATTTTTTATTTTATAGTTTTTTAAATTTAAAAATAAATATCATTAAAAAATATAATATTGATGTCTATCCAGTTCGAGACTGTAACGTCCTGAAAATGTTTAATAGTTGAAATTTTGAATAATATGGTTATTAGACCTCATTATTATTATGAGATTGAAATAATTAATATCTAGGATTAATTGATATTACTAAACGTTATCTTAATGTCGTACAAAAAGATGTGCGCTCCGACATGGCGACACCGAAAAACTGTAACGAAAATAAAATCTGAGAACACTAAGGTTGCATATTCAATTCAGGTGCACATTGTTGCATTCAGGTGTCTATAGTTTCATTTAAGGTGGAAACATTTTGCATATAGGTGCATAATGTTGCATTCAGGTGCATAAGGTTGCATTCATGTGCTTATGGTTGCATTCATGTGTTTATGGTTGCATTCATGTGCTTATGGTTGCATTCATGTGCATATGGTTGTATTCAGGTGCTTATAGTTACATTCATGTGCTTATGGTTGCATTCAGGTGCATGCTTATAGTTGCATTCAGGTACTTATGGTTGCATTCACGTGCTTATGGTTGCATTCAGGTGCATATGGTTACATTCATGTGCTTATGGTTGCATTCAGGTGCATATGGTTGCATTCAGGTGCTTATGGTTGCATTCAGGTGCATATGGTTGCATTTAGGTGCTTATGGTTGCATTCAGGTGCATATGGTTGCATTCAGGTGCTTATGGTTGCATTCTGGTACTTATGGTTGTATTCAGGTGCTTATGGTTGCATTTAGGTGCATATGGTTGCATTCAGGTGCATATGGTTGCATTCAGGTGCTTATGGTTGCATTCAAGTGCTTATGGTTGCATTCAGGTGCATATGGTTGCATTCAGGTGCATATGGTTGCATTCAGGTGCATGTAGTTGCATTCAAGTGCTTATGGTTGCATTCAGGTGCTTATGGTTGCATTCAATGCATTTGGTTGCATTCAGGTGCATATGGTTGCATTCAGATGCATATGGTTGCATTCAGGTACATATGGTTGCATTCAGGTGCTTATGGTTGCATTTAGGTCACATGCACTTGAATGCAACTATAAGCACCTGAATGCAACCATATACACCTGAATGCAACCATAAGGACCTGAATGCAACCATATGCACCTGAATGCAACCATAAGCATCTGAATACAACCATATGCACCTGAATGCAACCATAAGCACCTGAATGCAACCATATGCACCTGAATGCAACCATAAGCACCTGAATGCTACCATATGCACCTGAATGCAACCATAAGCACTTGAATGCAACCACAAACACCTGAATGCAACCATATGCACCTGAATGCAACCATAAGCACCTGAATGCAATCATAAGCACCTGAATGCAACCATAAGCACATGAATGCAACCACATGCACCTGAATGCAACCATAAGCACCTGAATGCAACCATATGCACCTGAATGTAACCATTAGCACCTGAATGCAACCATATGCACCTGAATGCAACCATAAGCACCTGAATGCAACCATATGCACCTGAATGCAACCATAAGTACCTGAATGCAACCATATGCAACTGAATGCAACCATAAGCACCTGAATGCAACCATATGCACCTGAATGCAACAATAAGCACCTGAATGCAACCATAAGCACCTGAATGCAACCACATGCACCTGAATGCAATCATAAGCACCTGAATGCAACCATAAGCACCTGAATGCAACCATAAGCACATGAATGCAACCATAAGCACCTGAATGCAACCATATGCACCTGAATGCAACCATAAGCACCTGAATGCAACCATAAGCACCTGAATGCAACCATAAGCACATGAATGCAACATTATGCACCTATATGCAAAATGTTTCCACCTTAAATGAAACTATAGACACTTGAATGCAACCATGTGCACCTGAATTGAATATGCAACCTTAGTGTTCTCAGATTTTATTTTCGTTACAGTTTTTCGGTGTCGCCATGTCGGAGCGCACATCTTTTTGTACGACATTAAGATAACGTTTAGTAATATCAATTAATCTTAGATATTAATTATTTCAATCTCATAATAATAATGAGGTCTAATAACCATATTATTCAAAATTTCAACTATTAACATTTTCAGGACGTTACAGTCTCGAACTGGATAGACATAAATATTATATTTTTTAATGATATTTGTTTTTAAATTTAAAAAACTATAAAATAAAAAATGACATCTTTCACAATCCAATTTTAGAATAAAAATTTAAAACTAAGGAAATAAACAATTGGTTAAAATGGTTACCGTAAATAACTTAAAAATCAGCTTGCCCAAAGATCCTATTGAAAACACATTTAAATGATATACATTTGTGTTAAAATTGTAGCCATAGGCTAATGTAATGGTTTTATAGATTATGGTGATTTTAGTTTAATTTTAAGAGTTTATTTTGCACTGAGTGAAAAATCGTCCGGAAATAGTTGCATCGACTTAATTTCAAATTTGTACGTCAACAAATCCGGATATTTATATTTCTGATGTCACCATATTTTTTTAGAAATTATGGTGTTCTCAAATTTTATTTTCGTTACAGTTTTTCGGTGTCGGTATGTCGGAGCGCACATCTTTTTGTACGACATTAAGATAACGTTTAGTAATATCAATTAATCCTAGATATTAATTGTTTCAATCTCATAATAATAATGAGGTCTAATAACCATTTTATTCAAAATTTCAACTATTAAAAATTTTTAGGACGTTACAGTTTCAAACTGGATAGACATCAATATTATATTTTTAATGATATTTGTTTTTAAATTTAAAAAACTATAAAATAAAAAATGACATCTTTCACAATTCAATTTTAGAATTAAAATTTAAAACTAAGGAAATAAACAATTGGTTAAAATGGTTACCGTAAATAACTTAAAAATCAGCTTGCCTAAAGATCCTATTGAAAACACATTTAAATGATATACATTTGTGTTAAAATTGCAGCCATAGGCTAATGTAATGGTTTTATAGATTATGGTGATTTTAGTTTAATTTTTAGAGTTTATTTCATACTGAGTGAAAAATCGTCCGAAAAATACTTGCATCGACTTAATTTCGAAATCCATAAGTCAAAAAATCTGGATATTTATATTTCTGATGTCATTATATTTTTTTTAGAAATTATGGTGTTCTCGAATTTTATTTTCGTTACAGTTTTTCGGTGTCGCTATGTCGGAGCGCACATCTCTCTGTACGGCGCTAAAGTATCGTTTATTCGTATCAATTAATTTCAGATATTAATTATTTCTATCTCATAATAATAATGAGATCTAATAACCATATTATTCATAATTTTTATCTATTAAAATTTTTTAGAGTGTTATAGTCCCGAATCTGACAGACAATAATATTATTTTTAATGATATTTGTTTTATATTTAAGAAAAAAACTATAAAATAAAAAATCTTATCTCTCACATCGGATTTTAAAATAAAATTTAAAATTAAAGAAAAAAAACCAAATGGTGAGTAACTGGGCTGGGAAGGGTGGGGGTGTGGGGGGGGGGGGGGGGGAACCGGGAGAGAAAGTGGGAAGGTTGGGAGAGGAACTGGGTGACCGGGAGGTGGGGAGGAGGGACGGAAGGCGGGAGGAGACGGCCACGCGTCACCTCACGAGAGGTGACTGTCTGAGTCCGATCCTCCCGCGTTGCGAGAGGATCCGGACTCGAGGGAGGAGAAGATAGAAGGAGATGGGCAGCCCAAAATTCCAACCCCCCGGAACCCCGAACCCAACAGCAGCTGACTCGGGCCAATCACTGCACGTGACCAGTTCGAAAGAAAGCGGGTGGCTAATGAGCTGCCACGTAGCATGGTCGGAAAGCGGCCGTTGGGGGGAGGATCCAACACCCCCTCGTCCCGTGCGTTACTCACCGCCAACCCACCCCTCCCACGAGGCACGAGGCTTCCATAAGCTTCCACAGCTGGAAAGCTAACCACGTCTGCTTCCTTTTTTTCCCCTTGCACGTGTGTTTATATGGATCTCTGTACGCACACAGTACACTCCATCTGAAAATAATATTTACTGTGTATATACAGTGACATATGATAATATGTGTAGTATTATAGGCTAATTTGATAGTATGGGTCGTATTATATATACCCAGTGGCTTAGCCACTGGGTTATATAACCAAAAAAATAAAATAAATGTGTAGTATTATATAAGATGTACTGTGAGTTGACAGATAGGTAACAATATTAAGAGAAAAGCTTATTTCACTTGCACATTGCACTTTAAGTACAATGTGACTAGACAACTAACCCATGTGGCATCCAACAATTGGATTGTCATTTTATCACTCTCATGTGAGGAGTGCCACATGGACTATTGTCTAGTCAATGTGCAAGTGCAATAAGTCTTTCTCCAACATTAATGGATGGTGGTTGACGATATGGTCGCGGCAGGAGATAATTACATACTCGTAATAAAATTATTTTTTATGACTTCAAAGTCACTATTTATGATTCAAAATAATTATTAAAAGTTTAATTGATAGTTTTTAAACTCTAAAGAAAATATTTTTAAATCTAAAATTAGAATTTATCAACTCAAATTCATTATTGCAAAAGTCTTGTCTATTTTGTAAATTAAGATGTTGAGATAGATGTATGGTAAGGTTAAGAAAAATAAGATTAAGAATAACCATTTTGTGAGAATTTGATGAAAGCTCTAACTGATAAAAAATGAGAGAAAATAGACGGAGGTGGTTTTGACATGTGTACCATCACCCTAACTCGGAGTCAGTTAAAAATGTGATCAAATCTTAATGGATGTCAGTAAAAGAGTTAGTGGAAGACTTAAAATGAGATGATACGATGTTATTAGGAAGGATTTAGACTTCTTGAGTTTAAACACGACTATAGCTCTTGATCGAAATTTTTTGTGGAAAAAGATTCATGTAGTCGACCTCAAATAATGGGATAAGACGATGATGATGATGATGAGTCTAAATTACTATTAAAAGCTCAGTCGACATTTTTAAACTCTAAGGCTTATATTTTATAGTATAAATATTTTTATAAGTCTAAGTTACTAATAGAAGTCTAATTGATAATTTTAAACCATAAGGGTAAAATAAATGCTTATTATCTGTGTATAGTGGGATAAAAATGTCTTGTTAAAATTGTCGTGCAAAATATTAGTAGGCCACGTGCAGTGCATAGGCTCCACCATCTTTTCCCCCCTCTTTTTTATATGCAGATTCACACTTCTAATGTAAAATGTTATTTGTCCCTCTTAGTAGGTTATATGTCCTTCTTAGTTGACTATTTATCACCATTAACTTGTTATTTGTCACCCTTAGCGAGTTAATGATGACATATAATTTTATTGGAAGCGATGTAAGAGCATTTAATATTCTTGTTTTAGATGTATAGCTATTTGTCCCACTTAGTTGGTAATTTGTCACTCTTAGTGGGTTAAGGGTGACAAATAACTTTATGCACAATATATGTAAGAGTACTATGTAATGCTCCTATTTGAGATGCATATTTATTTATTCTCTTAGTTGACTATTTGTCAACTATTTGTCACTCTTAATTAACTTATTACTTGTACCCTTAGTAAGTTAATAGTGACAAATAATTTTATGGAGAATGATGTAAGCACGTTTTATGTTCTTGTTGAGATAATGTAAGAGCATTTAAGAGTATTAAATGTTCTTATTGGGTGAAGTCCACATGGGTAGTTGCTACCTATGTGACCGTAGAGCTAATTAAAATTTCTATAAGGATAATATTTTAAAGTTCAAAGTTTGTATTTATGAGTCCAATCTTTTAATTTATGCTAAAGGAAAGTAAAACATATTTAACAGTTAACGCAGAATAATCAAACTAAACAATAGATCGAAAAGTAGAATGCTCACTCAGACCACAAAATGGACCTATATAAGAAACACCACACCTACATTAGTCTCATAGCCAGAAACACATTCCAACTGCAGCTCCACATCTGACGTCCCGTGCAAGGAGAGGCAATGGATACCACTCTAGCCAAATCTCAACTTCAACTTAGCTGAGTTGTAGTCCCATGTTTGACCATCTCAATTGGTTTTCAGAGTTCAAAGAGAGAGAAGAGTGAGAAGTAAATCAAGGATTAGTTGGAGATCAGCATATCTATGTGGTGTCCAACTCTTCAACCATAAGTGCTCAAGTGACCAATAGATGCAAGACGTTGTCTTAACCATCTTTTCCCCTACTCGGACAAGAGTACACACCAGGAAAGTCTAGGAAGATAATACTAAACTTGAGCAATACACAAACACTAGGAATAATTCTATCAACACACAGTGCAAAAGGGCTTAACTAGCTAGCTAAATGGAAGTGGAAGGATAGTATGGCGTTACTACGATCTAATAATAAATAAAACCACCATTAAGTCACAATGTAGTTAACCCCAACAACCATAATCCGAAGTATAGTTCAATCTACAGATGCGTCACCCGAAGCCTGCGTGACTAGAGGACCTAACTACGCCCTAAGAAAGTCTCGTGTTTGCGCATGTATGTTCAAACATGGAAGACTCAAAACTCTGGATGCAGTTAAAAAAAAAAAAAAACCCATTTCATGCTTCCCCAAGGTCTTACGAAGGACTGTATATAAGTGGCGGTAAGGTATTCAGAAAGTACTATAAACATGCTTTTAAAACCTGAATTTAACTCTAAATCATGTCTTTTGTGGAAATTAACATGATTAATAGCATGGTTCTACTTACAACCTACACATTGGAAACATCGCGATGTAGCATGGGAACTTGTCCAGAGAAAACTCACTAAATTCACATGCAACCTCCTGAAGCAAGGGTTCTCAATAAAAACGAAAATTCAAGAGAAAATACCTTACCAAAAGAGAAGAATCACGCAAAAAGGGTCTTCAAGAAAGGAAATCCAAGGTTCTCAAGCTCCCAAATTCCTTCTTAAGCTCCCCCCAATCTCTAGAAATTAAATTTGTGCAAAGCCCATATAAGATTTATATGGGGAAGAAACTTCGAGAAAAATCCAAAATTCCTAAGATCCACGCCTACCTCTTAAAGATACACCCTCAAGCTAGTGAGCTCCCTAGGCCATAAAATCCACCAAAAACATCTCCAACAACCCCTCCACCTTTGGATTGCTGGAGACGCATCTAAAGTACTGTAGTGTAGTGGCTAAAGATGCTACTTTTCTAATATAGAGGTATTGAGTTCAAAACTCATAATAGTAAATTTTTTTTTTTTTTTAAAATTGAGTAATCGGGCACCGGAAATCACCGCCGGCGGCCGGCGCCGGATTTCGGCGACCGACGGCGGTGGCCGGAATCCGGTGATCATTGCCGGATTCCAGCGCCCAATCTCCGGCGATCGCCGAAATCCGCCGGCGGCGGCTGGAATCTGACGATCGCCGCTGCCGGTCCGACAAAAGATCTGAAAAAAAATAATTATTATTTTTAGCTTAAAAATTAAATAACTTTCAAATTTAAGTGATTAGTTAAGACATAATTTTAGATATTTTATCGAACAGTCTGAAATCTTAAAAATTAAACATTTCATATAATAAACATATTTTAAGGGTTATCAAATAGGGCCTAAGTCTACAACTGTCCTAGGCAAAACACCTCAAGACCTTTCCAAGGCCACAGTACTTTGAAAACCTATCAACAAACGATCCAAAGACCTCAAATGCAATAGCTATTCACTGTCAGTAGTTCCTATCGGCGAGAGTAGGAGGGGGCGGGGGAGCAAGGGGCCTTGTTTCATTTATTATTATCTTTCCATCTCGTAAATTTTGCTATCTTAACTTGTTTACACAGCAGTTATATGATAATGAAGTGTTCTTACGTACACTATTGCATCATCATAAAACTTGCAACGGAGGCCATGTTATAGCATCCCCTATCTCTTCAGCTGGAGTGACTTTCTTGATAGCAGCTAGCTAGTTGTCTTAGGTAGCAGATCAGACAAGGGTTGTTGCCTTTGCCTTTGCCTTTTCCTTTTCCTCCTTGGTCGATCTTGTGTAATAATACTTTTCCTACCCTTTAAGTTGTTGCTTCCTTGGATGGATGTGATTTTTGTTGCTTCCTTGGATCGATGTAATCATGTTGTGTTCTCAAGAACGTTAAGTATGCTTGCTTGTAAACATGAGTAACTTGTTACCATGAGTGGGAAGTACTCCAGCACATCAGATCTTTCCATCATTTCGCATTTTCATATCTCAAGGTGGTAGGATTATCTTATGAGATATGTTTGTTTTATATGATTCTATTTAAGGGTTTGGAGGACATGGATCAGCTTGTACATGTTCAGGGGCTATTAAACATATCAATGCTTCTTCCAAATTGTTTATATCCGTCTTAACTATAGATGTGAAGTGTAAAATTACTCCATCCAAGAAGGTGCTAGCATCGGTTTGAGGGTCTCATCTCTCACCCTCTAGTGATGGTGCTTGGCTTCTATCGCATGGTGGTGATGCTCCCTTTTGTCTGGAATGGTGTTTTGTATTTTGTTGATATGTTTTTTCCCTTCTTCTTTGCCATCCACCATTTTAATTAGGCTTTTAGCCATGTGTGTGATCTCTGGTATTTGTTTTCTGTACCTTTGTTTGCTACTTCTGTGTATACCTCTGCGTGGGGTATGAGGTCTTACCTTGGCATGAAGTGTGCAGGTTGGACAGTTTTCTATAACATCCTTAACAGGTAGGGTGTCAATTAGATTGGGTCGGTCCGAAAACTCGGCCCGGTTTTAACCGGATTTGGGTCGTAAAAATTAGTTCATTTAATTTTTTTGGCCCGGTTCGAAAAAGAATAGGGCCGGATTTAGGTTTCGTGAGACCCGGCTTGTTCGGCCGAAAATTTTAAATATAAATATAATTTGTATTAAATATAAAATTTATATTTAGAAAGAGAATTATATTTATTTTTTCTATAATAAATCTATTCAAAAATATAATCTTTTATAATTAAATGTTAATATAGATATAAGTAAAATACATATTATTTTTATAGATATATTATAGTAGATATATTAAAATTATATAGATAAAAATAATATTTTTCTTATATTTTTCGGGCCGAACTGAGCCGGACTTAATCGGACTTTTTCTAGACCCAAGTCGGGCCACCCATACCGGACCTATCCACAGGTCTGGACCGGACTCGAGCCGACTTTTAGAAAGCCGAACCTGAGCTGGGCCTAGCACAGTTCAATTCAAGCCCGACCCATTGACATCTCTATTAACAAGGCGCACCTCTTCTTGTACTCTTATATTTCTGTTTGTTTAAATTATATTCTCATGCTTTCCTGTAAATTTTTTTTTTCTGTTTTGAATTATCTTTTTCGGTGAGATGACCAAATCAAAGAAGAAAGTACGATTGCACAATATATATGCCTGGCGGAGGTAATGCTCGATTTCCTCGAATTTTATTGGATGTTCATAAAACTATTCTTTTGTTTGTAACGCTCTTCCAAAACCAGTTCAGCTGGTTTTCTTATGTTATTTTTCTTAGTCCTGTTGTGTTAAGTTATGAAATAAATCACCCTTGTACATGCTCTTATGAGCACACTCTTATCTTGTGAAACAAAGTAGAGAATGAAACATATATTACTATTCACCAGGAGAAAAAGATGGCCATAATTGAAATCGTCATTCCAATTGAGAGGGCCGGATCTCATGATTCAAGAAATGTATAGAAAAAGTTGTAGCATAACGAAAATTTCAACCAGCATAGTTGGATCTCGAGTTGCCCGTCCGACAGGGCCTAAAAGGCCATGTCGTTACCAACTTACCAACTCCATCCTCCGTTCATTTTAGAATACACAAAAGTTCTATACTAAGGACATTTTTTTTGGTAATTAAGTTTAGTATATATTAAAATGATTAATATGTGCAAAGTGAGATGCATCTAGACAAATTAAAAGAGCGCACCTCAGCCCCAGAGAGGTGAAATGTTCTCACTCCATCGGTCCCCTCCTATAGCACTCAAGGATGAACCATGATACCACAAAGCCAATAACTAATAGTCCAAGATATATAGAAAAATGTTCAGAAAAGACACAATATAACATCTTTAATATTCAACACACCTTTTGATAGCCATGACATGCAAGCTGATCCACACCATCACATTGTCGCCGATGTCCTTCACCTCCCGCATGCAATTCAACGCATGTCATAGTACGTACGTAGTGGTCGATGTCCACGCCAATGCCCACTCCACCGATCTACTAAGTCTTAGTGCCAAAGTTCCGAAGTACCCTAGCAGATTTGACAGATTTAGTATTTGGACCGATATAATCCCTTGTGATATTTCCACTACAATAAAAAATAGGTTTAGAGACCGATAATTTCGGTCCCTATTCGGTCACTAAATGATCCAGTGACCAAATAGTGACCGAATAAAGACTGAAATTGTCGGTGAAGAATTTTTTGTCACAATTATGTGACCGAAAAATTTCAGTCACTAATCAGTCGCTGATAGTGACCGAATTGCTTCGGTCGCTATCAACGACAGATAATTTCGGTCACTAAAATAGTGACCGAATAGTGACTGAACAGTTTTCGGTCACTATCACGGTCACTAAAATAGTGACCAAAATAGTGACCGAGCTTATCGGCCGCTGATAGCGACTGAAGCAATTCGTCACTAGTCGATCACTATTTTAGTGACCGAAATAGTGACTGAAGCTATCGGTCGCTGATAGCGACTGAAGCAATTCGGTCATTAATCGGTCTCTATTTTTTAATTATTATTTTTAAATATATATATATATATATTTTAACAAAATAACCTATGCATATAATAAAAATAAAAACTATATTATGACAAATGTCAACAATAATAAAACATAAAATGTCCACAACAATACATAAAATGTTCATAACAATGAAAAGAAAATCATGAATCTCCATCCTCGTCCTCCTCATCATCGTCTCCTCTGACACCACTCGATAAGGAACCTATAATAGATATATAACAATAATAAGTTAAAATTAAATACTAGTATAAGTAATAAATTATTTAAATTTTTAGATTTTATTCACTCACTTTTAAACTAAATTAACTAGCTTAATGTGAATTTGAGTGTCGAGCTCAAATCGAGAGTCCGAATTGAACTCTGTCAGTATTCACAAGTCACAATCATCGCCCCGACAGTGCTGGAATAAATCGGAGGCCGATCGGTAGCATTTCTAATTTTGGACCCCCAAACCTAGGTAAGTTCTTCCTTTTTAAACAAAACAAAATAAAACTAACTTGTTTAAGGTGAATTTGAGCGCCGAGCTCAAACGGGAGTCCAAATTGAACTCCGTCAGTTTTCATAAGTCACAATCATCGCCCTGGCCGTGCTGGAAAAAATCGGAGGTAAATCAGATTAGTATTTCTAATTTTGGACTCCCAAACCTAAGTTCATTATTTTAAAACTAATTAACTAGCTTAATGTGAATTCGAGTGTCGAGCTCAAATCGGAAGTCCGAATTGAACTCTGTCAGTTTTCACAAGTCACAATTATCGGCCCGACAGTGTTGGAATAAATCAGAGGCCGATCGGATTAACATTTCTAATTTTGGACCCCCAAACCTAGATAAGTTCTTCCTTTTTAAATAAAACAAAATAAAACTAACTTACTTAAGGTGAATTTGAGCGCCGAGCTCAAACTGGGAGTCCAAATTGAACTCTGTCAGTTTTCATAAGTCACAATCATCACCCTGGCCGTGTTGGAAAAAATCGGAGGCCAATCGGATTAGTATTTATAATTTTGGACTCCCAAACTTAAGTTCTTTATTTTAAAACTAAACTAGCATGCTTAATGTGAATTTGAGTGTCGAGCTCAAACTGGTAGTCGGAATTGAACTCTGTCAATTTTCACAAGTCAAACTCATCGCCATGACCGTGCTGGAATAAACTGGAGGCCGATCAGATTAGTATTTCTAATTTTAGACCCCCAAACCTAGCTAAGTTCTTCCTTTTTAAACAAAACAAATTAAACTAACTTGCTTAATGTGAATTTGAGCGTCGTGCTCAAACCGAAAGTTCAAATTGAACTCCGTCAGTTTTCACAAGTCACAATCATCGCCCTGGCCGTGCTGGAAAAAATCAGAGGCCAATTGAATTAGTATTTCTAGTTTTGAACTTCCAAACCTAAGTTTTTCATTTTTAAATATAACTAACTTGCTTAATGTGAATTTGAGCGTCGAGCTCAAACCAGGAGTCGGAATTGAACTCCGTCAGTTTTCACAAGTCACAATCATCGCCCTGGCCGTGCTGGAAAAAATCAGAGACTAATCGGATTAGTATTTTTAATTTTGGATCTGCAAACCTAAGTTCTTCATTTTAAAACTAAACTAACTTGCTTAATGTGAATTTGAACGTCGAGTTCAAACTAGGAGTCGGAATTGAACTCCGTCAGTTTCCACAAGTCACAATCATCGTCCTAGCCGTGCTGAAAAAAATTGGAGGCCTATCGGATTAATATTTCTAATTTTGGATCACCAAACCTAATAGGGTGATTGGTTGTAGTTTTTTACCTTTTTTTCTCTAAAATTTAAAGAAGAGAGAGGTCAGACACAAAGATGCGTTTGGTAAGTAGTTTTTTTTAGAGAAGAATTTTTACCCTATGTAAATCTCTCAAAAAAAAAAACAAGTACCAACCTATTTTTATTTTAAAAACACAAACTCTCTCTCACAACCCCCCCCCCCCCCCCCCCCCCCCCGCGCCCTCCTCCTCCTCCCCCCTGCCGGTGACCCCCCCACCCCCCACCCCGCTGACGCCCTCCCCCTCCCTCGCCCCTCCTGTGGCCTCCCCCTCCCCCGCCCCTCCCCCTCCCCCACCCGGCACCCTCTCCCGCCCCTCCTGCGGCCTCCCCTTCCCCGCCCCTCTTGCGTCCCCCCCCCTCCTACCTGTCTCCCCCCCCCCCCCCCTCCTTCCCCTCTCCCCCCACTTGCCCCGCCGACGTCCCCACCCCCCCCCCCTTCTCCTCCTCCTCCGCCTCCTGCACCCCCCTTGAGCCCCCCCTACACTGCCGGCAACCCCCCTCCTCCTCGCGCCGGTGCCCCCCTCCTCCTTCCCCTCTCTCTCCCTCCCCTCCCCCCTGCACTGTCCCCTCCTCCCCCACCTCACTGGGCCTGTAAACAAATTTAAAAAAAACACTTCTTGCCAACAGATAAAACAATTTTTTTACAATTTTAAAATTTTAGTAGAAAACGGAGACATCATTAATTTTTAGATAGAAATAATTAAAAAAAGTGTTCCCAAACACCTTATAAGTTCTTTATTTTTAAACTAAACTAACTTGCTTAATGTGAATTTAGTGCGTAATAGCTGCCTGCAAGCGAAAGAGTTGATCTAGCCTCCTACAAATGCCTTTATGCACATCCGAAGGTGGGGGTGGATATATACATTATTTTTGCGTAGGTAAATGGTGTTTTGTTGCCATTTCGATGTCGTAGACCGTTCTTCATGTTGATTTCATGTGGCAACTGCTGGGCACATCCATTGTTTACTTTGAACGGGAAATGTTTATGGTGGAGCGTGCAATTTCCATTTGTCTTAACTATTCCAACTCGATAACCTAAGGTCCCATCAAATCTCATGATGTTCAACATGTTTCTAGACTAATGATGGGCAGGTGTTTATTTAAGTCGAATGGATCGATCAAATGATCATATGTTGCCCTGGATCTGCGGTTTTGGTAGCCATAGTTATTCTTGGATTTCTTTTTGTAAAGGGGTACTTTTGAGCAATTTGACTGCACATGTAGATTTCTTTTCTCTTCTAAGGCACTGTTTGGGAGCAAATTTTGGGCCGCTTTTGGCCCTGCCAAAGCTCTGACAAGAGTGAAGTTGAACCAAACGTTCCCAAGTATTATGGGATTTTGTGCACCTCGATTTGCAAAAATAAGAGAGAGATAGAGAGAAGGTTTTCTCTCTCTGTGCTGGGGGGAAGCGGCCAAGGTTCCGCTTTTAGCGATTCCAGCAAGCTTGTGCCTTGCGTGAGATTTTTTTTCAACTTTTTTTTTTTTTCATTTTATCCTGTTCACATGTCAGAAGAACATTGCGGTGGGAAAGCCGCACAGATGACGAGGTTAAAAGTAAAATCAATTTTTGAGATTTTAACTTTTTACAAAGTAGATCTAAACGCTGCCTAATACAATTTGTGATACTATCCACATTTCAAAAAAAATAAAAAACTTAGAGAGGACTGAAGGATGAAGGAGAGGGATTGTATCTTCATATTTTGGATCACTTACAATCAGTGAAGATCATTCCAATGGCAAGGATGGCAAGGATGTCTTCTACTGGAAGAAGAATGAAAAAGACTCTTTGTTAAAGCCTTTTATCGGTCTATGGAGCAGGAAACTGCCTCCAATCAGCCATTAGCTGCAACTTGGAAACCAAAATCTCATTGAATGTCAGCACTTTCCTGTGACTGGTTTGCATGTAATTACCAAGTTATACCAGAAAAAGGTGGAAACATGACTGAAAACTATTTGCTCCTTTTGTGGCCTGGAGACTGGAGGATGAAAATGTGGATCATAAGATGATCTATTTGTCTGATTACCTTGGAGGCATGAAAAATCTTGGCAGTCTAGCTGGTTCCTCTTCAAAGAGCTAGTGGACAGTGTTCTACATCCTTTCAGAAATGAGTTTAAATCTTGATCTTAGCACCCTAATTTACTATGATGTGAAAACTGCAAAAAGAAGGGTATGTGCATGTTTTTTTTAAATTGCTCTTTTTGCAATAAACCATATAGAGAATCAAGAAAGTGTAAAAAAAATGTGTTTGCATTTTAATAAACATAAGACAACTGCCTAAGTATTATTTTCATGAATCCATGATTAAAATATGCGGCTTCTAATTAGAAGGATAGTTGCTAATGTACTAGCATGTGAAAACTGCAAAAGAAGAGTATCTGCATGCTTTCTTTAATTGCACTTTCTGCAATAAATCATTTAAATCAAGAAAGTGAAAAAATACATATTTTTTTGTCTTTTGATTGTGAGCAACTTTTACTTTAATGCCTTTGAAGTTACACTTTAAATCATATCAATAGTTATTTTAAATTCTATATATTTTAATCGGTTTTATTTTCTTCTTTAACATGTTTCTTCTTCTACTTTAATTGATTTTCTCGTCTATTTTAACACACTATAACCAATACTTTAACAGACTACAATTACGACTTTAACATACTATAACTACTATTTTGACACACTGTAGCTACTACTTTAACATACTAGACATTTTAATTGATTTTCTCTTCTTTTTTAATAGATTTTCTCTTCTTTAACATATTTACTCTTCTACTTTAACTGATTTTCTTTCTTACTTTAAAACCTTCAAATTTAGATTTTAAGTCATACTAATAGTGATTTTAAATCTCACACACTTTAACTCACCATCACACATACTTTAATAACTTTGAACTCTTACTTTAACACATTCGAACACTTATTTTAAAATCATCAAACTTAGACTTTAATTTATGTTAACAATTACTTTAAGTCTCACATATTTTAACTCAGCCATTGCACATACTTTAACAACTTCAAACTCTTATTGTTAATAGTGACATCACGTTCTACACATTTTAACTAATTGTTACACATACTTTAACATCTTCGAATTCTTATTTTAACACTTTCAAACTTAAACTTTAAGTCATGCCAACAATTATACTTTAAATCATATCAACAATTTTTTTAAATCTCACATATTTTAACTCACTGTGACACATACTTTAACAACTTCGAACTCTTACTTTAACGCCTTAAACCTTAGACTTTAAGTCATGCTAATAATTACACTTTAAATTATATCAACAGTTACTTTAAATCTCACATATTTTAATTCATTATTACACATATTTTAACAATTTTAAATTCTTACTTTAATATTTTAAAACTTCGACTTTAAGTGTTGTTAAAATATGAATATAGTGATCATAATAACACAAAAGTAGATAGAAAGATAAACTGGAAAAAATAGAAGATAGAAATCATCTTTATAGAGATTGATTGATAAATTCCACCAAAAAAATAATTGTTTGTGATACTTTTTTCTGATAAAGATCAGAAAATAAGTCCCATTGACCTATAATTTAATTTATTTTTTTGAAGGACAAATCGAGAAAAGGGAATATTTTTGTTAATATAATGTATAAATACAAAAGTTACAAATGTGGTATAAAAGCAAGAAACCGTTACGAATGGTGCTGTCTTCCTCGATTGCCCCCATTTACAACGCCGTCCCCTCCGATCGTCGGCTCAGTAGACGGAGACCCCGCGGAGAGCCTCCGATGGGTCTCAACGGCGCCAGGGACCGAGCTCTCCGCCATGGCCGCAGGGCCCGCCCCTCCGCCAGGCCCCACCACCACCACCACCATCCCGCCGCTGACGTCTCCATGCCGACCGCCTTCGTTCCCCACCCACCGCCTTCCTCTTCCGCCGCTCCCCCCGGCCACGGCGGTTTCCTCGACTGCGACGACGCCCCTCCGGCGGCGGCTCCCGGGGGATGGGGCTACTGCACGGAGGAGCAGCTGGAGGAGCTCCTCCTCAGGAATCTGGACCTGGTCTACCGCGAGGCGCTCGCAAAGCTGGCCGCGCTCGGCTATGATGAGGACCTCGCCCTTCGCGCCGTCCTTCGCAACGGACACTGCTACGGGAGCATGGACGCCCTCTCCAACATCCTCCACAACGCCCTCGCCCAAATCAGCAGCTCCGCCGCCGCCGATTCCGACGGCGGCGGCAACTCCTCCGCCGCCTTCTCCGACCTTCGCCACCTGGTGGAGTACTCCCTCGCCGGCATGGTCTGCCTGCTCCAGCAGGTCAAGCCCCACCTCACCCGCGGCGACGCCATGTGGTGCCTCCTCATGAGCGACCTCCATGTCGGCAGCGCCAGCACCATCGACGTGCCCCCCGTTCCCCCGGCCTTCGTTCCATGTGGGGACGACTTCCCCGACGGTGGCAGCGGCGGCGAGATCGAGGCCGAGTGCGCGAGGCGCTTTGGCCTCCCGCCGTCGCTGGAGTCGCTCCTGAAGCGGAACGTCGCAGTGTTCGCCGCCGGCTACCGCGCGAGGTCGAAGCCCTCGGCGATGCCTGCGGCCACTGCTTCCCAACGAGGTTTTTTCCCTTTGAAGCATAACTACGAGGATAGTGCGGCGATCGGTGTTCCGGCTGCCAAGGATTCCACGGATTCGGATATTGTGGCTTCGGTGCTCAGTGATCTGGAGAAGTTGAACATTGAAGAGGAGGATAAAGCGCCGGAAGTGCCGTCGGATGACCAGAAGAAGGATATGATCATGGATCTCATCCAGGAGATCCGCGAGCTGGAGGGCCAGGTGAAGGAGAGGATGGAGTGGGCGCATCAGAAGGCATTGCAGGCAGCGAGGAAGCTGAGCAGCGACCTGACAGAGATGAGGATGCTAAGGATGGAAAGGGAAGAGACGCTTAAGGCAAAGAATGTGAGGCACATGTTGGACGATGCGACGATCATGCGTCTGGAAAACATGGAGGATGCCCTCAGGAAGGCGAGCGGGGAGGTTGACAAGGCAAACGAGTTGGTCCACCGGCTGGAGATCGAGAACAAGGAGCTTAGGGCAGAGATGGCGGCATCGAAGCTGAGTGCGTCAGAATCAGCCTTGGTGTCCATGGAGGTGGCCAAGAGGGAGAAGAAGTGTATGAAGAGGCTTGCGACTTGGGAGAAGCAGAAAGCGGAGCTGCAGGAAAAGATTGCGCAGGAGAGGACGACGATTGAGCAGATGCAACTGCAGTTGATTGAAATCGGAAAGGAACAAAAGGAATTGAAAGTAAGTATTGCTTGGACCCTATCATCATCTCAAATATTATGCCACAAAAGGTGAAATTTATACCACTGACTGTGCTGTTGCAGGAAAGAATTGGAAGTAAGTATCGCTAGAACTCATCAGTATCTCAGTTCTATTCTGCCAAAAAGTGAATTTTATACCATAGAGCGAACTGTTGCAGGGTGCCTTCTGAAATTCCAATTTCTTACGAGTCTCTTTATCATGGACACGAGTGGAGTCCAATTTATGTTCTTATGATAGCATTGTGCAATTATCACTTCTGTTATCCACCAAAACCCAACTTGTAGGCATCGATGCAGGAATTTTCCTTTCGGGGCCTCTAACATCCTTATCACCTACGAATATCTAAGTGGTAAAATGAATGAACAATATACTAGTAACTTTTTATTTTTGATATTATTAAAATAGTGCAAATTCATAACTGGATTTTATAATAGTTGTTTTCACTTAGTTTTCTGCAAAGGACCTTGATACTTAGTTTTCTGCAAAGGACCTTGATAAGCTACTGTACACCTTGAATATAACATAATGTCTAATCTATGAGTGAATAAACTGTCTTTCCATAGAAATTATCATCGAACATTCTCTAAACCTCTTTTGTATCCAACTAGTTACTTAAAAAAAGCACTGTAAAGAAGAGAAAAGTAAGCACCTCCTTTACTGCACTTACATGTCAGACGTACTATATCTTTCATCAATTGAGTGAAACACCCTGGTGTTTCAGTCTTGTGTCTCTTTTTCATGCAATTTATGATCCATCTATATTTCTGCGGTAGATTTGGCATCTGTGATTGTAGATGTCTACAATTGAGTGCTTCCTTTTCTCCTTTACAATATCTACTTCATTAACATGGTAAACAAAATTATTTTTATTGCAGAGATGGCGGATGCTCCTTTCTTCTATTTATTTCTTTGTTTGTATTCTTCGCTGTTCGTGTATTGTCATTGTCTCTAAAGATGTATGTAAATAACTTGTGGTGAAGTCTTGTGCTTTGAATCAATGTTATGTGCATGTTGTGAAGAGCTTCCTTCTTATAGTCATACTTCATTTATTTATATCTATGTAATTGGTGGCATATCTCATCTGTTCTTGAAAAAAGAGTCATCCATTCTTGAGAAAAGGGAGAATGTCCTGATGGAAATCTGTCCACCCTTGTTAGGGAAGAATGAGATATGCTTCCAAACCCATGTATCTTCCCCTCTCTCCCTACCTCATAATTTTCTTTTATTTGAATTTTAATTCTCTGGCCGCTGGATTTACTGGTCTTATTTTCCTGAAACCAGTTGATTCCTGAAACTCAACCAGGAGAAGATTTTGTTCCCCCCTATTTCTTGAGGACCTCGTTGCAGTAAACACAGTTCATGGGAAACCCAGAAGGCCCAGGTCTGGAACTGGACGGTTCCTTCCTAAGCCTTGAATTTCTAATATCAACTAGGCCACAGCCTGTTGGTAACAGGGTGTAGAATGTGAACTGGTTCTGATTTTTTTGTTCTCACAAACTTTTCTTGCTCTTCTGATTCAATTCAATTGGAACTTCTGTCTTTTGATTCAAGGTTCTCTCTTCACTTGCATGTGCATGCATGTTTAGTTCATACCCATAGTTTGACATTCTCATGGTTAACGTGACCTCCCTGTCTTCAAGATAGGAAACAGAACATTTAAGCACTGAAGGCAGGATCTCTCTCTCTCTCTCTCTCTCTCTCTCTCGCTTTCTCTCTCTCTCTCTCTCTCTCTATGATAAAATGATAATGAACTTCAATACATCACCAAAAGCAGGACAGTGATGATACAGTAGTATATGTGCTGATTCTTGGGGCTGCACCTATCTTTAGTGTCTCCTCTGCAGCAAAGAGTTGCAGATTCAAAGTTTGGAAAGTGTTGCAAATTGTAATTGATGTCTGTTATTCAGTTTTCTTCCTCATCTCATTTGCATCTCAGGATATGGGAATGTCTTTTCCGAGATAGGTGAAAAGCCATCTATTTTTATTGATAGACTTGTAACCATGAAGAAGTGTTCAACCAAACAATCTGAATTTTGTGTAGATGTGGAATAGTTATGTTTTCCTTTAACTCATTTGTATTTCTGCGGTAGATTTGGCATCTGTGATTGTTCAGGATGACTTCATGTGAATGTTCATGGGATCTTATTCTCTATTCTACATTCCCCGAGTGTCTGTTCTATGCTTCTTTTAATGGTTGGCATTTTTCCTTGTCTATACTTTGTTATGAACTTTAGTCAGCGTGCTCTAGATTCTTGAGATGTGATGCATATTCTGTGTAAGGGTTATCATTCTAGTTGTTGCAAAGTTTCTGGTCAGACTGCATAGTTGCTTGAGATTGGTGCAGGTGAGTCTACTGTTTTGTCGAAACATATCCAAAGGGATAGAGATGGTAGACATTGAGAGTAGGCTGGGGTCTCGTATCTGTCAACTGCGAAGGCCTGTGTGGTGATGCCTACAGATCCATATCCTTGAGGAAAAGCATGCACTAATTGTCATAAATGTCATCATCTTGCTTGGTTTCTCGGATGCTCTCGGTCTTCTCACAAAGTATATACTTTGGACTACCTCTAAGCTGCTGAAATGCTGGTGAGGTGTACTCTTCAAGTCAAATGCAGAAACTTGTAAACTGGGGACTACCTCTTAGAAAACTGTTGAAATGCATGCTCACTGTTCTGCTTCAAATTGCAACTGTTTCTATGATGGTACTAACAATTTTCTGCATTGACGCTTCTGATGCTTATTCCACAGGCAAAGTGGAGACAAGAAGTAAAGGCCAAAGAGCAGGCTATTGCGCTGGTCGAAGATGCACGAGTCGCTAAGGAAGCTGCAGATGCCAGTATCAAGAGAAGGTATGATGCACTACACCGGAAGATCGAGATAGACTTCCAGCGCCACAAGGACGACATTCAGAGGCTGGAAGATGAACTAGCTCGCCTCAAGACCTCGGCAGACTCCGGACCTTTCAACTCCCCTTCGCCCAAGACCTTCTTCCCTGGGGATCCAGATGGGGCGAAGGCATACAAAGATGTCCACCAAAAGGTACCTCATGCTATGCTCAATCCACAGCAATCATCTAAGAAGGTGGCTTCTCATCACAGAGAATGTGTGATCTGCAAGAACGACGAGGTCTCGGTCGTCTTCCTGCCCTGTGCTCATCAAGTCTTATGTGCGGACTGCAATGAGGACCATGAGAAGCGGTCCAGGGCTTGTTGCCCACGCTGCAGCTTCCGGATTGATCATAGGATCAGGGTCTTCGGTGTCAGTGCATAGATAGTTCAAGGGTCACAGCCTGCTATAGTTTTCTTGAGATCCCATCTTTGTTTTCACCATACTTGACTGGGTTCGCCCTTGTTGGCGAGGGTCAGTGGATCTTAAACAAAGAATGAACTGTGTGTTGGAATATCTTGGATGAAGCTCCAAGGCATATGCAGTCGCCATTGTTGAACTGCACGCCCTTTGATGTGCTTGGCTTCCTTGGTCCCATGATGGAGGCCTGGGCAGCAAACAAGGAAGAAAGAAGAAGAAAAGACCTCAAAGATATTTGACATGGTACGAGTCCCACTGTCTTTGGACTCTCCCTCTTTTCTTTTTCAATTTCCCGAGCCTCGTCAGTCCCAGATGGACCTATGAAAATTTAGTTTGAGAATTTGTCGCAAGGCAAATATTGCTCTTCTCGAAGAGTAACACTTGTTGACATGGTGAAAACGCTTCAATTTAATTGGCTCTTATATGGGTATTATTAAAGACATGAGGCAAGATAGACAGGGACCCGTCCCTTGCCTATTTTCTTTATCTCATGTCTTATTATTTTCATATGAACCAAATTATATTAGATACGTTTACCATGTATTACAAATTTTCTTTACACTGCAGTATCCTCCTCTCAGACGTGCAGTATCTCACAGCAGTACGTAGTTACAACTCAGCGGCACTTAGCTTTTCTTTTAGTGGAGGAGATTTGGAAAGGAAAAATACGTAGTGCCCGGCCAAAAAAAAGTGTCCGGCCGCTAGGCACAAGTGAATGGTCCACAGCTGTTTTGTGTCTACGGACAAGCGGCGGAGAGGGACGCAATTTGTGTTCCTTGCAGCTTAAAGTAGATAGCAGGGGCGAGATGGATTCAAACTCTTCTCGTTGGGAGAAGCTTATAAATATTCAAACAGTTGTCCTCAAGTTCTTACATACCCGGTTCTCTGATGTGAAGCGATGCTTCCCTTCATGGTGACCATGTAAGATCAAGATGGAAAAGTCTCCATCTTTCAATATTTCGATATCGACTTGAACCGTAATCTTCTCTGTATGAGGCCTCTTCATTTGGACATGATTTCTAAATATTGAACAAAAGTTATACAGAAATATCTATTGGCAAGTGTAATAAACTAAATGAAAGGTATAGAAAATTAATTATTATATTTTTGACAAGTGTAAAAAACTAAACATTAAATAAAAGGCGAGTCAAGTGATGTCACCGTGACACTACGTAAAGTGCCATGTAAGTTGACCTGTCATATTATTGGTGTGGATAGTTGCGGCCGATGATTGACAATGGACGGTGATGACTAGTGATAAATGACGAGGATGATTAGTGGTGGATGGTGAGAAGTGTGGCACTTGCAGTGAGGGACAAGTTACAATGAATTTATCAATTAAAAGATTGGACTAAACAAATATAAATATTAGATTTTAAATTAGCATATTTAAAATTAAAAATACTATCTTGACTTTTATAGTAACTCAATTTTATAATTATAAATTTTAGACTAAAAAAATATAACCTTTACAATTTAAAAGATATTGACTAGATTTTTATAATAATGAATTTAGGTACATAATATTAATTTTAGACTAAAAAATAATTCTCTTAAAATTTGAAAACCATCAATTGAGTTTTTAATAGTTATTTTAAACTCATAAATAGTGACTTTAAATTCTAAAATTGTGACTTTATTTAAAAGTAGTTGTTGTCTACCATCTCACTCCAGCCCCGGGCTATCTTGTCACTGTATAGGTGCACTTTCTTTTGTAGCTTTCTATTTTAACTTTTACTAGTGGATAATTACCATTTAATTTCTTCTTGCGTGCACAACAAAATTTATCCCATTTACCATTAGATCCCACGCATGATCAAACATCGCCGGTGGACCACCTCGGAATTATTTGAGCGTTTGCAGCGCGCGCCATGATGTGATGACTCTTGTGAGGTTTCTGGCGGTGATGACCGATTGGGTACGTACCAAGAAGGGGATAAGATGTGTGTGTCCAAGACGCAAAGTTAGCAAAAGACGTCGTACGTGCTGAAGCCTTTGCTGTGAATCTGATCTCCCTCCATTAATTCCATGGCTCTCTCCACAAAACCCCTCCTCCCCAGCAGGTGGAAGAACAGCCTCTTCAACCCATTTGATTGGAACAGAGGAGGGAGGAGGAAGTCCGAGCAGAAAGCACAGCCCAGGTACCATGACATCGATCTCCCATTCCCTCCAGCTCTGGTCGCCAGGACTTTCTTGGAAGGTACGTACGGTACGGCTGATCCCTTCGGTCTTAACAGTGTCTCTCACCCCATGTCATGTCGGTAGCTAGATTCATTGGTAGAACCCTAAAAAGAAGTAATCTTTCAGCTGTTCTAGCTAGCTAGTTCTCTCTTGGGTCTCCTTTGCAGGATAGAAATAGTCCGTGACAACTGACAAAAGATATCAAAGCCTCGATTAATCCTTGACAAGTTTGAAACAATTAAACCCATTTCATGCACTTTTCAATTCAAATCAGCATTTACATCAAACTCATCTATGACTAGCTAGTTCTCTCTCTCTCTCTACAGAGAGAGAGAGAGAGAAGCCACTGATAACATTACTGTAGTTGTTCCAATTGTTCCAATGCTACGACACTATCAACTTCATGCGACTCCACCAATCATCCCATTTCTCATGGTTAGCTGGTCACAAACTAAACACTGCAAGCTGGTGATCTGAACACCACATGCGAACTCATGTCATGGACAAACTAATGCATGTAGAACATGACATGATCATAAATGGATTTCTAAGTGATGACCACCGGCAGGCAGAGAGCTCAAGTGCTGCTACCGAGCCTCCATCGATGGGTTCACCGCCACGTGCTTCCACAACAACTGCGACTTCAAGGGCCCCTGCGTGGTGCTCGGCTACACCACCACGTCCTTCAAGTTCGGCGGCTTCAACCCGGAGGGCTACCGGAGCACCGACGACTACTACGACACCTTCGACGCCTTCCTCTTCTACTGGGAGGGAACCAGCTGCAAAGACGGCGACGGCGACGGCGACCCCATAATCCTCCCCAAGGTCGGCGGCAGCGGCGCCGCCCTCTTCGACTACGCGAGGGGTGGGCCCCAGTTCGGCGCCGACGGCCTCCTCATCGGCCCGCCGCTGACGCCAGTCATGGGGGTGTTCACAGGGCCCGACGCCAGCACCGGCGTTGGCGACCTCCGGCAGGCCAGGTCCAGGCTGGGGCTGTCATATGCGAAGAGGCCGGACGGGAAGGAGTCACTGTTTGGAGATGAGTCCAGAGCAACGCTGGTGGAGGTGGAGGTCTTCTGTAGCCCCCAGATAGCAAGTCTGTATTAGCTAGTTGGAGCATTCCCAAAGCAGCAGTCATCTAAATTTCATGCATAGATCATGTATGCTTCTCCATGGTGTGTTCATGCTGACCACAAATTAAAGCTGCAGGGAGCATGATCTAGCTAGTTAAGATTAATGAGAAGAAACTATGGATTGTATCAGATGAAATTAACATGATCAAGCAACACCCAGTGATGAGCTGGAGGAGGACTAACATATAGTGACTTGCATTGGGAGAACAACTTTTTAATTCCATTTTTTTACACCAAATTTAACACATTAATAGACATGAAGTACTGCTAGCTGTGCTTGCCACAAAATAGTGATCTGGTGTGTTTTTATCTGGTACAATCAAACTTGGTGTCAAAAGATAACGCAAATAAACTAATTTTCACTTGTGTATGCCTTGTTATGAACAATAATCCTTTGGTGTAAGAACCAGAATTAACTACAAGAGGTCACATGGTCAGATTCTTGAAACTTGTAAGATTGGATATATATATAGATCAGGCACATGATTCACCATGAGCAGCGGGAAGTTGTGACAGGTGTAGCACAGCAGTCCCCCAAGTATATATGAAAACCATCACATGAGTTTGAAGCCAACAGTTATAAAATTAAAGCAGTAAGTATCAATGTCTTATGGAAACCTCTGAAACAACAATCCATTGCGTAAACCTATATATATATATGGTGCCATCTCTATACTCCATGCATAAACATCTGACCATATTTGGAAAGATTTTAAAACTATGAGCTTGCAAGGATCTTCACTTCCAACTTGTTGTTTGACGAAATTTAGTCCCCTATCGAATACTTTGAAGTTTGTCTTACGTTGTAAAATAGTTGATCTAAACACGCTGTTTGTGTTCGTTAAAAGGAGAGATGGTTGGCATCTCCCCCGACAGGGACGGGAATGGCCTCCGGGCTTTTCCTTACACACTCGGTTAAGGCTTTCCGCTACGGCGGATCTTTACACCCAATTTTTTTCCCTTTTTTTGGGGAGTCATTCTTCCCATCGCTTTTTCCTCTTCTTTTGGGTGGGCAATTTGGATAGCTCTCCTTTTAATATATATATATATATATATCCCTTTTTCTTAGGTAGGTAATAAAGAGACCTCTCGTTTTTTACTTCGCCCAACCCTTTATCACTTTTACAGTTTTACTAGATACACTCTCACGAGAATATTCGATGAAAGAGAGAAAATATGACATATTTTTATATATCTTATCCTAAATTGCATCATATAAATTAGTCATATATAAATGTTATTTACAAATAAGAGAAATAATTTTTACCTGAGACAGTCGAGTAAAAAATTGACGTGACTTGCTCGAACGTTAGATTTAATTGGTTAGACGTCTAATCCTAGATTTTGTAGGACCCAACATAGAACGTAAATTTGACGCCCAACTTGATTTAGTCCAACTCGGCTCTCAATCCAGCCATCCCAATAAAAAGCATTTATCTAAAAATAAATATTGTAAGTATCTTTCTTATGCTGCATTCTGCTGCGGATGATCTTTGGGTGGTTGGAGCCTTGGAGAGCCCAACCGGAAGATTACAATAAAGCCAGTCAAAGACTTGTAGAGAGGGTTCATAGTTTATACAAATAATCTTAATTATCTTCTCACATTTTTTCCCTATCCCTTTATTTCTAGTTATCTAGTTACATAATTATCTAGTTACAGAATTATCACTCTTTATGTATAAATAACTTAGGTTAACTCTGATTAGCCTCTACAACTTATATAAAGCAAAATGCTTTTTAACCATAGATTTATTTCATTTTATCTCTCCTCATCACCTCATCCTTGCCAAAAGTAGCTCTAATAAAGAGCCGCTTTGGTGCAAGGGGTATGTATAAGGATGTAAATGATCTGAGTCGAGCTGAATTATTATCTGTTCGAAGTCAAACTCGTTTATTTTTTACGAACTCGAACTTAGCTTGAAACTCGTCGAGTCTTTCCAACCAATGTTCGAACTCGACTTATTGCAAATTGTTTAAGTTCGAACTCAACTCGATTATGTAATCGAACTCGTAAACGAGCTCAAATTCGAGCTGAACTCGAGTTGTAACTCAAACTCCAACTTAAAATCTAACATTTAAATAAATTTTATTTTTTAAAACAGACTCATGGAACTAAAGCCTGATAACAAAGATGCATTTTTTTTAAATTAAAAGGTCTGATGAGCACGGTACATTGAAGGTGAATGGGTCCCTTTCACCCAATCGAGTTCAAACTCGAAATTAAACTTGCAAGCCACAAGGCTGCGAAAGGAACAAGGTAATTGGCAATTATGCATGGGTTATATTTATAACAACTCTATCCCTTCATCAATTTGTGACAAGTGATGTGAGATTAAAACATGGACACTACAGGGGAGGGGGCCCGTGCGGGGTAGCGAAGGTGAGTGGGGTGAGCTACGGCCGATGGGTGCAAGGAGTGAGGCCGGAGATAGCACGACGGGCACCAAGGATGGCGTCTGATGTTGCCGGAACTGCCGCGCCGACGTTCGCAAGGTAGGGGTGGCACTGTAAATCCTCTTCGCATATAACCCAGAACCTCTCTCTGCAACGGCGTTGACGGCATTGCGGCCGCCAAGAGCACATTCCGCCATCGGCAAATGGTTCGCGACGCGGCCGCAGTCTCCGGAGACGCCACGCCAGTGGCCGACCACGCGCCCCTCAACCCCTTCGAGAGGCACACCTGCAGCGCAAGCCAACCTCGGGGAGTCGGGATGAAAAAGATGGTCTATATGCTGGGGTACCTTGAAACACAAACTTTTGTGTTCATGCCCTTATTTACTTAATTTTCTTTCAATCAAATTTTATATATATACTGTCATTTGCATAATTTGTGTATATACACTATGGATTTAGTCTATGACATTTAAGCCTTCATGATTATTTTATATTAGAATAATAAATTTACAAAAAATAAATAAATATATTTATATCTTTATATTCTTATATTTATTATATTTAAATAAATTATCAACGAGTACTTAGACGAGTTCTTAATGAGTATTTAATCGAGCTCTTAAACAAGTTATTCACGAGTATAATCGAGTCGAGTTCACATATGTTCAGACTCGACTTGTTTATGAACCATTTTTTTTGTTCAAACTCGACTCGTTAATTAAATAAATGAGTTGAACCGGATTTTTATCGAGTCAAGTTTCGAATTGCTCGTCGAATGTATCGACTCATTTACACCCCTAGATATGTACCATATAGATATTATCTTGATAGGCTAACCTAAAAATTAACTCACATATCTTTACAAACAAAAATAGAACCGGATAAGCTAATCAACTATTTTTTATTTATGATTTTAGAATCTCGACAATCTCCTATTAATTGATTATCCGGCAGGCACTTAGTAAAAAAAATCAGAAATCATCCTATGAGAGACCCTATTAGTCTATTGTCGGAATCTCGATAATTAATTAACCCATATGATAGAAAACCCTACCCCACTTATTAAAGGTGAGTAGAGATAACCCATATTATCTCATCTTAACTCTGGGTATCTACCTTTACCTTATACCATCTATCCATATTGGGTTAACTGTTAATCTCCAATTTTTAGTAGGAAAAGGGGTGCCCTTGTTTCCAGGATGAGGCTATGGACATCCACCACCACCAATGCTGCCCCGGCCAATCCACACGCCCCTTTGCAGCTGACAGAGGCCTCGCCCACAGCATATAACGCTCCACCATCCTCCCCCTGCCCCCCCACCACCGCACCCTGTTGTTTTGATCAACCAAGAACCAAGCTTTTTTTTGGAGATAATGGCCTTGCGGCTGTGGGCTTCTTCGGCAGCCAACGCGCTCAGAGTCTCCGCCAGGTCCCCGCCCCTGCCGGGCTTCTCCATCTCCAGATGCTTCTCCTCCGGTACTCCACCCCCCCCTCTCATCACTGTCATAAGCTTTTCTTCCTTCTTCACTTGTTGGAGAATGGGTTCCTCCACCCCAAGCGAAGCTGCTGGGTTCACTGTCTCTGCTCTCACTGTAGCTGCTCAGCTGCGTGAACACGGGCTTGGTTTTTGGTTTTTTCCTCTCTTTTTTTATTTTCTGCGTTCTTCTGGGAAATGGGGACATGGGTCTTCCTTGGGTTGCTCTACCTTAGTAGTTGGCGAGTGTGTTTCGTATGTGTGTAGTGTGTGCTTGGTTCTGAGGCTTGAGAGGGTACAGAAGAGAAGAGTGGAAGCTGATGGGTCTATGTTTTTGTTCTTGTGATGCTCCTCTCCGCTGCAGTTCTGGACGGGTTGAAGTACGCCTCTTCCCACGAGTGGGTTAAGCACGATGGACCCGTCGCCACCATCGGCATCACCGACCATGCTCAGGTGTTCCTTCTTTCGTTCTCATGAAAAAAGGGAAAGTAAAAAAAAACACAAAAATGTAACACCTCCAAGCTGAGATTTTGGCCGCCCCTTTCTGTTGTGTATACAAGGTTCTTCTAGATACTTTTCTTTGTTGAGTTGTTCGTGTCTACTTCACTCCACTCCACCCCACACCATTATCTCTTGTCTCTCTTACTGCTATGTTCATTAATTTTCTCTGTTAGAGTCTGGGTACCTTCACCAGTCACACCAGTGATAGAGGTAAATTTAAAACATAGCTTCTTGTGCTCTATAAGTTGGTTGGATTCCTAAGGAAACAGGGTAGTTCTATTTGGTCTTTTCATATCTGCATAACCATAGCCATTTTCTGAATGTGGGTAGCTTGTGGCTATTTAAGAATTCCTTTTGGGTTTCCAAATTATGTGTTGGGACCTTTCTATCCAGCCAGCACTCACTAGTAAAGATAGTAGCAAGTATTTGGTGGGGATTAATTAGGTGGGTTGAAAAATTAGAGCCCTATGTGCTTGAGGTAACCCACCCAGAAATCTCTTATGGCGAATTCACGGTTTGTGGATGATGAGAAGCATTTTTTTTTCTTCTTTCAATGTTGATAGAGATAATAGTCCTTTAATATGATAATCCTCCATTTATCTGTTATCCTTCTACAAGGAGAGTATTTAAGATACTTTTTCCATCTTTGTGATCTTTCTCTTGGGGGGGGGGGGGGGGGCAGGATCATCTTGGAGAACTGGTGTTTGTAGAGCTGCCAGAGTCTGGCGCTTCTGTTTCAAAGGGTGGTCCTTTGGAGCTGTGGAGAGTGTGAAGGCCACCAGTGATGTTAACTCCCCCATTTCAGGGGAGGTGGTGGAGGTCAATACAAAGCTCTCTGAAACCCCTGGCTTGGTAATTCCCTGCACAAATCTTTACCTCACTGTTCTTTCTTTCATTTTCTTGTCATATCAAAGATGGTCCCTTTTTTCTCTAAATCTTCAAAATACCATGAGGTCGTCAACCATGAATAATCTGCAGATACGGAGCTCCCGTTGATGTTCCCATAACTTTATTGCCTTTATACTATGGTTTTGCCAGATAAACTCGAGCCCATATGATGATGGTTGGATGATCAAGGTGAAACCCAGCAATCCATCCGAGTTGGAATCCCTTATGGGCTCCAAGGAGTACATCAAGTTCTGCGAGGAAGAAGACGCCGCTCACTAGAGCATGGCAGATATGTAACTCTTGTTTGTGGCTCTGTTACACTGACTGCTCTGGGGGCTATTCCAGAGAACATGGAAATCTCCATTGATTTGTTGGGATCAATGCCACCAGCTCAGTTCTTACTCCCTTTCCCTTTTCATCAGTCTCCTGCTGCTCTTTCCAATGGCTTCAATTCTCACCTCTAGTGAGATTATGAAGGATATAACGAACATTTATTTATATGTGATCGTATGATATGGAGGCAACAAGATTTAAAACAAGACATAAAAGAATTTTGTCATTTCTCCTTTTTTTTTATAATAACCCACATACACAAAGGAGTCTTTGTCACGTTAGTATGTATGCAAACTTCAATGTGCAGTTAAGTATTACTCATATAAGATAAGAGTCTGGATATCTTTCTATTGCTATTATTAATATTTGATATGTGTTTGCATGTAGGTATAAATATAATGACAATGCCATATTAACTTTTCAATCATATATATGCACGTATATCCATTTTTTATCGAACACGTTGTTAAATAGTCATCATTCTTTTTTTACATTATCTTGAAACATTAAAGACTTGGATATAAGGATTTCGTATCTATTATCCGCTACTATAATTCAGCAGTAAGTCATAAGAAGTATGATTTCAACCAAACCACTCTCCCATCCTCCTAGT
The DNA here is from genome assembly GCA_014218235.1 of Colocasia esculenta. Lineage (NCBI taxonomy): Eukaryota > Viridiplantae > Streptophyta > Magnoliopsida > Alismatales > Araceae > Colocasia > Colocasia esculenta. Next base: position 109,325,216 of record CM024759.1, on the reverse strand, counting down.
TTCTGTTTTTCTGAAGATTTTTAAGCCAGTGTATGAAAAGCATTATGTGAGAGGTTCTAGTTATTCGAATTTCCACAAACCATAAAGTTTACCCAGACAAATATGAGAGAACAGGAAGGGAAAGGGGCTTTTGCCTTTTTGCTCAAAAGATATGGAATGAGAGAAGAAAGGGATACATAAACTGAAGATTCAAGAATCTCAACTTTTGCAACGTCTCTTCTCCTGTAACCACGAATTCCTGGAAGGAAGCTATAAGAACTTGTATGAAAGCTTGGTCAGAGTGTAACTTACAAACACAAGAGACATGCATGTTGCTGCAAAATTCACCCCCAGTTGGTCTTCCATTGGCAAGGTGTACAATACACATGAAGCAGTTTTTAGGAAATATGTTATTTCAGGCTATTTAGGTACAAGCGTGTCACCATGATGAGTTCAAGCCAAACACATACCAAGAGTACGTATTTACACGGTAAATCCCCAACATGCAGAAGCTAACCTCAGTCGATCACCAACATTTTTTTTCCAAATGACAACTGCGAGTAATTTACATCTGGAGAATCACAAATTGAAAGGAGGGTACATTCCCAACAAGCAGATGACAATCTACACGTTAAGCACCAGGATTAACCGACGGTGGTGAGGTCTTCAGTACATCCGGAGACTCTGAATATGCAATTGAAATGAGCTTGGACCGATATTCTTCAGAGCTGCATCCATTAATTTCAACCACATTGACAACAGTTGAATCTTTGGGTGGCACATCTGCAGGTGGCGTTGTCTCTGGAACAGATTGAGAAATTGCTATGAGGGACTCACGAGCAAACTCCGGGGAGAACCTTCGTTCCGGTGATATGGTTTCCATAGAAGGTTTTTTTCTTCCTTCCTGCAGAAAAAATTGAGTATTAGAACTTCGACAAAACAGCATACCCATTTGTATGTAAGTGAGGCTCCAGCATATGTAAATAATGCCTCATCTCATCACAGCAAATGAATAGGCAAACAGATGAGTGTTTCTATTATTCTGTATCTTTGATTTCTTTGCCTCAATTGGCATTGGTATTTAGCAAAGCATGTTGATCTGAGCTCATGTTTAGAAAGAAATCAGCGACAAGCAAATTTCTAGAACTAGGGTTCACCAGAAAATGAAAGAGTCTTGAGGAGCTAATTTAAAAAGCTCAGCCGAATCTCTAGAACTACGATTCACCAGAAAAGGAAAAAGTCTTAGGCAGCTAATTTAAAAAGCTTAGCTTAGGATATTCTCTCCCTTGGATAATACAGGCCATGTTAAACAAGACTAACAATAGTGCAGATATAATAATTTTCATTGGTGCATTCTTTTTGTCTTCGTTCAGATTTAGAATGCTCTTATTTTGTGACAACATTCAGCACAAATATGAAAATCAATGATATTGTGAGTCTAAACTTCTCAGATAATGCCCAAAGAAGGCCCTCACCTGGAGAAAAGCTTGCTAATGCTAATTATTTTGATGGTGATTGTTTTATACCATCATGGTCAGGGAAATGGAAGATGCTGGCACTCTCAGTTTTCCCATAACCCTCAAGCATTAAGATTAGATTGTCATTATTTTATCACACTAAAACACATTTTCCTGACTTCCTAATTCCTGACGACTCAAACATCCACAGAAGGACTCAAGATTTCCGGTTCTTGTTCATCATATAACATGTCTAAATAAAAAGTTTGGTTCACTATGTTTGCTACTGCAGAAAGATTGCATCTAAATTGAACCCTATACCCGTCATTTGGAAATATGATCATAGAAATTCCACATGTATGCCTCCAATCTTCAGCCACTGCAAGACCTTTGCAAGCACTTGGAAGGGACAGAGATTCTTAGACCTTTCAGCCATTATCTTTACCAAAATGCCATTCAGGCATTCCCACGCAGAAGAGGAAGGTCTCATACTTTGCATTCTTGCTGGTTCTTGGTCCCCTCTCCTAGTACCGTACTTTTTACTCCCAAAGAAAGCTTAAATGTTAAAGCTAGGAGGTCTCCTTCTCCAATTTGCTTCTCATCACTGTTTCCAATCCTGCTATCTGCTCGTAAGTATAGACCATGCTGACATAGACCTCAGCACAAAAAACACCTAAGAGAAGACAGAAGCATCATAGCCTGTCACATGCAGCTTCATGTTTGCACAAGCCTCTGCCAACCTTTATTCTGAATGATGAAGACAACCGCAGATGAAGCTGGATAAATGATGGAGATGGCAAAGAACTTCCAACTACAACCCACCACTAGTTCTGACAAATGGCAGCACCACCTTTCTACTTGGAATTTCAAACCAAGTCCATCTGATTAAAAGCATCCCTTTCAGATCAATGAGGGCATTTCCAAAGCAATCTATGATAATATCATTAGTTCAGCCTAGTCTACCAAAATGCTGGGAGCTCAAAACATAAAAAAGTAAAGAACTAGAAGGTTTACAAAGAAAGTTAAATGGTATCCTTCCACCAAATGGCATGGTCCTCCAAGACCCACCCCCTCCAGGTAAACACACACATAAAGAGTTAGCACATGTGGATATTATCAACTCCATATCCTAGGTTTGTATCACATTTTTATGAGAAATGCTTGTTACCAGTCCTGACTGGTAACAAGTTCCATGTGGATTGCTTGTCAATTCTATTGGCTAAGGGTATTGTCAGACCCTTCTTTCTCTCTCTTCCTCAGCCAATGAAATTGTTTGACAAACAATCCACATGGGACTTGTTACTAATCCGGACTGGTAACAAGCATTTCTCCATTTTTATATTCTCAGCACTTGGTCAATATTTTGGTTTCATGTTTATTCACATTATGCCTTAAAGTTGCAAATCCCTGATATACAGGAAAAAGCAGACTTCAAGCCCCCTCCATCAGAAAAAACCCTCACCTAAGTTTGTTTTCCAACCATGCACTTATGGCACACTACAGAGATAGTTCTCCCTCTCTCCCCACTTCTTCCCATCACAACCAACTCTCAACCTCCTCTTCTACTTCTGATAGATCAACTTCAGATGTGGACTCATTCCGTACATGCATACATGTTAAGCAAGTATAAGCTCTTTGTCAGATAAATGTTGTCCGACGGATCTGCTCCACATAATGTTGTGTTTCCCACGACTCTTGATCCATGTACCCTCAGTACATCCATCGTTGAAATTACTGATGATAAAAGAATAATCCTAACACCATTAAGCTTCAAAACATAAAGTGTCATTGGTCATTACTATCAGTAACTTTGTCTTCATTGAGGACAAGCTCTGCATGCAATTAGCATATGCAAGATAAATTTAATCCAGAATATAAAGAAGAATGCCCATGATATAACATCCATAGCTGGTCCCAAACCCGAGTGAGAAAGGAGGAGGGTTTGCGTTAAGTTGACAGCCAGCAGTAAAAATAATGTTAAGTCCTTACAAGAATTCTGATCTAATTTGGCGGAAAAGGATTCATGTAGCCGACCCCAAATAATGGAATAAGGCTCTGATGATGATGATGATGCCAATGACATAACATGAAGAACAATGTCAATCGTACATATATCCTGGATGTGGACACCTATCTCCCCTCCCCTACCCCCAGAGAAGCAGAACAAGGCAAGCAAACTGAGGACATTTTTGTTGTTAGAAAACTAGCCTATCACATCATCCTTTAGAAATTCCTTATAAACCTGCTCCCCAGTGGGATTTGAACCTGTGACCTCATAAACCTGGTGTACATGGAGCCCTAACCACTAGACCACATGTTAACTGCAAACTTGACCTACTGTAGAACCCCTTCCCCCTCTTTTGAACCAAAATGGCCAGTCACTTTGTTGACTTCCAGATGCCTGTGGCATTGACGTCCTCCAGTCATATGTGTGTTTATGCATGAAGCCAAGGATTTGTTCGGTTAATGGTGTTGAAAACACTTGTGCACAAACACACGGTATACTTTCTTGAAATCTTACAGTTTATGCGATCCTTCACAAAGTTGTAGATCTCACTGACTGCAACAAAGCTGTCTTAAATGCAAATCCTTTCCCTGTTTCACGATGAATCCCACTCTCAAAAGCTAAATTTGTCTACGTTTGCTTGAGTCTTTCTTCAGAAAAGTAAAAGAATGATGTGCAGAAATCTGTCTCATGCGAAGTCAAATATCCAGGTCTACAAGCAATATCAAGGATATCAAGACAAGGGGTACTACGCATGCCTACTCCAGTTTGCGACTCTCTGTAGCATCCAGAGTCCCAACATCTAAAACCAACCGCCAGAATGACTACAACGCCATGCAGAAGCTTCTGGTTTATATAGGGATCGAAAATATTCCCCATGAATCGCAGCCACAACCAATCCCCTCCCCACCCCCCACCAACGACCATCATCCATACGCACAAACACAAAGAGAGAACCCTAGAGAAGAACCCACGTCCAACAAGAAGTCAACAACCCCACACAAAACCCTTCACTACCTCACCCTGTTGCACGTCTCCGCCTACAGAAAAAAAGGAAGGGGGAGAAGGCAAACCAAGGATTGAATCAGTAACCTAGAAGCTGCTCCAAACCACTTGCCATGAGCAGGGAACCCAGTTCAAATCCATCCAATCGCACCTCAGGATCGAAGAAAGAGTGCATCCACCAAGAAACAAGCAAGAAGGGATTGAGGAGGAAGCGCATACCCTTGGAGCAACGGCTGAGCCTCGAGAAGACCGGAGGGCGTAGAGGGGAAGTCTTCGCTTCCGATGGGCGACTGTTCCTCGCGCTTCTCGCCGGCGACAATACCAAAACCAAAACTTTCTGGAGGGCGCGGATGCAGCGCCCCCCACTTTATACCTGTCGGATCGGATCGGATCGGATCGGATCCGTACCTGTGTTAGAATCCCCTACACCACGGCGTAATGCGCCCTAAAATTGAAAATTTGAAAAATGAGATATTATAATTTTTTGCGTTTAAAATTATACTTTATCATAAATCACTTTATAAATTAGTTTAAAAAATATTTTTATGAGTGAGTATAATTATGACTAAACAATTAGTTCCACATAAATAAAAGTCAGAAAATCTTCTGAGTAAACTATTCATTTACAGGGTGTTTGTGTTTTCTAAATCTCTCCGAATTTTATTTTTCCAACCGAATTTCGCATATTTTATAAACATGAGAAATAGTAGTTGTGGTTTTACTTAGTTGGCAATATTTTTGTTCTCTTGAAAAATATTTTTCCTCTCCCTCCGTGAGAATTTATTTCAATTTTTTTTTCTTCTTATGTATCTATTCTTCTTCTCTATCTCTTCACACAAATCCAAACTCATAGTTTTATCTTTTGCACATTTTTATAAATATTACAAACGTATGGTTTACTTCATATGAAATTATTTCCCATAAATTTAGACTTTCTAGAGAGAAATATTTCTTATGATTAGCAAATTTGGAGATTATAGTTGCATTTCTATGGACAGAAAATGATCCGATTTATATCGTACAATCCAATGCTTGTGAAAATATAACATTTGATATACGACATATACATATATATAGATAAGAAATGTTGTGGACAATCACCCCATTCACCATTTTTTTAATATAAAAATATATTTATCATTCTTAAATTAATATTTTAATATTAAAGATGATAAATAATAACTCATGTGTATGAAAAATTCAAAATAACAAGTAACTTGAAACTATTTGTCATCCTTAAATGGAAGATGTGGTGGCCAAATTTGGCCGCCTATACCCATAATGGCCCACTACGGCCCTTAAGCGTCCTGTCAACTGACGTGACCCCATCCCAACGGGCCGCGTTCATTCCAAGACAATGTGATGATCTCAAGGATACCGCCAACTTGATCGGGCGCTGTCAAGCCTCATGGCGGTATGCCCCCCAGCGGGTCGTTTGTTCCTCCGCTACCGAACACTCGCGGAGAGGTTCCGAACAGGAACGACAACCTTACTGCGCGGGACGACCCTCAACGTCACCGAACAGCGTTCGTGACCTCCCTGCAGGACATCTGCTCGGAAGTTGCACCCAAGGGTTCCGAGCAGGCTCCCTGGCTTACAGAACGGTTGTAACCGCCCCAGGCCACGATCTCCACCATCAAGGGGCGTGGGCTGCCTGGCAACCTAACGGGCGCCAGAGTCTTAACTCCTCCCGTTATGCGCGTGCGTCCAGGCGCCTCCTCAGGCACGATCTGCCTAACGTTACGCACGTTGGTCTCGGCACTAACGCCTATAAAAGCATAGGTACAGTGCCATGCAACGGTACGTTCCCTTTCACGCGAACACAATTCTCACATACCGAAACCCCCTGTCTCTCAAGCTTCTCACTAACTTAGGCATCGGAGGGTTTCCCCGTCTTCACCGGGCCTCCTGATTCTTTTCTGGTTTTGCAGGTCTTCGTCCTCACCAGCGATCGTCTTCCCTCTCTCACTCTAGTGGAGGCCCGTTTGGTTCAGGCCCAAACATGATCATACCACCACAGAAGATGTTAAGCTCCCGTCTAAACGAGATCTATCTAAAATATAAAATTTGGAGAGTCTGAAAATCATAACGGGTGCAAGCCTCGATAATCTTGTGTCGGAAGATGATGAAGTCAGCAGTTTGCCATCCACCTAAACGAGAGATATATTTCTCCCCTTCAATTACTATTCATCATTATTTAAATTATTATTGCCATCTTTAATACTAATAATAATAATGAATTATTTAAAAATGATAAATATTGTTTTATATTGAAGATAAAAAAATATACATAAAAAAGAGGAGGGGGAGTTCATGGAACCCGCAAGTCAACTGCATGGGCCAATCGCATCCAAAACTGACGTACATATAGAAGAGTAGGAGTTACTGTTTGTCCTTACATATGAGTACCATTGGCGTGATGCGCCAGGCGCACCCATTCCTTCCACGTATTATGAAAGTTCTAGAAGCCGACAAATCCGCAGGCTGGGTAATAACGGGCAAGCGCAAGCGCGAGCGCGTACTTTTCGTGTGGTACCCACATGCACGATCGACGCGTTGCTCAGAGACACGTCGGTTAGGATCAGAGAAGTTTGTCGGAGATGAGTCGGACAAATGAGTGGTCCCCGCGGCGTCAGAGGGGAACCCAAATGGCGCACCGACCCGTGCGCTTCGCGTCACGCTCCTGCCGCGGGAGCTGATATAACGCTGTGGGTTGCTGTCGCCTCCCTCATATTTTAATTTTTGAGGGAGAAAAAAAATGGGTCCAAAGGGATAAGGTTCATCTTACCTTCGCCATTTACACTTTTTTAAAAGGGCATTTTTTTTAAGAATTGCCATTTCCTAACTTTGATGTTTTAGTGATATTTTACTATACTCTTATGTCATTAAACTGTGGATCCCATCTATGTTATTTTTGTTTTTAATGTAAATTATCTCCTCCACAGTTTTATCAATTGTTTTATAAAAACCAGGAGTTGATCAAGTAGCTTAACATTTTTTTTTTTTTTTTTTTGCTAACGAGGAAACTCCGCCCTGTGTGGTTTTGTAGACTCAAGGATTGATGTTCGTGAACTCTAAAGTCAGGACTTGACAGCTCCTACTTTCCGTGTATCCGTATTATCCTTACCCCACTTGATCAGAAAAACCCCGGACCTACACACCTCGAGAATTACATGTAGATCAGATAAGCCCCCTCAAGAATCGAACTCGAATCGAACTCGGGACCTCTTATTTTTAAACAAGAGTTCTTACCGATCGACCCAGCTGGAGTCCTCTAATAGCTTAAAGTTTATTAAACACTTGGTGTTTTACCCATACAAATGTAAATATTTATTTTAACTTTGAGAGTGATCTGGCGTACCCATAAATAAAAAAACTCAATTGATGAGTTGAATCTCTTATATCAGATAACTGCAAAAGAAAGGGAGATTTAAGGATGAGAGGGATTTTCTATTTGCACTTGAGGTAGGTAAGTTCTACCCACCCAAACACAAAATGGATGAGGAGTAATACGACATCTGTGGACCCCATTGGTAATGATGTGACATATGCGGATCTAGGCCAAAAAAAAAAAAGTTTCTCATTAAAGATATGATAAATAAAATAATTTCTACTTTCTTAGTTGTGAAGTAATGGATTCTACCATGCAGTGAGGATGTACTATATCATATTGGTGTGGTACGATCTGTGCCGTACTGTGTCAAGAGAAATTTTGTACGTGTCAAAAAATGTCAAAAAAAAAAGAGAAATTTTACACGTTGGCACATCAACACTTCATTGATCAATAGATCGTGATATTCTAATTGAATTGCACAGAGACGATACGGTTCGCTCCGATGTGATACCAAATTATAATCGTTATGGTCCCTTTTATAACCCTCATTTGGATTCCTTCTCCTTCACTGGAAACAAAAGTCAACATATGAGAACCTATTAATTGATTAATGTGATCTCGATAATCGATTAACTTATATTATCTTAGGTCGATTGTGTTTTTGCATGACATTAGTAAAAAAAAAATCTATGTATAAGAGAACTTATTAATCGATTATTGTGATATTGATATTCAATTAATTCATGCGACCCACATTAAAAAAAAAAAAGTCAACATATGAGAGAACTTATCAGTTGATTATATTATGATCTCGATAATCGATTAACCTATGTTTATGATACTCTAGGTCGATTATTGCTTTTTATAGAACACTTAACCAAAAATGCCAACAAATTTGAGAACCTATTAATCGATGAAAAGAACTTAGTACATTTGAGTTTTATATTTTTGTATTTGTACTTCTCTTTTTTCATTGGTCAATGAAAAAAAATATAATGCACCTATCTAATAAGAAATAAAAAATACAAGTACAAAATACAAAACTTAAGTATACTAAATTATTTTCTTAATTGATTATGATGAAATTCTCTTTTCTTTTGTGTTTGCAAAGGTATATATATACTTTCTGTCTCAAGATGTTTCATCATATTATTGAGTCCCTTGAGTCGATCCTAGTGCCATGAGATAATACAGACACACCTGTGATGGACATGGTGTACTGGAATTTATGGCATTACATTGCAGGGGAGATCTAGAGCATTAAAAAATGATATTAATATTTGAATTTAACAAAAAAAAAACTCATTTCTGATTAAAATAAAGGTGTTCTAATTGAATCGGTCGATGTGATCGACTTGTACTGTCCTATGAAAATTTAATTAAGTAAGTTTTGCCAATTCGGCCAACCTTACTGCCATGAACTTTATTATTATTATTTTTTGACAGGGGCCATGAAGTTTATTACACTGACGAGTGACGAGGCAACGGATCAGTTGTTTAAATGCACACATGTATTTATTTATTTTAAAGGCAACACATACCTAATCACGACGTATGATAAAATAATGACATGATAATAGTGATATGTGATCATCATATGATATATATTGCTGTTAAAGCCACTAAGTTAATGGCAACTTTTAAAACTCAAGTGGCAAGGCCGGATGTGCTCAATCCAACATCGTGAAGATATTTAATTGAACTATATTTTTTTATTCTTCCAAATTAGACTAAGTTGTATTATGCCACAAACACAAACATTGATGTTAGGTCGAGATAAATGGAAATATTCCTGATTTATCTCAATCTTAATTTTGGTGTTTTTTGAAACATGAAGCAATAGTATCTTCGATTTGAGGTCATTCCCATGTCATGCTTATTAGGCACTATAAGTAGGGCTGTTCACAATTCGGTTCAAATTGAAAAATCGAATCGAACCGGCCAATTCGGTTCGGTTCGATTCGAGTTGAGAAGTCTCATGGTTCAGTTCGGTTTTGCACAGTGAAATCGAATGAACCGAAATATATAATAAATATATTAAAATAATAAATATAACATAAAAGAGCGCCTAGCCCAGTGGGCTAGCGCGCTGGTTTCTATTGGGACGCCCCGCGCCTGGTATTAGAAGGTTTTCCTTTTTTTAAACCCAGGACCGCCCCGCGCCAACAGGATTTTTATATGAAAAACATGTTTAAAAGTAAGCTTCCTTGTACAAAAGGAGATTCGAACCCCTGACCACTAGGTATAGCAGCCAACGCCTACACCACCATGCCAGATTCACAGTTGCATATGAAATGAAATTAAACTTCGGTTTAAACCGAACCGAACCGGTTCGGTTCGGTTCGGTTTCGGTTCACCCAAAAAATGGGGTGAACCGAACCGAACTGGACCGTGTTCACCCCTAACTATAAGATCATGGTGGTGGGTGAGAAAATTATGTAGAGCTTGTTCGGTAAGCAGATAAATTAACCTTGCTAAGATAGGTTTAGTGGCATAGGTAATTACTTTTTTCACTTTGAAAATTATGTTAAGTTATTTGGGAAGTATTTTTTTTCACTTTGAAAATTATATATGTTAAGTTACTTGCGAATTATTAGGACTTATTCCCAATTGAATTATCATCTTGATACCAAACGTGCACATGGACACGGAACACTTGTAATGCACAAGATAATTAAGAATATTGTTATTAATAGAAAAGTTTACCTAACATGACACCTAAATGCCTAGATATGAAGACAAATTTGACTAGTTACAACACATAAAAAATATTATTTACAGTGCTGCTAGACAATCATGGAAGGCAATAATGTAATATCTGACATATTTGGTGAAATAACTTAGTTAAATTAGACCAACTTGAGTCATTTTCCGCGGGCTTCACAAAAGGCTGGAGGACCGTTTTCGGCTTTTGTAGCTTTAGGCCCACGAGACCTGGGCCTCTAAAACCAAGCCAATCCAATTCCGACCCAAAGTAATCTTTAGCCCAAATCTAAGACGCACTCAACCATGACTTTTAAGCTTTAATGAGTTGGGGTTTGACTTAAGTCCAACCCATGACTAAAGTTATACAGGATTAACTCAATTTTTTATTTATTTTTTTCTGAGTTAACTCACTTGAGCTATAGTGAATTAACTTACTTTTTCTTGAGTGGTTTGGTAACATAAAGTGAGTTAACTCTGTCTTAGTTATAAAAAATCCAAAATACCTTTTGACCGTACTCTTGTCACATTTGTTTTTTCTCAACATTAATAAATAAAAAGGGCGGCCTTTTTTCCCTTCTCTCTCTGCTTACCACTCTCTCTCTCTCTATCCAAAAGAAGATTAAAAATATCTTGTGCTGCCAATTTTTGGATTATTTTATGTCATCGGTCACTTCGGAAGCATCTAATTTGTTGATAAAAGTTTAAAAAATTGCAGAGGTCTCTCTCTCTCTCTTTATCCCTTTCTCCCTCTATCCATCTCCTTCTCTCTACACATATACGCCCCGCACAAACACAACACACACAGTAGGCCTGCAGAAGCGCACATGGGGGGGGGGGGGTAAAGAAGGGTATGAGTCGTATGACAAATGAGTTAACTCTATTCCAGGGGGGAGGTGGGTTAGAAAAGTTTGAGTTAACTCAAAGTTAACTCAAATCTGACCCAACTATGTTGAGTTAATTTTTTTTTCTTACCAAATTACATTCAAATCTGACCCAATTATGTTGAGTTAACTTTTTTTTCTTACCAAATTACATTTTGAGTTAACTCAGAGTGAACTCTGAGTTAACCCTTTACCAAAGTGAGGCTTTAAAGGAGCAACCTTCCATTCCATTTACCTCCATCTAGGTTCCCCTTAAGTCTTTTTTTTTTTTTTGGATAAAGAGAAATCCACCCCCCCCAGCTTATGCATGCCCTGTTAGTACCGTTACGTTATTTGTAATTACCCTACCCTATCTGCACATAATTAATTTACCTAATTTTTAAACAGGCCCCAACTATATTAAATACCTCGATCGTCAGACAAATAAGTTACTTTGGGACGGGGAACGCAGGTCGTCTGCAGTGGGAGGAGACGCAGGTCGTCGGAATCGGAATCGAAGGAGAGCCCATACCAATTGCTGCCGGAGGAGATGCCGGCGGTGGTTCGACTGGCGGCGGACGTTTTTCTTCATCTCAACACAGTCCGCATTGTCTCCGTCAACTACGCCGTCGGGGCCCACCTTCGTCGGCTGGAGTATGCGTTCCTGAGAGGCTGAGTTGGTCTACCAGCATCTGAGGCTCCTGCCGCTCCTCGATCGATCGGGATGCCCTCCTTGCATTGCATGCCCTCTGCAAAGTCGCACACTGGCAGCACCACCGCAACGAACACAACCTCCCGGCCGCCATCAGCGCGCTCCAGCTGGTCGATCCCTACGGCCGTCGCCTCCAGTCGATGGCCACGCCTGCGTGCTGATGGAGGAGGAGCTGGAGGAGTACATGAGCTACGAAGTTGGCGCCTACTGCATGCGAGGACGTACGACTCGCTGTTGGGCCTTCTTCGAGCTGGAGAAGGAACGGCTCAGATGGGTAAGTATGCGCCTGTCTTCTTCTGCTGCTGCAGTGCCCTGCGGGCTGTCGATTGTAACCAGTACTGCAACTGTCCGCCGCTGCGGCAACCGCAGCCTCGCCCTATCGTCCCATCAAATTGCCGCCGCAACGCCTGCCTGCATAGCCGTCAGGACGTACCCTGTGCCACCCGTGAGCAATGCCCGCCAATATCGGGCCACTCATCTGCCTACGTCCTAGCAAACCAGCCTCCGATTCCTGTCAAACGCAGAGCCGTCGACCAGCGAAGATGTAGCCCTAGGAGTGATCGACCAGCCAACCGATTCCCGTGAAAGGTCTCCTCCCCCCCGCGAGCAGTTGATGGTGGCGACCATGCCGCACAAGACGCTTCGCCATCTGCATAGGAAGAAGACGAGAGAAGGAGATGACGACGATAAGATAAAAAAAAAGATGTCGCCATCACCTCCCTTCTCCCGACATCCCCCACTCTCCCCGCCCCACCACCCCGACACTGCGGCCAACTCTTCCTCCGCAGCAATGCCCTGATAGATATGGACACGGCCATCGCAGTCCACGGAAGGAAGACGGAGGACTCCCACCACCCAATAACGCGCGCCCCGGGCTCCAGGTCTGGCGGGAAAGGCGAAGCCGGAACCGATCCCCATCCATTTCTTCAGGTGGATCTAGGAATACCGGCCGAACGCCGATGCTCCGGCGCGGGTGCAGTAGGGGCGACCTTCCCACTCCGTTCCTATCCAGAATCGTCGCTGGACGTGGCGTGGTAGAGAAGACATGGGCATGTTAGAAGCTCCTGGCATAACTCAGTGCTTTTGAAGAAATGTGTACATCTGATTGTATTTTTATGTTTATCATTATACTAGATCTCTACCCGTGCGATGCACGGTTTTTTTTTCAAATATATATATTTAATTGTAATATATTTATAAGTTATAAAATTAGATGTGATAGGATTGTTATGATAATAATAGAGGAATATTAATATATATATAACATATAAGAACATAATATTTTAAGATTGGGTCTGCCAAATTTATTCAAATTAAGAAGAAAATATTAGCAACTCCTCATTTTCCTAAGTACATAACTTATATATATTCTATAAGACTTTGATGGTGAGATTCTTTGGGTCACACACTATAAATATTCTTTGGGCAAAGTTCATTAAATTTCCAACTTAACAGGCACTTGAGGCAAATCCAAATAAATATCCCCACACACAGTGAATGCTTGTATGATCCAACGATAATTCCTCATATTACTGTACTTCCAATCCCGTTTTCCTTTAACCACCATCATACTGATAGGCAGGTTCAGCTTCAGGGTTCTCAGGCGTCTGATAGTCATACTTGCCATGCTGAGATGAAGGTGGAGACTGACCACCCTCGGGCACGATACCGTTGCTACTATTATATTGATAGAAAGGAGGACGTCCATGGTTCATGGAGCCCGTGTTGTAGATGTTATGTTGATAAGAAGTTGGTGACTGTGCAGGGTTATCAAGCAGTTGGTTGCTGTAAGCGATATGTTGATAAGAAGGTCCAGGGACTGTGTTGTAATCATGTTGATAGGAAGGTGGAGACTGCCTGTCCACAGGTAACATATACAGGTAATATGAATACTACATCAACTCGCTAACATATATAACGTACATATTCATATAATGGTTAATTGAAAGTTATGCATCCAAAAAAATAAATATTCTCAAATACTTTTGCACCATATGCATGTCATGTGTTTAAGGAAAAATACAAATTTAATGAGAAAATAAGTACGTAGGTAACATGCTCTCAAAACTTATCCTGAAAACATGCAAATAAAGTAAAAAAAGATCCATGCACCCTACATGCATATTTTAAAATAATTAAAATAAATATGAATACTACATCACATCTATCTATGATGGTTAGAGAAATAATGTTGTGTTTGCCGAGCAACAGGTCATCAGTCAGTTCCCGACCCGGTGCACAGTATGTATAATTTTTTAATAATTCTTTTTTAAATTTTCTAAAAAATCTATAAATTGGAAAATGTCATATTACAAAATCTGGATTTAAAATAAATTTTTAAAACTAACAAAACGCTAAATGGAAGTTTTTTTTTACTGTGCGCAACAGTGGTTACCACTGTTTGCGCTACAGTATCATCTTCTTAAAAACCTGGGTTTTTTAACTCCCTACGTGCCTGCCGAAGTGCTGCACCTTGGGCGTGGCGGTGGCCTCAAAGGTGTTGGATTTCCGGTGCCGGACGCCGCGTGAGCCAGCAAGCGGACTGTGAGTCCGGTGCCAACGCAACCTGCCGGGCGGGGGGTCGCACGAGAGGTCGCACGTTGTTGCCGGCGGTGTGAAGAGAAGAGGTGAGTTGGTTCGAGGGTAGGGAGTCAGGGAGATGGAGAGGACTGTTGAGAGAGAGAGAGAGAGAGAGAGAGAGAGAGAGAGAGAGAGAGAGAGAGAGAGAGAGAGAGAGAGAGGCTGAGAGGGATGCGGGGCGGGTGGGGTTGAAATGGGCAGGGCGGAGGCAGGTCGCTCACGGGGCTGGGCTCGCGGCGCTGGCGAAGAGGAGCTCGGGTGCGGGGGTTACGGAGGCGGCCAGTCGCTGGGTTGGTGTAGGCGGGCGCGTGGCGAGAGAAGGCAGGGCAGGGAGGCGGCGTGGTGGACTGGAGCGGCTAACGGCCAGGAGTGGTGGTTGTTGCAGGGCGGAGGCGCGGCGCACGCGGACGACGTGTGGGTTGGAGAGGGAGAGAGGCAGGGCGGCGGGTTGGAGAACAACATGAAGTGAGTAGACCGGGTGCAGGCGCGTGCCATGCACGGGAAAGCTGGTGCAAGGGGGCAGGGAGGCGGCGTGGTGGACTGGAGCTGCTAACGGCCAGGAGTGGTGGTCGTTGCAGGGCGGAGGCGCGGCGCTCGCCGAGTCGCACGTCGTTGCCGGCGGTGTGAAGAGAAGAGGTGAGTTGGTTCGAGGTAGGGAGTCGGGGAGGGTGAGAGGACTGTTGTAGAGAGAGAGAGAGAGAGAGAGAGATAGAGAGAGAGAGAGACTGAGAGGGATGCGGGGCGGGGTGGGGTTGAAATGGCAGGGCGGAGGCAGGTCGGTCACGGGGCTGGGCTCGCGGCGCTGGCGAAGAGGAGCTCGGGTGCAGGGGTTACGGAGGCGGGCCAGTCGCTGGGTTGGTGTAGGCGGGCGCGTGGCGAGAGAAGCAGGGCAGGGAGGCGGCGTGGTGGACTGGAGCGGCTAACGGCCAGGAGTGGTGGTTGTTGCAGGGCGGAGGCGCGGCGCACGCGGACGACGTGTGGGTTGGAGAGGGAGAGAGGCAGGGCGGCGGTTGGAGAACAACATGAAGTGAGGAGACCGGGTGCAGGCGCGTGCCATGCACGGGGAAAGCTGGTGCAAAGGGGCAGGGAGGCGGCGTGGTGGACTGGAGCTGCTAACGGCCAGGAGTGGTGGTCGTTGCAGGGCGGAGGCGCGGCGCTCGCCGAGTCGCACGTCGTTGCCGGCGGTGTGAAGAGAAGAGGTGAGTTGGTTCGAGGGTAGGGAGTCGGGGAGGGTGGAGAGGACTGTTGTAGAGAGAGAGAGAGAGAGAGAGAAGATAGAGAGAGAGAGAGACTGAGAGGGATGCGGGGCGGGGTGGGGTTGAAATGGGCAGGGCGGAGGCAGGTCGGTCACGGGGCTGGGCTCGCGGCGCTGGCGAAGAGGAGCTCGGGTGCAGGGGTTACGGAGGCGGGCCAGTCGCTGGGTTGGTGTAGGCGGGCGCGTGGCGAGAGAAGGCAGGGTAGGGAGGCGACGTGGTGAACTGGAGCGGCTAACGGCCAGGCGTGGTGGTCGTTGCAGGGCGGAGGCGCGGCGCTAGACGATGGGAATGGCAGGTGTGTCGGGGGATCAAAAGTACTCCTCCAGCCTTTGTCATGTGTAGAGAGTTGCATGCATGCATGAAGAAGATGTAGACTTAATTACCTCAAGTAGAAGTAGAAATCCTTTTGTGCACCGTGATAACAAAGACGATGGGGACAGTTGTATGCCTGCGGAGAAGATGAGTAGCAAGTGGAGTTGCACGGCGACACTGTGTGGACAACTGGGTGAGTTAACAATTGAGAGAAATAATGCAAGTTATACACGACGAAGAAGAAGACTTACCGGAAGAAAAAGAAATTTTTTTGGGCAGGGAGCGCAGTTGCAGGTGCAGGTGCAGAGAAGATGAGTTTGTGAAAGAGAAAGAGCGTGCAGAGAAGATGAGTTTGTGAAAGAGAAAGAGCGCCGGTTAGAGAAAAATTTGGAAGAGACAACTTGTTATTTTGTGCGCAGTGAGAGAGATAGAGGGGGTGGGAAGTGGGATGACGGTTGAGAGGAGAGAGAGAGCGGAGGTTACAGAGAGAGAGAGACGGCTGAGGGGGACGCTGGGCGGCCTGGGGTTGAAGTGGGAAGAGAGAGTGGGTGAGAGATGGAGTGGCGGTTGAGAGGCAGAGAGTGGGTGAGAGGAGAGAGAAAGAAAGTGGAACTGCACAGCGGAGAGGGGTGTTTGTTTGTTTTTTTTTTTGTTTATATTTTAAACGTATTTTTTTTGCCGGAGATGGAATGTCGGTTGAGAGTAGAGGAGAGAGAAAGAAAGTGGGAGGGATTACTGAGGTGGCGCTTTAATATGGCGGGGTCAGGTTTGTGTTTTAGTAATATATATAGATGTGTATATGTATTATGACTGAATTATGAATCATACATATGATTAAATTATTCGTTTATGATTATATTTATCTATTTATATTTATATTTATGCGTTTATAGTTATTTTTTATGTTTATGTGTTTGTTATCATATTTTCATACTTATATTTGTACTTATGAACATATAATCATATTCACTTATTTAAAATAACATATATATACATATTTATGTTTATTTTAAAAATATCTTAAATTTTGCTCTTCATAAGTAATCAGTATCAAAATTTTCATCCAAATGCCGTAAACATATCCTCACATCTATGATGTGTATCCCCTCATCCGGCTCAGTCATAAACCAATACAAATTGGGATGAGCCGGCGGGTGCAGCTGGGGAGAGTGTCGCCGTTTGAAAGCGCCGGGTTGAACACGTACTACCATGCCCATAGTAAAATAATTATGGACTCATGTATTATTGGACATGTTAAAGTATATGATGTAAATATGTAATAATATTCGGAAATTAATTAATTGTTTATGAAGATGGAGCTTAAAAGTTATATATAAAGAAGATCAATCAACTTAATTAATTATTTTAAAATCTTAATAAATAATTGAGTCTCACAAAATTGTGATCTTACAACTTCATACTATGATTGGTGAACAAAACAATCGTATACAAGCAAACCACAAATGAGGAAAATTAAATCCATAGTTGTGAATTTGTTTGAAATATTGGATGTTTAAATACTTTAAATATATTATTATGTGAACTTTAAATTGTTTATATTTTTTTTGAAAATATTAGATTCTGTCTTAACCTTTCTAATAATTATTCTAACATTTTTTAAGAGAACTCTATTTAAAATTATTCTAATCACTTTTATAATCAATAGGTAAGAATATAATTTATATTAATGATAAAATTTATATATTTAAAAATTTTAACATATTCCGTGCATGGCACGACATAGAACTATTACTTATAGTTATCTACAAATTGGACAAGGGCCTCGTGGCGTCCCGTTGGCCAATCACAGTCCTGACACCCACGTGCCACTGCCCGCCGCGTGCTAGGGCATCGCCCCCGGCTCCCGCGCCATGAGGCGGCGCGGCGCAGCTCGATATTCGCGACGCAGCTCGATATTCGCGACGCGGCGCGCCCCCACAGGCGCCACCACCTCTACCGAACCTCGGCGCAAGGAGGTTGGTACGAGGCGCGCCACACCGCTTCCATCGTGCGCTCCCCGGAGGCCGAGGAGCTCCAGCCCTCCTGCTCTTCCCCCTTCTCCCCTCTCTCCGTCCATCGCCTCTTCCTCTGAGGAGGGAGAAGGTTCTCCTCTGTTCATTCGTCGGTGCGGCTTCTGATCCTCTTCTTTCTTGTTAGTTCTTGCTGTTAGGGTTAACTTGCTGCTTGTTTGTGTTTGTTGTTCTGAGCGAGGTAATTATTGTTTTCCATCTCCTCCATGGTTTTCTTCTTCGTTTTCCCCGTTTTCTCTGCAACGGGCACACTGAGATCTTACCATTTCAAGGTCGTTGCTGTTGCCTTGTGTTTTTTTCTTCTATTTGCTTAGGTTTCGCCTCTTGTTGGGAGGTTTCTGGTTGCTTGCGGGTGGGGGTGCCGGGGGGGGGTGTTGGGGCGGTGGGAAGGGGGAGGAGAGATGCAACTGGGAGATTCACCGTCCGGGAAATCACCAGTGGTCCGGAATGCTTCTTGATGTGGCTCTGGAGTTACTTCTGCAAGGCTTGATGCATTAAGCAGCTCTCGCATCTGCTGTGTGAGGCCATTGCTAATTCTCCTCCCCGCCAAGCCCCAACCACAACTTCCTGGTGAGGAATATGAAATGTGTGTATGGCTACCCAAAAGCAACCGACTCTGCGATTCAAACGGAGAAGTTAGTCGTCGTTCTAAAGTGATGGCCTTTAGGGTTGGTGGTGTACAGTGCTTTACTGGATTGGCCAGGTTCTGGATATGGTGGAGTTGAAAAAATGTATACCCTGGCAAAGCCTGAAGGCTCTATCAGAGATGGGACTGCCTTAAGCTTTGAGATGTCGTGGACATCTACCTCTGGTGTTCATCCAGGCAAGAAATTCTGCAAAATGCTGAAACACTTAGAATACAAAGTATAAGCAGAAAAGGGGTATAGATTCTAAGCAGAAAAGGGGTAAACAAGGAGACCGGAAAAAATGCTGTATAAGACAACAGTCACAACACTATGGAGCTGGAGTCTCACTTACATAGAGTGCTTAGAACCAGAAAATGTCAAATCCAAATTAAGGTGTCCAAATTTAGTGGAAACAAAAATCCAAGATATTTGTGTGATGGGGATATTGTTAGAAGTCTCTTTCTCCCCTTCAATCAATTGCAAATGGCAGTTCTGTCCAACTCAGTCTGAACTGTGTTAGCAACTTGGACTGACTCATGGACTCACACAGAGCTTATTAAAAATCTTAGTTGTTAGTTTTGCATTATGTGGGCTCACCATATTGTATTAGCCAACTCGAGACCCAGAAACTCTAAACATTGATCTTGGTCATGTGACCTGTGCATGGTAGTTTGAATTGGAAAGCCATATTACAGATTGATGAGGAGTATATGGGCATTTCCAAAGCTGTTGTTATTAGATTTTTAATTTCATCTTGTTACACTGAACTCACATTTGGAGAACAAGGTTCATCTAAAAAAATCCTGTGATTTTCTGTGTTGTTCTGGGAGAATCCACTGCAACTAGAGATCATTTGCTTGAAAGAAACACTGTTTGTGAGCTTGAATGCCTTGTCAATTTGTCAAAGGGATTTTGAAAGGTTTGTTAGGCAGTTAGCAGACCTCCAACCCAGTTAATGTGAAAATTGACGACTGAGACCCCTAATTTACTTGGTACTGTCGATGGGAGCAGATGAACCAGTACCGTAGGCATTTGATGGTAAAAGATGCGAAAAAGCAATTCATATTTGATAAGATTTGGTGCTGCCAACTAGGTTCTCTGGTTATGTAAGTTTTACTATAGACTCAAAGTCAACATGGGTTTTCATTCTGCACAAAGACAAAGATTTGTGCATGCATTCTAAATATATTATCATCATTTGGTAAGTGGAAAGTGAGTACTGACATAAGCCAACTGAACTGAGAACAGTATTACCTTGGTAATGTCTTAAATATTGCCATATGAAGAATACTGTGCATGCTGTTGCATTTCCTAAGATGATAGTTTTGTTCTGGACAGCATTGTATGAAATTTTTATCAAGTCATGAATGCTCTAAAGAGGTCATGATATAATCAGTTGGTATGTTTTACATTTTTCTCACATTTTTTCCTTGGATCATCATTTCTAGGTATATTGGACATGATGGAGAATGCTGAGCAATTGCATGAAGATCCCCATATCTTGCACAGTGACCAAATAGATTCCATGAGGAACATTATTGATGATTCAGGGGCAGCATGTGATTTATTGGGTAAAGAAGCTGTTGCTGTGTCTTTGACTAACCCCAACATATCTGATGATGGAAATAGAGATCATATAGTGCCAGATCCAAGAGTTGGCATGGTTTTCGAGACAGAGAAGGCCGCATTTGAGTACTATAATCAGTATGCAAGGCAGGTAGGTTTTAGTGTTCGATGGACTACCAGAACATTAAGCAGGAAAACAGGCCTGATGATAGCGAGAAAATTTGTATGCAGTAAGGAGGGGCACAACGGTGATGGGAAAATCCAGGATTTATTTGCCAGATATCCTCGGGAGGGCACAAGATGCGGTTGCCCTGCTTTCATGAAAATTAAACTTGGAAGTGATGGCAAGTATCAGATTTCTAGATTTAACACCATTCATAATCATGAACTTGCGACGCCAAATTATGTGCATATGTTAAGGTCTCAAAGAAAGATCTCAAGTACTCGAACTGCAGTAGCTAAAAAGAAAAAGAAGAAGAAAAAGGATGCAGTGGCAGATGATTGTGTTAGTTCTGGAAATGCACCAACAGCAACATTTCAAAACATGAATCAACAAGCAGACAGTCAGAAAGATATAGGGCTGCAAGTTGATTGGAGGAATTACCTGCAGACAAAGAGGATGACTTCATTACAGAAATATGATGCTGCTGTCTCTTTGATTATTTCAAAATCAGGCCAGCTCAGATCCATCCTTTTTTCACTCTTCCAGTTTGATGTTGATGAACAGATTACCAACACCTTTTGGGCAGATGGGAAAATGAGGAAAGATTTCATGTATTTTGGTGATGTTGTTTGCTTTGATACAACATATAAAACAAATGACTATGGGCGACCATTAGCACTGTTTGTTGGTGTTAACCACCATAAGCAGTCAATCATTTTTGGAGCTGCACTGTTGTATGATGAGACTGCAGATTCTTTTAGGTGGGTTTTCAAGACTTTATTAGAGGCAATGAGCGGGAAAATGCCAAGCACAATGCTTACTGATGAAAGTGAAGCACTATCAGTGGCAATTGAGTCAGAGTTTCCATATACTTCTCATCGTCAATGTCTATGGCATTTGTATCAAAATGCCTTGAAGAATCTTGCGCATGTCTTTGGTCGTTCCAAGAATTTTGATGATGATTTCAGCAAATGCATATTTGATTATGAGGAAGAAGCCGACTTTTTGGAAGGATGGAATGCTATGCTTGTAAAATATAGTCTGTT
This sequence comes from Colocasia esculenta, assembly GCA_014218235.1. Lineage (NCBI taxonomy): Eukaryota > Viridiplantae > Streptophyta > Magnoliopsida > Alismatales > Araceae > Colocasia > Colocasia esculenta. The sequence goes on along the minus strand of CM024759.1, from coordinate 109,303,579 downwards.
TGAAAACATGTGGTTGCAACAGAAGTTTGAAGAGAGGGAGAAGTGGGCTACTGTCTATGGAAGGACTACCTTTTGTGCAGAATGAAAAGCACACAACGCTTGGAAAATCTGAATAAAGAATTGAAGAGCTACCTGTCCCCTGGTGAGTATTCTAAGGTTCTTTGGATGCTTTGAGAAATTCCTGGAGAGCAGACGAAATCAGGAACTTGAGGCAAATTTCAGAATGACACAAAGCCAACCGTGTGTCCCACCTGTCAGCATTATCAAGCATGCAGCACGCGTTTATACATCACCTGTATTCTATGTATTTATGGCAGAGTATGTGGTTGGATTAGAGTGTCTTATTAAGGATGAACAACATGATGGATCGACACAGATTTTGACAGTTGAAGATGGAAGGCATCATGACCACATGGTGACGATTAACCTTAGGGAACAGGTTCTTAGTTGTAGCTGCCAAAAGTTTGAGGTTGCTGGGATCTTGTGTGGGCATGTGTTGAGCTGTATCACCAATGACTTGAGAACTATTCCAGATAGGTATGTCTTGAAGAGATGGACAAGGACAGCCAGTACTTGTAGCGACTCCTCAGACTTCCATGCCAAAGCACTCGCAGAAGCTCCAAAGGTCGTGTGTTCTCAGCGTTACAGACTTCTCATTCGTGATTTTGTCCCTCTCTTGGTGAAGGCCTCCGAGGACGAAGATACATATAAATGTGCCTTGAAACACAAATCATCAATGCATGACGAAATTGAAAGAATTGCTAAAGAGAAAAGTGTATATGTTCCTATGGCCAGTTCTGATAGCCTGTATTATATGACACAAACAAGAAGTATTGTCAATGAGATGGGAAGTCAGTGGTGAGCATCAAATTCTTGTTTCCCCTTTCTTATGCCCTTGGTTCTACCTTTTAGCCTACTACCCTCATGTCCAGAAGCCCTAATATCCAAGCAAAATGAGCTGCCACATATAGCAACTCAGGAACATGGCTGCCACACAGGGTTGAACAGTAATCTAGTTCCTGTACAATCTCAAATATTATCAAACAGAAGTGTCACCCCGTGTGCAGGAGCAGAAAGACCGCTATACTCATCTTCTTCCCATGATTTGTTGACCCATATCTTCTCCATTTGAAATGGACAGGAGAAAGCTGCTGTCTGATGCTTAGAGCTTGTTGCTGGTGACAACTTCTGCTGTTGCTATATCTAACTCGCCATCTAAAGAGCCTCCCTAGTTTTGGATGGTTTCTTCTTGGAGCTCAACCTGGGCATCAAAATCCCTTATCTTTAGGTTGGCACAAATTTCTTCTGAGTGGCTGGTTGCCCTATTAGGGATGAAATCATTCTCAGAGATTGATGGGATGTCCATGTTTTCCCCAAATTTGGACGTTGCCACAAGGGAAGATGGCCCGTGCTTTTGATACCAAGTCCAAGAACATGGAAATGGGGTAGAAATCTTGGGATTTGCCAAATTTGAGCTGCTAATGCAACATTATTTAAATCATAAATTCAATTATAAATATAAAAGTATCGTGTCTTTACAGATTGTAACGATGGTATGCGTGAACCATAGACTAGTAACTTTGCTGCTCTTAAAAACTTAAGAAAATGGTGGTATTTGAGGAATCATCTAATATATAAAATCAAGAGAAATGTTAGCTTCACCTCTGCACGGGTAGCAAATATGTAAAAATCAAGAGACATGTTAGCTGCACATCTGGTCAAGCGTGCTATTGGTTCACACACCAGTGCATGGGTCCTATGTACTTAGTAGAAGTATTTATGCTCCTTAAATGCTCATGTATCATTTTTATAAAATTATTTGTCACTTTTAATATATTATTTGTTATCCTTAAATAAAGAACATGTTTAGGAATTGTAAAAACTATGTCACTTTTATTTAGCCATTTTTCACATTTAATACTAAAAGTGATAAATAACTAATTAACAGGGACAACAATATTTATATTAGGAGATGATGGGATCCATGCGGTACATGCATTGTCCAATGACATCTAGGATGGCTAGTTTTAACGGAAAGTAAGCACTTCTCTAAAATCAAACCTTGAATCACCTGAGCATAAATTTTTTATTTACTAAAGTTTGAATTTTGATCTATATTTTTTCTTTAAAAAATATCGCAGATAGCTTTTATGCTCATCCAAACGCCTTAACTCTCGAGGACAGCCCACGGACGGGGGCAGCGTCCGTTAATATATTGGGCCTTTGCCCGACCCAAATTAAACGGGTCCAAATTACGCCCCCAACCCCAACCCATCCCCTCCTTTGCCCTAATCGCCGTCTATAAATAGGCCTCGGCTCCCCCCGATGCCCGACGTCTCCACCACTCGCGCTCTCCTCCGCGCCGCTCTGGACTCTGCCTTCTCCGCCCTCCCCATCTCTGCTGTTATGTCTCATTGATCTGTGTCTTCTGCAGTGTGATCGCTTGTTAGGCGTCGGATTGGCGATGAGGATCTCTCCAGTGTGCCGGAGGATGTGGAGATCGCTGGATCTCCGCCGGTGACGGCGAACACAACCCTCTAAGAAGTTCTGAGCCTTGTGCGCCTTTCTCTTCGATCCAACCGTCGTTTTCGTATTTGTTTCCCCCTCCTGTGAGCTTGTAGTTTCTACCTTTGTGATCCTTCTTCTTCTTCTACTTCCTGTTCCGACACGGTTTCGCCGGTCTTTGATTGTTTTCTTGCGGTGGTGGTGGTGGAGTCGGGGGCGAGGTGATGATGCAAATCACATGGTCTGTCAATCCACTGATTGATTGGTGATGTCACACTAGTGATTTATCCCGACAGGTTCTGATCGCCATGTAAGATCTCCACCCCTGCCGGCAGTGTTCTGTAGCTTCTTTGATCTTTCTTTCCTCTTCGCTGCTTTATTGTGCTGTTTTTCTTTACCCCCCGGTTTCTTTTCCTCTGTCATCTCTCTTTTCTTCGTGCTGAAGTTTTCATGTCGAACTCATTTGATCCATGCAACTGCACTCATTATATCCATTCTGCATTAGCTTTGTATCGAGACAAAGTCTTGAGAGATCAAAATTTTTTCATGTTTTGTGACCGCATTATTGGATGATCCAGACTTCTGAATCGAAAAATTACCACAACAATTTGATGCGATGGTCGACGTTGTCTTATCCACTAGTTTGTTTCTGCAACCTCCTTAACCAAGCTGGTTGGTCATGGAGACACTCCACTGATCCCTTGTAGGTTATAATATCAGGGCAGAGATGGAAGCAAAAATAAGAAAATGTGACTAACTTTTATATTGAACCTGTTCATGTTTAAAGGGACAAGTTTAATAGATCAATGATTGTTAAGCTTGTTTAATATTAAGGCACTGCTTCCCAAAGTGCTTCAAATATCGAAGGTCTATGCAAGGGATACAACAATTAATCTGCTTCCCAAAGTGCTTCAAATATCGAAGGTCTAAACAAGTCATAGAACCTCCACCCAAACAGTGTAATTCGAGACCACAATCGACAAGAGGGTCGAGAGAGAGCTCAATAGAGCCCACAAAAGTTGGCGACAATGATGTCAACATGGGCTGTTGAGTGCGCAGAAGAACCGCAAAGCTTGAGCGGCCACGAATAGAGTTGCAGAGGTCAATTAAACTTGCACTTATAAGAACACATACGGGGCCCTTGGGACTCAACTGATCGTCAAGACGAAGATTGACGTATCCATGATAAAGATGGTGAGCACTTCCACCAACAACAGTAGTTTTTTCCATTCTCCTTCGGAGGGATAACTTAAAACAAAAAAAATAGATGACCATAGCAACAACAGAGTACTTGTGTCGAGAGCCGAAGAGCCGAAGTCCCTGTTTGCTAGGAGAGCTAAAGGGAGAACAAAAACTCCTATGGAAGGAGAGCTTCCTGGGTGCCCAGATAAAAACTCCCCGTGAAGGGAAACGAAGCCTCCAAGGAGGCGGCCGGGGAGGGTGCCCCCTCCGAGCACTGAAACGAGAGAGACTACCTCAAACCCTCCAGATAAGGCTTGTTGGTATGCATACAAAGCCACATGTTGGTAGGAGTTGAAAATGTCACATCAACGAGGGTCGTTAATGTGGGTTTCAGTTCTCTTTGAAACAAGGTCGGCTAAGCTAACTCAAAATTGTTATTTTTTATTTTGTAATACTTATTATTTTGGTGGGGCAATCAATTCGGGTGAAATGTTAGAATTGTTGACGGGTCAGTTTGATAATCACAATGCGCAACTTTGACTAAATAATTTTGAGACGAGAAATAGTTAAAACTTGTATAGGATAGATTTTTATTTGATGTTTATCTTCACACAGTGGTTGGATTCATCCCGAATGTGAGATGGTTGGGTCATTCTCTTTTCAGATAGTAAATATTTTTTAGAATGTTTATTGTTTTTCTTGTTTTGCAATAAGGATGGTTTGAATTGTTTGTTAAATAATTTTATTAGTTGAAAAAAAGAGAAAAGTCTTATCAAGTTGGAAAAAACTATTTATATATCTTTGAAAATTTTTATATTTAATGATATATATTTAAAATAATTATTAATTGTATATTACTCAAATTGAAAGAAAAGATTAGTTATATTCCGGTAGTCAATTGACCTTCAGAATTTGAAGAATATTTTATCCTCAACTGATGGAACTGTAAAAGAGAAAAAAATAGAAATATCTTGTGAGAGAAGAGAGAGAGGTTGGAGAGAGAGAGAGAGAAAAGTGTCTAAGTCATTTTCTCTTTTTAACTTAAATCAATTGTAATGAATTAAATGGACGGAATCAAATAATAAGAGTATATATGATATTGTTTAAGATTTGAAGGGTATATAATCTAATAAGTAAATTTTGAGGATAAATATTTAAATATGGAAAATTTTAGAAATGTATAAGTAATTTTCCCTATCAACTTCTCAATCAGTAAAATTATTTTTCAAACAACTCACATCAAGCTTACCTAGTAGTAAGCGTTTCTCAACTTTTTCAATTTGGAGATTATCCAGTTCTAACCATCTTTTAATCGGCCATTAATCGGCTATCAAATTGGCCTACAGATTTTTGGCTTATGGGTGAGCTCATTGTTTCATGTGATAGGATTGTTCACAGGTCAGTTCCATACTGGTAAGAAAAAGGTCAGTTCGATTTGGTTCTGAGATTGCCAGAAAAAAACTAGGTTAAGTAATCCTGAATGCCTTATTTTTAGGTTAAGCAAACGGGTTTATCAAATTGGCTAAAGTTGGCTTTTCCCAACTTAGTTTTTGCATTGATTCCTCTTGGTCGGCATGCCAGAAGTATCCATTATCCATATGTTTCAGACCTACTTTAAATCTGCTCGGATTGAGAAACTGTACTAATTGGTATATAGATTTGGGATCAGATATTTTAGTGACTTAAATCCAAGATTTTCTCTTTCTAAGCCATGGATAAATTAGTTTGAATATTTTTTTTTTGGTTGGAAAACCAGTGGCTTGGGAAAATCTCCAGCTCTGCCCCGGGTTTGAACCCCCTATTCAATCCGCTAAGGCTGAGGGATATTGGTTTGAACATGACGAGGGTGATATTAAAATATCTCTAATCTGTCTTTATAAATAGAGGTGAGTTAAGAGAAGGAAGATTTATTATCACTGATAATACAAAAAGTATAATGTCATCTATTCCAAAACTACTTAATTTGATATTTGAGTTTTAGATTTGCAGACTATATCTCCGTAAGCTTGCTTGCAGCTAGCAGCTCCCTTTGTCGCTGCGAGGAGTGATAAGCTTCCCGTGTAACATTTGCAACAGTAGAAATATATTTTGGAATCATCTTTTATAAATTCTTCAAAAAAAGTTTTTTTTTCAAATTTAAAATTTTTATCTTATAATGTTGGTATCTATAGAGCCGGACATATTTGATAACAAAATAAGTTATCCGCAAGACAGATATCCGCACCCTTATTTTGGTATAATATTGTAACGTTTCAGAAATTTAAAATGTTAAGAAAATAGAAATAATTTGGTTAAAATATCTTAGGGTTGTTATTAAATTGTGATAATTAGATGATAGACTTAATTAGCAGTAATGAACGTTATCCCAGTATCGTACCTCGAAGTGTACGTGCCTCCACAGGGCGATACCGGAAAACGACAACGAAATAAAAATCCGAGAACATCATAATTTTCAGAAAAATATGGAGAAATTAAATATGTAATTATCTGAAATTTTCGACGTACGGATTTCAAGGTACAGTCTACGCGACTATTTTTTGGGTGATTTTTCACCTAGTGTAAAATAAAATCTAAAAATTGAATAAAAATCACCATAATTTGTAAAACCATCACATTAGCTTATGGTAGAAATTTCAAGACAAATAGACATCATTTGGACATGTTTATAGAAAGATCTTTGGGCCAGCCGAATTATGGTCCAATTACAATTTGAATTTTCTGGAATTTTCAGGAGGCTTACGTGGGTGACCCTGGGAAGGCCAGCGCACATGGTAATGGGATCAACACGTACACCCCTTAGGTGTAAACCTTGTAACTTGCATGGTAAACGTGTCCAGACATGGTTTAAGGAGATTACAACTTTGACACCTTGATGGCTATCGTGCCATCATGCATGGCCAGCATTGAGGGCTATAAAAACCCCCCAATACCTAGCTTGCGAACCATTTAGGCCTGCTCCTGTTGCTGCTATGTTTTCTAGTCCCTTGTAGTGAGTAAATGGTTGAGGAAGTCGTTGCTCCTATTGGTTGTGTTGCAACTGTGTTTGCAAGACCTCATACTGTGAGTGTAGTGGGTGAGTGTTAGTTCTATTCTTGTGCACCTTGAGTACCTATTCGAGTTGTGCTTGAGCTGCTGCAAGGTGTGGTGGTGAAGCAAACTCTGGAAGTGGTTGCAGCAACGACAATAGGCTTCACCTGTTTCTTTCCCTACTTGTGGCTACGTCTTCCTCTGCTGCAAATCGTGTTCTTGGGGGAATTCAACGCCAGGACGGGATTTGTGTTATTCAAATCAGGTAGGATTCAATTCTTTCCTTCCTCTCTTACTCTTACCCTTGAACTGGCTATGGAACTTATTGTTAAGTGTACAAGCTCTCAATTCCTTGTTTGAGATCCGTAAGTACCTCCAGAAGCTTGTGTGCATCATGTGTTGTTGTAGAATTCTTTTCCTTTCTCACTCTGTTCTAAATCCTTGACTTCTACCTTTGTTAAAGAGGTTATGATTACCTACTTCCTTACTTTAAACTTGTGAATTCTCATTTGAAACTATGTATCCATCCCTTATAATCATGTTTTAGTTGTGTGTCTGTAGGATTCACTTCCATCCCATTCTTCTTCATATACCTCAACTTAGTTCAATAGTTTGAGGTGATCCTTCACCATGTGCAAGCTATTTTCCAGATTTAGGAAGTAGCTCCATGACAAGAATTGAGCCTTCATCATGTTTAATTTAGTGTTTGGTCATGAGAGGCAACACATCATTTCCTAATCCTCTTTCTTCTTGTTCTTATAATTCCTTCATGTTAAGAGATCCATGTATAAGTGTAGGATTCATTTCCTAATCCTCTTTCTTTCCACTTCTAGATTAATTGCTTGAAGTGATTCTTATCATGTGTCTGTCATTCTTCAGTTCAGAAAATATGTTCATAGTAGAAACTGAATCTTTCATCATATTATAGTTAGTCCTCAAGCCATGAGAAGTTACCTATTATCCCTTCTTCACCTCAACTTGTTTAAAATCTGAAATCATATTGATTCCGTTGTGTAGTGTAGAGTGAACTATGATAGTTCTTGTTCTTCTTAGAAGTTGAACCTTTGAGAAACTATGAAAGTCTCTTGTGAGTGTGCCTTGATAAATGAATGATGAAAGTAGGAAAGAGAGTTTTAAGGGAATTACTCTTTCAGTAATTTTCCCTCGAATTTGTCTTCTTGTTGAGCATCTATGTGCATCATATCCCCTGTTCTTTCTTTCATTTTCTTGTCATGTTACATTGAGCTAAAGAACTGAAATCATACTTGTTCAAAGTTCTAATCATGTTAGGAATGTTAGAGAAACTTTATAGAACCATTAGAGGTTGAATGGACTGGTTTTTAGACAATTGACACAGCCCCTATCGACAGATGAAGAGCTAGCTGTCGACAGGAACCCCTGGCCAGAACCAGAAAACTAGCACTATGTGTCCCTGTCGACAGGCTCCTGGCTTGCTATCGACAGGTGCACACAGAACTGAAATCCCAGTTCTGGAAACCAGCCCCTGTCGACAGCAGACCCATGCCTGTCGACAGGTCTTGTCAAAGTCATGTATCTAGCATCTAGTTGACTCCGTTCTTCATTGTAAATTCTACCCAATTGCTCCAACTATTAATCTACCAATAGTTTGTGGTTTTTACTATCTAAACCTCTACTAAAACCAGTCATGTGATCTTTCCTTTTTCCTTGAATTATTTCTTCAAGTTCCGAACAAAATTGTTCTTGTGAAACTATCAATTTCTGAAATCAGTGAAGGAACCAAAGTTCCTTGGTTCTTATGTGCAAATCTTGAGTAACTATGAGTAAAATCCTTGTATCCTTGACTCATTACAATAATGAGTGTGTTATGATGACGAGTTGCGAGTCTTTGGGGCTCATTTGAGTAATATGCCTGGCAAATAAAGGGCAGGTTCAGTCCTGGGGGGAGCGCCCGAATTCGTCAGTGGCCGCGCGGGGGTGATGAGGACAGTGGATGTTGGCATGCATCATTAAGTGGTTTGATTAGTCATCATAATACACATGTGCATGTGAATAAGTGCTTGATTCTAAACTTAAGTGACATCCTGAGTTATTGATCATACTCCTATATTACCTTGGTTCTTCATGTGTTATTGAATTGACTCATTCGTTCGTAGCTTTGAACACTCATTGTTAATAATGTTCATGTTCTTATCTTGAGATCATACCTGTGAATCCTTCTTAATTCAAGGAATTGAATTCTACTGGGCTAGTTAGCTCATTAAATCCTACTATTTCAGGTATCTACAATTCTAGAAGGCGGGAACTTCGGGATTTGTGTGTGGAGAGATCAACCGTGGCGACATTTTATTTTTTGAGATTGTAAAGCAGAAATCATGTAACACCTATTGAATGGCAAATAATACCTATTATTTAGTGAAGCTTCTGAGTAATTGTCCTGTTCAATTAGTTCAATTGTACTCTTGATTTCCCGTTCGTTCACGTTCCGGCATTTATAGATATATTAAATGACGGGACGTGACAGAATGGTATCAGAGCATTAGTTCGATAAATCTAGGGATAACCTGTGAGGATGGGTAGAAAGCCTAAGGTTAAGCTAGATAAGTATAGTTGGATATAAATTCTATTGAGTAAGAAATGAAAATTTGGAGGTTGGTTTTTTTTCCTATGATTCTTCTCCACTTTCCTAACTTCATGCTTGTAGTTCCTTTATCCATGTAAACCCATGTTTATATTTGTCCTTAATTCTGAAAGCATCATTAGGTTTGTTTTCCTAGCCATAATGATCATGTTTTAGTTAGAGTTGTGTTATGACTCAAGCATACTATGAAACTCATTCCATTAGAAGCAAGAAAAAGTTGTTAGGAAGTGTTGCACTTCCACTTATCATCTTGCTTTTAGATTCTCATGCCATAATATATCCCTATTGTCCTACTTGTCTCCCTCATGAAATATGGTGTTAGAACTGGAAATAAGACAATTTTAATGTTACCAATCATGTAAAGATTCATAGGAACACTTGGTAGAATTTTATGTGGTAGTTTTATCACATTTCTAAAAGTTTAGATCTCACCTGTCGATAACCAGCAATCACCTGTCGACAGGGACCATGCTTCTAGAACCCAGAAATGCAGAACTGACAGAAACTGTCGACAGCCACTCCCTATCTGTCGACAGATACCCTCAGAACCAGAAAAACCTTGCTCTGTCTGTTGCTATCTGTCGACAACCACTTTCTAGCTGTCGACAGACACCAGTCTGTGATGAACTGGTCCTTCTTCAGTCAGTTAGAAGTGTCAGCAGGACCCTTGTAAGTCAGTTAGAAGTAAATGTTATAATTTGATGTTTCATTTACTTAAGATATTACATATAAATAAGGAAGTACCCCCCATTTGAATCCAATAAAAATATCAAAAAAATCATATCTTTTACCAATAAAAAGTCAGCTCTCCCACCGAAGAAGAAAAACGTGATTTTTGCGATTCCATCAAAATAACGTCTTTCTAATTTCTCACAATTTGGCCTACCTAAAAATTTCATAATTCAAATAAACCTAGTAGAATGTTAAGAATCCAAGGTCCGGTGAAAAATGGTAAACACACATATGACTTCTCCAAGGGAGCCCTCTCCTACTGAAGGAAAAGTCAAACTTGTTCACCCTTTAATTTATATCCTCTTTAGACTTGAACTCATCAAAATTTTCTTTCTAACTCTATCCCAAGGATCCAATGTTATCAAGTTGAGTTAAATCTTATAATTTTGCTTCAATTAATTAATAGCATGGCGTGTTAACACACACAAACAAATTGACTTGCGTCAGTAGGAAGTTTCGAATGAATCAACTCTATATTTTCTAGAATTGACCTCAATCAGGTGATTGTCGTTTTGATTAATTATTCATCACATAGAGTTGATCTTGTAATTTCACAATGTCAACCTCACATATGAGTAGAGTCAACCTAACCTCCACTTGGAGTTAACCTCAAGCCGTATCTTTCTCTAAGTATTAATTAGAAACTTAACTAGTGTTAACCTGATCTCCATGTAGTGTCAACCTAAGAGGTAATCATTGTCAACACAACTAATAGACCTTTTGATTTTATGAATTTTCATATGCTATAGAAAACTTGCATTAAACATTTGTTTTATTTAGTTAGATATATGAAAACCATGAACACAACATAAATCATCTGTCATATCTTGATATCCTACAAGAAGAACGCACCATTTAATCATGGAAATTAATGTGTCAAATAACCAGATACATACTATAACAATTGTATGAATCAGAAAAGCTGAGTTTTAAATCACATGATTAACTAACTAAATTTAATTTGTTTGCTCAACCAACGTAATGGGAGAAGAAGCACAATGGAAAGAGATTCAACATGCAATGGACAACCTTGCTCAATCCTTAGAGCGGGTAGTTCCCGTTGATAACGAAGGAAAAATGAAACTGCATAAGAGCATTCGTAATCCAAACTCTCAAGAAACAGTGAGTATTACAGTGTCTATACGGAAGAAGACAGTACTCCTCAATAATAGGGAAATAGCTAGCAAACAGAAGATGAAGCGGAGCAATGAGAACAAAAAGAGTAAGAAGGCCAAAAAGCAAGCAAACGAAGCTTGTGCATCTTGTCACAAATCAGGCCACATCAAAGAGAACTGCTGGCGGAGACTAGGAGCGTGTTCAAGGTGCGGAAGTCTAGAGCATCAGATCTCAAAATGTCCTGTACTCTCTCAGAGCAAAGACAAGAGTTCAGAAAAACTTGAAGCCACGAAGAAAAGTGATTGAAGTTATTAGAAGTACTTTTATGTATAAGTTAATAGGATTAGAGTATAATAAGAAGTGCTTGAATTTACTTGTTGTAGCAGGATAAAACTTGGTAAGTTTTGCCAATCAATGTAATTTTACAAGGTTGATTATGGAGTTCTGTACTGGAAATCTTATGTGATAAATAAAATTCTCGTTGTCTATCTTTATTCATCAACCTCATCAAACCTTATTACCTTTTCAAGGGAATATGTACTCATATAACTCTATGAGGGTTATAGTTATTCCTTGATAAAAGAAATCTTAGGAGCACGTAATATACTACTACCAGAAATAAGAAATGTAGCAGCATGTACTAATGAAACCTCTGTTCATCACATGGCTTCGTAAGATTTAAAAATGCTAACTAATATACAGATTTTCATCAACTAATGATGTCGTGTTATAGAAAGTGTATAGCATGGTAATCATAATCAGATTAGTAAAACTAATCTGAAATAGATAAAGATTCCAAAAACTGAAAACTTACATCTTTGTGATACATCCAAACTAAGTCAAGAAGTTTGGAGGACCAAACTCTTTTTAGTGGGAGAGAGTTGTAACGTCCCAGAAATTTAAAATGTTAAGAAAATAGAAATAATTTGGTTAAAATACCTTAGGGTTGTTATTAAATTATGATAATTAGATGATAGACTTAATTAGTAGTAATGAACGTTATCCAATATCGTACCTCGAAGTGTACGTGCCTCCACAGGGCGATACCGAAAAACGACAACGAAATAAAAATCCGAGAACATCATAATTTCCAGAAAAATATGGAGAAATTAAATATGTAATTAGATTTCTCACTAGGCCAACTAATAAACATAGTCTTATTGGGCTATGTGTTGTATAGAATGAGTTAGATTGCATATCCCCATTTTGTGATCGAAAAGTCTTTATTATAATAAGAATCTTGTAATAAAATGAGTTAGATTGCAAGAAAAAGTACTTATTGATATTTTGCAACCAATAAACCCTAAAATGTAAACCATAAACACTCTCACTTTGGCACGCAGAGCCCCTGTGAAATCTTTTAGGATTGTTTTAGTAATCTATTTAACTTTGGGTAGGAGGGTAAATTGAGAGTTAGTATTTAATTGAACTTGGATAGTTGGCATATATTAAGGAAATATTTAGTGACATCTAAGAAGGATAATAAAGATGATGTGGATTATCTTCTAAATGGACATCTTAAGTTCAGGATAGACTAGTATACATGCTATCTACTCATGAGATGAGAGTGATTGATCTCATTAATCACTTAAGTGGAGACTTTAAGATAGATGCATAAGTGCTCATTGGTTGAATGAGTTCACTGAACTGACTAACACAGAACACTTGAGTTCGGATGTATCTTTGAGTTGATTTTGTGATCCCAATGGTGCAAGTGGTCCTTAGACTTGTGTCACCAATTAAAGATATCTTGCATACAGAATGATCGGACTTTGATACTATATCTGTGGGCTTTAGCCACACGTCCAATTAATGCATGTGATTATTGGGTACGATGAGATTCATGCGAAGACAATTGAGTGACGAGATGGAATGACTTACCTGTGGACGCTTCGTTCCGCGACCCCCCGCGAGTTGTAGTGGTTGTTGGTAGCTCTGGAGGTTCCCGAACGTTGGCGTTGGATGGATTGCTGGTTGGCCTCTTTGACTTCCCGTTTGACCAGGTTGACTAGAGAGAAGAAGGAAGAAACCAGCAAAGTAATGGACGGGATGTGATCGTCAGGGCCTTACCTGTGCCCAAGGAGGTAATAATATGATCGCGCCAGTGACGTGCCTCGCGCTGCGGTGGATGGTGGGACTCTAACTTTCCTCTCTTCGGTTGACCAAAGAGAAGAAGCTCCAGGGTCTCGTTTAGGTGTTCCTACAACCAACAGAAGCTCTATTAGACTTAAATGCATTGTAGTAAACGTCCAAAATGTAAAGAAGAAGCCCAAAAGGAGAGTCATGTACCGATTGCGGGTTTGAGAAGAGGGGTGACCAAGTGTTATGACCACCCTTCTTCCCTCCATTTTTTGGTTGGAAAACCCTTTTTGGATGTGTTTGGGAGGTGCACTATGTGCCTAGAGTGTGAATGTGTGTTTGTTTGTTGCATGCAAAGCTAGAGAGAGAAGGAAGGGAAAGAGAGGAAGAAGAGGGAGATGATCCTCATGTAGCAGCTTGTTTGGCTCCTTTATGGGCTCCTCCAGCTCTTGGTGAAGCCTCCTGGATGCTCCAATGGTTGTGAGAATGAGAGAAAGCAAAGGTGGAAGCTCTCAAGTCACTTTTCTCTCTCTTCTCTCAAGACAATATGCACTAGCTCGTCCAGCCTCTCCCCTCACTTAGAAGGCCAAGGAGTGACCTATATAGGCAATGGGGGCGGAGCTAGTGAGCATTGGATGCTCAAGTGTGAGAAAACACACTTAAACATGTGGCAATCCATGTGTTAAGGCTTGAACCAATAAGAGGAGGACATGTAGGACTTTTACTGGGTCAAGGGGGTGCTAAGGTGGCCCATTTGCCCATTGAGAACGGCCCCATGCGTTGCATGGGCGAGGGAATGACGCAAGTGGGCTGGAATCTTGGGCAGTTACGCAGACCAAGTAAACCCAGGTTGACGACAAGCGATGCTGCTGCCAACCCTATGTAGACATCCACCAAAATGGACGCCAACCGGAATCGATGTTCAGGGGGTGTGCTGCCAACCTGTAGTCGGCACCAATCGATGTTGCCGTTTACATGGGATCCGAGGCAAGTCAACAAGCGGTTAAACGAGCCTTATTGAGCCATGAACCACGCAGAGATGGGCCAAATCTCGCGTCTACATTACCCTCGTGCGAATGAGGGATATGTTTTTATATATACATGACTAGATGAAAGTTTCTGACCAGAGCAGTGCATAGAATCGGAAAGGAGTTTTGATGTCGAGTTTCGATGTGTATAAGTCAAAGAAAGATTGAATCGACTGTACTAGACAGTTCTATTCAATCTAAGACATTATAAGTGAAGGACATAAATTGCACCATAACTGATGACGTACCAATGGAATGAATATTCTTGATATCATCTGAGGGTTATGACACGATCCTTAAAGTGACCATAATTAATGGATGCTCTTAAGTTATTAAGACAATGAACTTAAGGGTTGTGGAAGAATTAAGGGGTTAATTCTTATTGATTTGACCAGACACTACAAGAAAATGCGCTATTTCCGACGAACTGAATCCGTCGGAAATCCGTCGGTATTCCGTCGGAAAAGACTCCTTCCCACCGCTTTCCGTCCAAAGCTCGTCGGAAACTTTCCGTCGGAAATAATTGGTCAGAAATTTCCGACGGATGACAATTCCGTCGGAATTCGGTCGAAACCTCCGACAGATATAATACGTCGGTAAAGCCGTCAGTATTTTCCGACGGAATTGCCGACGGTGTTTTGCCGTCGGTAATTTATAAGTTCCGACGGATTATTATCCGTCGGCAAATCCGTCAGTATTTTCCGACGGTATTACCGACGGTATTTTTCCGTCGGTAATTTATAAGTTCCGACGGATACTTATCCGTCGGAAAATACACATATATTTTTTTTAAAATAGACAAATAAAAATGATTTGTCAACATTGCTACAATGTCAAACCTGCTACAATATTCATAAATTTAACAAATACTAACAATCAACATAAAATCATAAAATACAATAAATATAAAATTATATAGAATAATGAATACAAAAATCAACATAGATCTGCTGGATCGTCTACTGTCCCTGCCTCGTCATCGTCTGGAGCTGGATCCTATATTAAAACAAATTAAAATGAGAAATATTAATAATAAATAAAAGACATACAATATTTTCAAAAATGAAATTTAAAACATGTTATTATTTCTCAAGCTTAATACAATACTATTTTTAGATCCATTATTTTCTTGGGTGTTTTTAGATCCGTCCTTTGAATGCCCAACCCAATCCGGAGATCCAAATTAGATTCCGTCAGTTCCCACACGTCACTTTAACCCACCCGGTCGTGTCGGAGAAAATGGCACGTCGATCGGATCCCTATTTGGGATTTTGGACCCCGGGTTGTGTGTTTTAACCTTTTATATATACTTGCCCGTTTTTACATCCGTCCTTTGAATGCCCAACCCAATCCGGAGATCTAAATTGGATTCTGTCAGTTTGTACACGTCACTTTAACCCACCCGGTCGTGTCGGAGAAAACGACACGTTGATTGGATCCCTATTTGGGATTTTGGACCCCCAGGTTGCGTGTTTTAACCATTTATATATGGTTGACCGTGTTTTTAGATCCGTACTTTGAATGTCCAACCCAATCCGGGGATCCAAATTGGATTCTGTCAGTTTCTACACGTCACTTTAACCCACCCGGTCGTGTCGGAGAAAACGGCACGTCGATCGGATCTCTATTTGAGATTTTGGACCCCCGAGTTGTGTGTTTTAACCTTTTATATATACTTGTCTGTTTTTAGATCCGTCCTTTGAATGCCCAACCCAATCCGGGGATCCAAATTGGATTCCGTCAGTTTCTACACGTCACTTTAACCCACCCGGTCGTGTCGGAGAAAACGGCACGTCGATCGGATCCCTATTTGGGATTTTGGACCCCCGGGTTGCGTGTTTTAACCATTTATATATGGTTGACTGTGTTTTTAGATCCGTCCTTTGAATGTCCAACCCAATCCAGAGATCCAAATTGGATTCCGTCATTTTTCTTGTAGTGAGATGACCCGTCAAATATGAACATTAAATGAAGATTTAATAGTTCATTAATCCACGATCAACTTGATATTGGGCATAATGGGTCATACACAAAAGGGCTTGAAAAGTATGGAGGTATTTATGGAATATAAATTCTGGGAGGGATTTATATGCAATTGTTGCAAACTATTAAAGTAATGAAATTTTGATGGTCCCAAGACCCGAACAAGGAGGATTTTGGGACAAACCATTTTATCTTAAAGAGGAGAGAGAAGCTACGGGTGCACAAGTCAAAAAAAAGGAGCCACCCTTAAGATGACTTGGATGCCTTCTCTTAAATAAAAGAGGTTTTAGGGTGGCTTGGACTTTTGGTCAAGAAAAGGGGCTAAGAAGAGAGCTAAGGGTTTCATCTCTTCCCCATTCATGACACCTCGTCTCTCCTTTATAAGACATAAGAGCTCTCTCCTCTCAGCGGCTAAACACACACCCACTCAACAGAGAATGTGTTTTGTGTGAAGAGTGAAGGTGAAGGAGGAGGCTCCATCGAGTGGAGACCTCGACGAAGGAAACCCCTGCACCACTGGTTCATGTGGACTGCGATAGAGGCCAGACGTGTGGATGGCTCCATACATAAAGGCATTGCATCGACTGTAGGAGAGTTGTTATCTCTGTACAATGAGATCTCAAAACACCAAAATTTTGGTCGATATCTCGATTTCGATTATAATTTTTATTCCATTGTGCACCGAGATCTTGTGGGATACCTACCAATTATGACATTTGTTGGCTTGTGGTTGGACAACAGTATGAGGGTCATCTTTCAAGATTTGGGCTTGCCTTTCTACTTCAACATGTCTTAGTGTGGTGGTTTTTGATTATTTCGACATTTGTGTGTGAACGTTGTTGGCTTTGGTACCAACTCCTAATGTGATCGATGGTGGCACCGCTTTCTATTAATTTTTCGATAATTTGGGATAAATTACCTTACACTTGGTTGTGGTCAGAGTGGTGACTGTATGCTAAGGGCAACACACATAAGGCATCATTCTCAATATCATAACCCACCTGTAGCAATTCTAAATTTTAGAAATTTGATAAATGAAGTTAATTAAAAGAAATTATGAAGTAATTAAAACCCATTAAGTAAAATTAAGTGATGAGTTTATACCAATGGTCCATGTATGAGCTAATGGGCCAAAAGGCTAGAGCCCAATGATGGGTTAGAAATAATTAAGCATAATTTTATGACTAATTTACTAATAAATTCAAAAGGGGCAAGATACTGATTAAAATGACTTATAATTATCTTTAAAAGAGTCGCAGTCCTATTCTATTCCTTTGGCCATAGATCTAGAGTCCACCCCATTCCAATTAGAGGGATAAATGCTAGAAAATAGTGAGATAAATATAGGAAATTCGGAGTTGGATGAGAGGAATGAGCTTTAAGTGTTTTGGAGACTTAAAACATACAAATACTCTCCTATTTCGAACCTAGCCAACCCTAGACACCTTCTGAAGTCTGGAGAACGAGGAAGAGGAGCACTTGGACGAGGAGATCAAGGAGGAGAAGGCTTGGGACGAAGAGCTTCACCAAGTTCTTCACTTTTCTGCCCTAGGATTTCAAAACGTTCAAAGGTAGGAAATTTCCTAAACAAAAACGAATTAACTTCGACCATAGGTAGATCATGTTACCATCTTCGAAAGTCCCATGTTTTCTCTAATTTTCATCATGTCATTAACGAGTATTTCATACTTAAAATCTTGTTAAGAACATGTACCTGACTTGACTTGTTCACCTTAAATCCTTGTTCATACTTGATCTCGTGCCCTAGAACTTTTATATTACATGCTACATGATGTCAAGAATCCAATGATACCATTTTCCCCAATTTCTATCAAGTACACTTTTCGGATTTAAACATTTTCCATCACTATGTCAGATTTTAGGTTTGACGTGAAGAACTTGTTAATAGCATGATCATACCTTGTCAGAAATCTAATTACTCCTTACTATAGATACCTCTAATGTCTAGTTTCATTTAAAAGTGATTTCGTGATGTTCCATCATGTATGCGATTTTATATGAATTTCTAAAGAGCACTATGTCAAGCCCTTAGTTGCATGGACCGCAACTTAAGAAGACCTTACCCACTGTCAGAGCTCGAGCTGAGACCCTGAGAACGCGATGACTCGATAGGTCGCGTTCTCAACAGGGTTGCGATAAGGCCTCACGTCGCGTTATTAACGCGAAGGGACATTGCGTCGCGATCTTCAGATCACGTCGGTCTCGACCTGAACGCGTCAGCTCGACACGTCGTGACCATAACATGGTCGTCGCGTCGGCCCAGTCTATCGCGACATGAAAGCGACGCTGGCCGACGTCGCGACCTGACTGTCTATCCCAGAAACCCTAGATTCCATGCAAATCATGTTAATCACGTATTATAATCATTTTTTAAACCTTACAATGTACTGTTATGAACAGTAACGACTTGTTAAAGTATAATGGGTAATATTCACATGATTTCTAATAATTAAAAGATGTGTGCACAACTATCTCTTGCTAACTTGATTCTCTTACACATGCACACACTAAACATGAATCTTTGCCATGAGATCTTACTGAAATTGCTCAATAATATATCCAATAATTAAGTACAATTATTCATGTAAATTCTATATTTATTTTAAATGGACTTGAGTTCGTTTTAATCGCTTGATTTAACATCATTATCATGTCCCTCTACCTTTGAGCACACAAGGCAAGACGGACAACGTTTCTATACACACTTTATCTTGGCTTGGACGACCTCTCCATTAGGAATACTCCTAACAGGACCAAGAACTTCTTGTCGTGGCCTCCGTAAGACTCATTGACTTTGATGGACGTCGATTGCCGAGAGCAGGTTGTACAATCAATACCCATTTTACCCTTAGGGATCAGCACGACCTTAGATCGTTCTCTCTTACCTTGAGATCATGCCAGACCTCTGGCCTATGTTCGTAGCACAGATATTGGGCGGTTATTGACTTCCACCAGGCTGTCGGCACACGATTATGTGTGTTGGGCAACTGTTCCTATCGCTTGATTATCGTTGTTTTACGAATATGTCCCTAGATCTTATCTAGCTACTATCTCTACATTCTCGTCTATTCACATCTCTCTATACTCTCGTCTATTCTTCAATTAATTAATCTCATCTATTCTTGGTACTCTATTTGGTCATCTACTGATTGTCTAAGATAAAAATATGATCAATGACATGCAACATTATAAAGGGCTCAAACTGGTCTTGGGAGGTGTGCTGGAAAGGCTGTTTACTCGCGGGGGTTCAATGATCAGGGTGTTTGGCATGCATCCAAACACATGACTAGCAAGATTTAATCTAAGACAATCATTCGTAATACTATGAACTCGCGGTTGAAAGAATATCAACCATACATGCTATCGCGACTAGTGCACTTCTGTGCAACCATACATGCTATCTCGTTATATGGCCAACCTGTTATCATGCTTGTTGTACTATTTTCATGTGAAAGTACTCTCGTTTTCTTGCTATCTTGTACATTACTTTCATAGCTATACTTGAATGTTCTATCTAGTTACCTTACTTTACAAGATATTAATCACTTAAAGTATGTCTGTCTTGACGATATATTAAGTCCTACTGAACGTTATTGCTCACTCTGCGTTATTCATTTTACGTGTTTCAAGTGAGTTTGATGAGGACTACCACACACACGAGGATGTGAATGAGCAGGAGCAGGAGTGACAAGCCATTTCGACAACCAAAACTTTTAGTAGTTAGTTAGATAGTTTAGTTAGTTGTTGCTTTGAATAAAGTATTATGGGCCCATAGTTCTAGCTCTGATTAGTAAATGTAATAGGTGAATTAGTAGAATTATCAATGAAGATTGGATTGTTTGATATCATTCCAATTTGTGTAATGGTGTGATATCTAATTCTCGCTCTATACTGTTTATTGAACTGTTTACCGCTATGATATTTCATGTCAGGACATTACACCAACCCTCTCTAACACAATGGGTAACCCCCGCCAAAGCAACTTAGTGATTTGTAATGCTCCTAACAATGCGATGGGTTTTTCGTTCGAGTTTTTGCTGAAGAGCTAGGGTTCAGTCAAAATCTTGCCCACCTTAAAGAAAAAATTAAACTGTCAGAAGTTCGGGTGCATAATTTTTTTTTTAAACTTTGGTAAATAATATATGGGCGAGACCTAAGATGTATTGAACCACGCCCTATGTATAAAATTACAACTAAATTGAAACCTCTAATTTTTAAGATGATAAAAAACTGTAGGGTCTTGATCTAATCTGAGGTTAATTGGATTATAATATGTATACACCTCCTGCGGCCGGGTGGTGTAATAGCCGCATTATTTGCCAACTTTCTGTTTTCCTATGATTAAAAATTATAAAAATTAATGTTTCTTTTGTTTTGTCAGTCGTCCACAAAAAACATTTCTGAATTTTAAGATAACGCAGAGGCTTAAAACTATTCATTCAAATGTTAGTCTCTCGTAGCAAATTAAACAGCCACCCAGGATCACAAGTTGTTTTCTTGGGAGGGAATCAAACTCGAAGAACCATACTTGGGTTCTAATCAAACAATTTGCTACGTACGTACATGATTTTTTAAGATGAGTTCGGATCTTCTCAATGTATAGAAAGATTGGACTCAATAAATAATTAGGAGATTTTAAGGTGGGATTATCTGTATTTTATGAAAAAAATTTAAATCAACACGTGAAAAATTATTATAATTTTTTTTCGTAAAAATTCGTCAAATAATTATAGAGTCCGATCTTCCATTACATTAAGAGGAACCGAACTTTTTTAAGATTGGGTCTCATGGCTGAAGTATATATTCGAATTTGATTGAAAGCTCTTAATTACTTTTAATATATATTCTTTTTAACAGTGAGTAGATGGAGACGAGCGCTGGTGTATAGGGTTAATGGGAATTCATCAACGATGGACACATAATTCAACAGCAAAGCTGTGAATTCCGCATATGTCTAAATTGGTCTATGCATAAGCAGTGGGGTTAATTTCATATTACGACAACTTAATTAATTGAGTAATGTTATGCTTCTGTTTAGTTGGGAGTATTAACGTGAATTGGAGGGGTCACATTCCTCTCACAGTATATTTAATGTATTATTTTTTATTAAAATAATACATATAAATAATCACATAACGTATATAAATAATGGTTTAATGTATACAAATAATATGATAATATATATAATAATGTAAGAATGCACTATTTTATATGTATTATTATGTTATTTATGGGTACTAAATTATTATTTATGTATATTGTGTATTTATTTATCTATATTATTTTAAAATAAAAAATTATAATAAATTAAATACATTTGTAGCTACGCCCCTCCACATGATGTGGTACGGGAGAGGCGGGTCTTTTCAACTCATGCTATACTCTTGAGTCTTAGCGACGAGTTAGGATTCTCCCAGTATATTGGGAGGACTCAACTCAGTTAATATCCAATCATATGAAGGGGTGGAGGAGAATTTTTTTTAATTTCCATCTCTTCATGTGATTGGATACTGTCTGAGGTAGGTCCTCCCCCAACTCCTTAGCGAGAGGATAATATTTCTCTTCCGTATGCTCCATGTGAATCCAGCTTGCACAGCGATGGAAGGTGGGTCAAGGGTTGGCTGGTGAGAGGGCCGGGCCGGGTGTAGCAAGTTAAACAGCAGGAGGTAGCAGCTTCTGCACGGCGAGGTAGATCCAGCTGATTGGGTGGGGAGGAGATGGCGGGGAACTTGGGGCTCTCTCTGGGCAGGTCTCTCCCGGTGCCCAACGTCCAGGCCCTCGTGGACGCCGCCGGCGGTGACCTGCCCGTCATCCCTGGCAGGTACATCCGGCCGGAGATGGAGGAAGAACCCATAGAAACTGCGGGTGGCGCTACCGAGAAGATACCGGTCGTGGACCTCGGCAAGCTCCTTGGAGACGCCCGGCTCTCCCGTGCGGAGGAGGCCGCCAAGCTCAGGTCGGCCTGCGAAGACTGGGGGTTCTTCCAGGTGCGTACGTATGCAGAAGATAGCACGCATGAAGTGGGAAAGATCGATCGATATTAGATCTAAACACGCCGAGGGCCGGAATTTCTATATATATATATATACTTGGTTCTTGTCTTGACTAATTGATAATTTGGTGGAGCTCATGATCATGGCATGCGTGCATATGGCAGCTGGTGAACCACGGGGTCCCGGAGGAGGTGATGGGGAGGATGGCGGCGGCTCTGGAGGGGTTCTTCGCGCAGACGCTGGAGGAGAAGATGGCGTCGTCCAAGCAGCCGGAGGGGAGCGTGGAGGGGTACGGGCAGGCCTTCGTGGTGTCGGAGGAGCAAAAGCTGGACTGGGCGGACATACTCCATCTCTTCACCCAGCCACCCCATCTCAGGAACCTCGCCCTCTGGCCTACCCACCCTTCAAATTTCAGGTAGGCAGATGGGAGTAGAATATATATATAGTTGGATCATCAGGATGCTTATTGCAGTACCGACCGAGATCGATCGATTTCACATATATACGGTACGGTGGTCTTCTTGATCAGGGCAACGTTGGAAGAATACTCGGTGGAGATGAGGAGGGTGGCGCTGTGCCTGCTAGGGTGCATGGCCGACAACCTGGGGCTCCACCCGGAGAAGCTCGCCGGCAGCTTCACGGAGGGGTCGCAGTCCGTCCGGATGAACTACTACCCCCCCTGCCGGCACCACGCCGACCGGGTGCTGGGGCTTGCCCCCCACTCCGACGGCGTCGGCCTCACACTCCTCTTCCAGGCCAGCACCGTGCCCGGGTTGCAGATCCGGAGGCACGGCAAGTGGCTCGCCGTTGAACCCCTCCCCGGCGCCTTGGTCGTCAACATAGGAGACATTCTTGAGGTAATTAATATTTGCTCTGTCCAGATGTGATGGGTGCATATTTATATCTTTCCAGCATCTTTCAGATTCTCTTGCACACACATTGATATGTTCTGGCCACACACTAATTTTCACCTTCAAGTTAAAATTTAGGATAAATTTAATTAAAAATTATTATCAGTGAGATTTTACTTAACTTATAATTTCTGTCAAAAAATTAGAAGTCACATAATCTTTTTTTATGTGTTTAATTCTAAATCTATATTTTTAATTTCTCAATGTTTATAAATCTTGAAAAATAATTCATCCTTCTAATATCAACTTTTTTTTTACTCTTCCTCCTTCTAATCTTTTGTTCAAAAAAAACTCCCACCTAACTGAGAGTCGGAGAGGAAGAGAGACCCTCTTTTAGGGCTGCCAATGGATATCCGATTTTTGACTTTTTGATTCGTTTCCGACCTTTCCGTATCCGTTTTTCCGTTAACTACAAGAAAATGCGGAGTTTCTGACGGAAAGAATCCGTCGGAAATCCGGCGGTAATCCGTCGAAAAATGATCCTTCCGACAGATTTCTATCCGAAGCTCGTCGGAAATAGTCCGTCGGAAATTGTTGGTCAGAAATTACCGACGGACGAGAATTCCGTCGGCAATAAGTCGAAAAACACTGACGGAAAATTCCGTCGGAAATACTGTCAGCATTTACCGACAAAAACCCGTCGGAAAAATCCGTCAGAACTATAGACGGACTTACCGATCGATTCCTTCCGTCGGTAATTTAGGATTTTCGACGGATACAAACCGTCAGTATTTACCGATAGAAACCCGTCAGAAAAATCCGTCAGAACTATAGACGGAAGTACCGACCGATTTACTCCATCGGTAATGTAAATTTCCGACGGATAAATATCCGTCGGAAAATCCGTCGGAATGAGTAGTATATATATATATATTTAAATTGACAAATAAAAAAGATTTTTCAAACCTGCTACAATATTCATAAATTTCACAAATACTCACGATCAACATAATATCATAAAATACAATAAATAAAAAATTATACAAAATAATAAATACAAAAAATCAAGACAGATCTGCTGGATCGTCTGATGTCCCTGCCTCGTCATCGTCAGGTGCCGGAGGTGGATCCTATATTAAAAAAGATTAATATGAGAAACATTAATAATAATTAAAAGACATACATTATTTTCAAAAATTAAATTTAAAATATGTGATTATTTCTCAAGTTTAATTAGATACTATTTTTAGATCCATCGCTTCTTGGGTGTTTTTTAGATCTGTCATTTGAACACCGAACACAATCTGGGAATCCAAATTGGATTCCGTCAGTTCTCACACGTCACTTTAACCCACCCGGTCGTGTCGGAGAAAACGGCACGCTGATCCGATCCCTATATGAGATTTTGGACCCCCGCATTGTGTGTTTTGATCCTTTGTGCCCAACCCAATCCGGAGATCCAAATTGGATTCCGTCAGTTCCCACACGTCACTGTAACCCACCTGGTCGTGTCAGAGAAAACGGCACGCCGATCCGATCCCTATTTGGGATTTTGGATCCCCGGGTTGTGTGTTTTGACCCTTTATATATACTTGACTATTTTTTAGATCTGTCATTTCAATGCCCAACCCAATCCGGAGATAGAAATTGGATTCCGTCAGTTCCCACACGTCACTTTAACCACCCGGTCGTGTCGGAGAAAACGGCACGTCGATCCGATCCCTATTTGAGATTTTGGACCCCCCGGGTTGTGTGTTTTGACCCTTTATATATACTTGACTATTTTTTAGATCTGTCATTTCAATGCCCAACCCAATCTGGAGATCCAAATTAGATTCCTTCAGTTCCCACACGTCACTTTAACCCACCCGGTCGTGTCAGAGAAAACGGCACGCCGATCGATCCCTATTGAGATTTTGGACCCCCGGGTTGTAGGTTTTAGCCCTTTATATATACTTGGCTGTTTTTTAGATTTGTCATTTCAATGCCCAACTCAATTCGGAGATCCAAATTAGATTCCGTCAGTTCCCACACGTCACTTTAACCCACTTGGTCGTGTCGGAGAAAACGGCACGCCGATCCGATCCCTATTGGGATTTTGGACTCCCCGGGTTGTAGGTTTTAGCCCTTATATATACTTGACTATTTTTTAGATCTGTCATTTCAATGCCCACCCAATCTGGAGATCCAAATTAGATTCCTTCAGTTCCCACACGTCACTTTAACCCACCCGGTCGTGTCAGAGAAAACGGCACGCCGATCCGATCCCTATTGAGATTTTGGACCCCCGGGTTGTAGGTTTTAGCCCTTTATATATACTTGGCTGTTTTTTAGATTTGTCATTTCAATGCCCAACTCAATTCGGAGATCCAAATTAGATTCCGTCAGTTCCCACACGTCACTTTAACCCACTTGGTCGTGTCGGAGAAAACGGCACGCCGATCCGATCCCTATTTGGGATTTTGGACTCCCCGGGTTGTAGGTTTTAGCCCTTTATATATACTTGGCTATTTTTTGCATCCGTCATTTCAATACCCAACCCAATCCGGAGATCCAAATTGGATTCCGTCAGTTCCCACACGTTACTGTAACCCACCCGGTCGTGTTGGAGAAAACGGCACGCCGATCCGATTCCTATTTGGGATTTTGGACTCCCCGGGTTGTGTGTTTTGACCCTTTATATATATTTAACTGTTTTTTAGATCCGTCATTTCAATGCCCAACCCAATCCGGAGATCCAATTAGATTCCGTCAGTTCCCACACGTCACTTTAACCCACCCAGTCGTGTTAGAGAAAACGGCACTCCGATCCGATCCTATTTGGGAGTTTGGACCCCCGGGTTGTAGGTTTTAGCCCTTTATTTATACTTGGCTATTTTTTACATCCGTCATTTCAATGCCCAACCTAATCCGGAGATCCAAATTAGATTCCGTCAGTTCTCACAAGTCACTGTAACCCACCGGTCGTGTTGGAGAAAACGGCACGCCGATCCGATTCCTATTTGGGATTTTGGACTCCCCGGGTTGTGTGTTTTGACCCTTATATATACTTGACTATTTTTTAGATCTGTCATTTCAATGCCCAACCCAATCCGGAGATCCAAATTAGATTCCGTCAGTTCCCACACGTCACTTTAACCCACCCAGTCGTGTTAGAGAAAACGGCACTCCGATCCGATCCCTATTTGGGAGTTTGGACCCCCGGGTTGTAGGTTTTAGCCCTTTATTTATACTTGGCTATTTTTTACATCCGTCATTTCAATGCCCAACCTAATCCGGAGATCCAAATTAGATTCCGTCAGTTCTCACAAGTCACTGTAACCCACCCGGTCGTGTCGGAGAAAACGGCACGCCGATCCGATCCCTATTTGCGATTTTGGACCACCGGGTTGTGTGTTTTGACCCTTTATATATACTTGACTATTTTTTACATCCGTCATTTCAATGCCCAACCCAATCCGGAGATCCAAATTGGATTCCGTCAGTTCCCACAAGCCACTGTAACCCACCCGGTCGTGTCGGAGAAAACAGCACACCGATCCGATCCCTATTTGCGATTTTGGACCCCCGGGTTGTGTGTTTTGACCCTTTATATATACTTGACTATTTTTTAGATCCGTCATTTCAATGCCCAACCCAATCCGGAGATCCAAATTGGATTTCGTCAATTCCCACACGTCACTTTAACCCACCTGGTCGTGTCAGAGAAAACGGCACGCCGATCCGATCCCTATTTGGGATTTTGGACCCCCGGGGTTGTAGGTTTTAGGCCTTTATATATACTTGACTATTTTTTAGATTCGTCATTTCAATGCCCAACCCAATCCGGAGATCCAAATTAGATTCTGTCAGTTCCCACACGTCACTTTAACCCACCCGGTCGTGTCCGAGAAAACGACACGTTGATCCGATCCCTATTTAGAATTTTGGACCCCCGAGTTGTAGGTTTCAGCCATTTATATATACTTGGCTGTTTTTTACATCCGTCATTCAATGCCCAACCCAATCCGGAGATCCAAATTGGATTCCGTCAGTTCCCACACGTCACTTTAACCCACCCGGTCGTGTCGGAGAAAACGGCACGCCGATCCGATCCCTATTTGGGATTTTGGACCCCCAGGTTGTGTGTTTTGACCCTTTATATATACTTGACTATTTTTTAGATCCGTCATTACAATGCCCAACCCAATCAGGAGATCCAAATTGGATTCCGTCAGTTCCCACACGTCACTTTAACCCACTCGGCCGTGTCGGCGAAAACGGCTCGTCGATCCGATCCCTATTTGGGATTTTGGACCCCTGGGTTGTGTGTTTTGACCCTTTATATATACTTGACTATTTTTTAGATCCGTCATTTCAATGCCCAACCCAATCAGGAGATCCAAATTAGATTCCGTCAGTTCCCACACGTCACTTTAATCCACCCGGTCGTGTCGGAGAAAACGGCACGCCGATCCAATCCCTATTTGGGATTTTGAACCCCCGGGTTGTAGGTTTTAGCCCTTTATATATACTTGGCTGTTTTTTCCCTGTTGACATTCTTTAGTGGTTTCATCTCATCCAAAGTATATGAAATTAATACTAATACTGACCTAAGGTGTTGGCTGTGTGGGACGTACTCCCTGCATGGCTGAGATCAACTGCTGAACCATATCGCCGAACTGCGTTTGTAGCTCTGCCTGTTGTGTCTGCAGCTGTGCCCGTAGCTCTTCCCGAATGAGGTCTCTAATCTTCTCTACACCACTGATGGGGGGCGCAGTAGATGAACTCGCGTATGCCGGAGAAGCGATCGAACTCGCATATGAGGACAACACTGGAGTAGTACCCAGGCTGTCCCCAAAGCCGTACACTTGACCCTTCCTCGGCCCTCCCACTGCGTCGACCCAAGCCTCCGGATCCAAGTCTGGCTGGGGAGTGCTCTCTGCATAGCGCTCCGCCATTGTCCTGTCATAGGTCTCCTGCAGAACAAATTAAATTTAAATTATGTTCATAAATTATTTGAATATCTTAATTGAATTCATAATTTATAGCTTGACTTGCCGCGATTGTACGGGCACTCTCACTAACATAGTCATCCGTCCCCTTTCGCTTATGAGTCCGATCAAATAACTCATGAAATGTAGGGGCACGCTCGAACTCGTGATGCTTACAATTCAAAAAAATTAGTTAGTTTCACAATAATAATCAATGTATTAAGCAATTGAACAATAATATGCTTACCAATTTTTGACTATGGATCGCATAAGATACGGACCCACTAGTATGCACATTCTTCTCCGGATGAGTTGATCGGTTGCGTATTACCGCCTGTGACCGCTACTGCCATGGTTCAGCAGCCCAACGCTCACAAAGGGACACCCAATAGTCCCTCAGCCAAACAGGGCCGTAATTTAGCCGAGCCATAGGATCCCGATTGCATGTGGTCTTCATTGCCTTGTCCCGGGCCTCCCACATCGACTTTCTTAAATTAGTCTGGGCAGTAGACTTCCAGACGGCGTGAGCTCGAGGGAGATCCTCGGGTCTCGTGAACGCAAACCTCAGCTGTAATGAAATAAAATTACTCAACTTTCTGCACTAACAGAGATAGTAATTAAATAAATGATTTCAACTCATCTAAACATTAAAAATACCGTGAACATGTCAAATAACACATCCCGGACGGGCACCGGGAACTCTCTCTATGCATCCATTGGTTCTGGAATATGTGCGTGGACCAGCGTTGTAATATAACGAGAACCAGACCCGGGATCTATCTTCCCCCTGCAATTGCACATTAATTGTGTACATGAAATGTATAACATAAATAACAAATACAGTAACTTTGAAGTGATCAGCTTTACCCTGAGATCCAGCATGGCTGCCGTCCCGGTAGCTGAGGCCCCTCCTCAGCTACTGGATGCTGGCTCTCCACCTCTGTTGAAAATAATTTAGTACACTATTATTGTATAAATTACAAGAAAACAAACATACTAATCTATGGAAACATACATGTACCTGGTGGTGAGGAAGAAGGGAAAGGTGGCACTGCTTGCGTGCTCGGCGGGGAGGCGGTCCCTGCAAAATTATATACACATTAGAAAATATGAATTTAAATTGAACAACAATATATACATATACCTGTCGCATGGACGACCGGCGTGGATGGGGAGGCAGTCCCTGCAAAATTGTATATACGTTAGATCTCGTGAATTTAATATGAACAATGATATCCATCTGGTTCTTTGTGTATATATGTATATACCTGTCGCTGGGACGATCGACGCGGACGGGTGGCAGACATGGACGGGGAGGCAGACCCTGAGAAATTATATGTACGTTAGATCTCGTGAATTTAATATAAACAATAATATATAGACTTTTGTGTTTACATATACATATACCTGTCGTGGACGGGGTCGCGGACCCTCGGCCAACGGACTTGGAAACCGTCTGACTTCGTCCTCCACGTACCATATCTCTATTGAGATAAATAAAGATATAACATGTCATCAACACTCAAATTTGAAGTAGCAATTAATATGAACATATAATTAGCAACAATAGGAAGTTCTTACAAATATAGGGTATTTATATATATTCATCATCAGATGCTGAAGACATGTTTAATTCAGCATCATCTTCGTCATCATCCTCAAATTCATCCTCATCATCCCGGGAGTCTTCCTCCACATCAGACTCCACCCTCCGCTCAAGGTCTCGTGGGTCAACTTCTTCCTGTTCGTTACCCTTATGTAAGCAAATTGTTTTATTTATATCATGAACACTGAACTGCGTAGAAGCTGCCAACTCTCGTGTGTCACTCCGATCTGATTGGAAAAAATTGTCATTAACACCTTCGAGCTCATCATCAGCCGGGAGAAGCTCATACTTAGGGAATAGCCTTGATTTCACTCTACATGCAGCCCACCAATATGTTAATTTCAGAGATGAATAATTTGAATAATAAACTTGTTGGGCTTGTGCCGCCAGAATGAATGGCTCATATGTACTCAACTTGGACTTAGGCCACCACCACTTGATCGGCTCTTTATTCACCAGCTTCTCAGTAGACTTCCTAGGGAGTGAACTAACCACTGATATCCCTAAATATAGTTTTCCAAATACATCTCTTCATACATAATGGGAAGACATAACTTTGAGAATGTCAAGTTCTTTGACACAATTATTTTTCACAAATTTTGACCAGTCTTTTCCAATAAACATGTACATACTACCACACCAACTGCGTCGTAAGATTACAGAATATCGCACTCCTTTTTCATCTTGAACAATAACAGATAATCCACTTTTGTTTTCTAAACTTTGTCTATCTTCTTTCCGAATAATCTTTATGATTTTTTTCATCTTCTCTTTCACCAAAAGTAAACCATCATGCAATCTTCGAATATCGAGTGGATATATTTTACGTTCAAAACAAACAAGTTTGATACGTTGGACATTTGTTCTTCTTTGAGTCTAATTTCCAATCGCGAACTCTCATCACTAATTAGAAAAAAAATTATAACATTTTATTCATGAGTAATTTAAAATATGAATTAAATCATAATATGGTAAATATGAAAAAATCAATCAAATGGCTACAAATAAACAAACGAATGTTGAATGATTAACTTGCAGTGTGAAATTTGTGAAAGTAAACAATATGTTTAACAAACAAAGTCACTGCATTGTTTATTTTCATGTAAAGCGTAAAAAAAAACAGCGAGCAAGATAAATAAAAAATAACTTAATTTACCAAAAGCTTTGAATATAAGCAATTAGGAGAGGAACTTGTAGGTCCGGATCTAATTTTTAGAAATTTTAACAATACACACACACCAAACATCAAGATGTTAGCTTGTGCGCTATCCACAGTAAGAGAAGTACTCTAAACAATTTCAAATGAGCAATTTCAAATCCAAACAAATACTATCTTTTAATCTCCCATCCAAATTGACTTTTCATACACTTTTATATTTATATAGAGCTTTCATATTGATTTATTGATTGCACAACTACTTTGAAAACTTCATTAGACTAACACATATAACTTAGGAAGATGAGTTTACTAGATCTCCTTTGGGCAATCTGGAGGTTACTGTCTATATGGTTTATGTTATATTTTTTATATTTACTGTATAGTCTGTGAATTTAGGTTTTCTCCTTTTTAGATTTTCACTGGTAGAAGAAGAAGATTGTTCTGAAGCCATAGGTCTACAAAGACGATACAAGACGCAAGAGCCAAAAAGTTGAAGGGGAAGGGGGCCGCCAGGATGGGGAGGGGGGGCGCGACAAGTGGGTTTGAGAGAGCGGGAGAGGTAGAGAGAGAGGGTGGGTTTCACGGGAGGGGGGAAAAGGGTATTTACCGACGGCACTTCCGACGGAAATATATCCATTGATCAAATTTAAAACCCAATTAAATATGAAAGGAATATGGAAACAAAATCATACATGTGAATAAGTGCAATAATAAACCAAATTCATACATACATGTAGATGAATTGCATTAAAGTAAGATGCATACTAATCACTAAACTGAAAGTAAGCAATTAAAAACAATATATACTAATATTTTGTTTCGATTTTATGGCTAAGTACCAATGTGCACACAATTGATATGTGTCCTAAAAATCAATTATATCTCATATGGTGTGTTTCTATCTTGTGAGTAAGTCTCGTACTAGGGCTTAATTTTTAGAATCGACTAAATAAAAAATTGTCTTACATCTCTGCCCAAAATTGAACCAGGCATTGTATGTGTCTGTTAAATCGTTCTACCCATTAACAACCACTTTGTTTTTTACGTTTCCTTTTACCATTAATTTTGTTTTTTTGTTATTTTTTTTTCTAAGGAAGCAATTGAGGATCATTTGTGGTTGATTTTAGGGTCGATTATATATGAACCTTAAATCTAAGTTTTTTTTTGTTTCTATTAGTTTTTGCCATGGTATTAATTTAAAACACTTATTATAAGTGGTTAGAAACTATTTCCAGCTAATTTTTGTATAGATCTAGAGTAATTTAATGTAGATGTGGGGTTAGGTTCAAAGAAATCTGAATTTTGAAAGTAAATTTTATTTTATTTTATAATCTTAGAAATATTCTAATGATGCAGAGATACTATATTAATGGGATTGTTAGATTTAAGTGATGTGCTTCGTAATTATGTGCAAATGGTTAGAAATCATGTGCAAATTTTACAATAAACTTTTGCATAGCTTTAAAATTTTTGCAAAATTATGCCATTAAACCCTATTGTTATATTTAAATACTTTGTTATATTATAGACTTAAATGTATAAAATAATTTTTGTGTTCATATGGTGATGATCTTAAATACTTTAACCTTCGCATATCAAATGTTCACTATTATAGATACTTTCTTGTAAAACATAGATAGATGATAGAGCAACATATACAAGAATGTTGAATAATAACAAATACCGGTGAGAGAGATGTCTTAAAAATATTTGACAAAATATTTGCAGGTGGGGGGGGGGGGAAGGGGAGGGGGGCCGGGTGGGGCGGTGGGAAGGGGGGGGCCGGGTGGGGGGGGGGAGGGGGGCGTCGTGCAGGGGGGAGGGGGGCCGGGTGGGAAGGGGAGGGGGCTGGGTGCAGGTGGGGGGGGGGGGGGGTGGGCATCGTGCAGGGGGGAGGGGGGCAGGGTGCAGGTGGGGGGGGGGGTGGAAAGGGGAGGGGCTCCACGTGTAGGTGGGGGGGGGGGGAAGGGGGGGCGGCCGGGTGGGGGGGGGGAGGGGGGCATCGTGCAGGGGGGAGGCGGGGGCCGAGTGGGAGGGGGGGTCGGGGGGGAGGGGGGCATCGTGCAGGGGGGAGGGGGGCCGGGTGGGAAGGGGAGGGGGGCCGGGTGGGGGAGGGGAGGGGGGCATCGTGTCGGGGGCCGGGTGGGAAGGGGAGGGGGGCCGGGTGGTGGGGGGGGAGGAGGGCATCGTGTCGGGGGCCGGGTGGGAAGGGGACGGGGGGCCGGGTGGGAAGGGGAGGGGGGCCGGTGTGGTGGGGGGGGGGAGGGGCATCGTGCAGGGGGGAGGCCGGGGGCCGGGTGGGAAGGGGACGGGGGCCGGGTGGTGGGGGGGGAGGGGGGCATCGTGCAGGGGGGAGGCCGGGGGCGGGTCGGAAGGGGACGGGGGCCGGGTGGGAAGGGGACGGGGGCCGCGTGCAGGGGCCGGGTAGGGGGGGGGACCGGGTGGGAGGGTGGGAAGGGGAGGGGGCGGAGGAAGGTGGCGGGGGGTGGGGAGAGAGGGGGAGGTGGATCTCACCAAGAGAGGGGCGGCCGACGGCGAGCGGCGGCAAGGAGGCAGCGGCGAGCGGCGTCGGCGAGGGCGCAGCGGCGACCAGCGACCGGCGGCGAGAGAGAGAGAGAGAGAGAGAGAGGAGAGGAGAGAGAGAGAGATGAGAGAGAGAGAGAGAGAGAGAGAGAGAGAGGAAAAGGGGGTGGGGGTTTCGGGGGAGGAAGTAAAGGGTTTTACCGACGGTATTTCCGACTACAAATATCCGTTAGAATATCCGTCGATATACCGACGGATATTGCCGACGGACTATTTCCGTCGGAACTTCCGACGGATATTCCGAAGGATATTTTTAGTCGAAATATCCGTCGGAATTACCGACGGAAAAAATCCGTCAGAAACATCCGTCGGTAATCCACAAATTCTTGTGGTGGTTTTCGATTATTTTCTGATTTTCCGTTTCCGTTTCCGATAAGATATATTTTGTATTTGTATTTTATTTACAAAATATATACTCTTAAAATCTTATTTCTTAATATTAAAAACTTTAGACTAAGTTTTAACTTCTCTTTAATTTGTAAATAGAATATAATTAATTAACTTATCTCTCTCGTAGTATGTATTATACATATTATTATCAAAGACATCTCTTTTACCATTGCTTCTAATACTATATACATCTACCATTTGATCGTACAAAATATTTTCGATTAGTTTCCGTTTCCGACCCGTTTCCGATTTTCTTATAGGAAATGGATGCGAAAAGTAACATTTTCGATTCCGACTCCGACCCTTTGACAGTCCTACCCTCTCTTCACCCTACCAAGCCCATCCATGTGAATCCCCGTTTGGTATCCAGTCTCGTGGTTGTGTCCATATATGGTAGAAATTGTTCGTCAAGTCCCAACAAGCTATCCCAATAGACTTGGTGTGTGTATATATGTATGAAAAAAATTATTTATATATTTAAAATCTTTCTTATTCAACTATATATCTCTGAAATCTAACTCTTAGATTTTATAAGAAAATATCATATATATTCCTATCATTTGATCCATCTATTGAACTCAACTACAACATGAGTTAAGAAGAAATAATAACTTAGGTGCCACTTCTCTCTCCTCTGCTTAAATTCTTTTTTCTATCTCGCAGAGATATTTTTATCTTTTTTTTATCTCTTTTAACAGTTCCGGTCAATTGAAAACAGAATGTTCTTTAGATTTTGACAGTCAATTAACCACAGAGATATAACTGATATTTTTTTAAATTTAAAAACTATATAATCTAACATTTAAAATTTAAATATATATTGTTGAATATGAAAGATTTTAAGAGTATATAAATAATTTTCCCTATATCTACCTATCTATCTTTATATATAGTCATGTATTTATGTCCACATGCAGTAAAAAATATAATAGTCCCAGCCACATGTACCAGGTGGCCGTGCCGTTGCAATTATAATGACACGGTCAAGTCGGATCATGTTAGAGACTTCTGGAGTTTTTGACACGGTGACATGATGTAATTAATATATTATTATTATTATTATTTAACATTTATATATATATTATTTTTTTAATAAATCGTCCTAATCGAAATATTTCTAGACTTGGGAAGTCATTTCACATATGAAGATTTACTTGCCTACAACCCGAGATCGCTCTCCTAACACTCTACTGCAGAATTCTACTCCAACTGTTGTTGTCTCGAGAAAGAAAATTGATCAGTCTCCTCAGGTTAATTAATGCTGTAGCAGAAGTTTCGGCAGAAGCGAGACCCTTGGGTAATATTGACGTAATTTATATTTCTGATCTCTAATTTAATTAGAAAATATCTTTATACCTGGGGTTTTTGGAGTTTTTCATCTGACCCAAGAAGATGTAGTGGATAATTTGTGCTGCTCCCGTCGCTCTGGTCTTCACCCTTGTGCTCTGCGTATCAATATTTCTTGGGATAAGTCATCTATGTAATCCTATAAATTTTTTCCCTCTGATTAATTTAGGTTACTTTTACTCAGTTAATTAAAAGGCTACCCACAGTCTGTATACGGCACTTGCTCTTTTCTCCTTTTTTGTTAAAATATTTCAATAAGATAGCCAGGTGGTCCTTTGATCACAAGGGATATATCCCTAATTAGTGGCCGGTGGGTACAGAACAAGTTCATCCAAAAATATATTTTAACAGTTGGGGTTACGTTAGGGGTT
This sequence comes from Colocasia esculenta, assembly GCA_014218235.1. Classification (NCBI taxonomy): domain Eukaryota; kingdom Viridiplantae; phylum Streptophyta; class Magnoliopsida; order Alismatales; family Araceae; genus Colocasia; species Colocasia esculenta. The sequence continues at coordinate 109,268,013 of CM024759.1, read as the reverse complement.
TAGCCTATACCCCCACACAAAAAAGTGGGATAACATAACCCATCTTTTAATCCAGATTTAAGAAAAAGAGTCAAATTTATTTCACCTAAAAAATAAGTTAAAGCAACTTCGATTAAAATAATAAGAGTTTTTTATCCCCAGAAGCTGGTACGTACGTAGCTATATATCCCCATTCTTATATGCAGTGCTTGTGAGTGTGAATGTCTGCAGATGATGACCAACGGGAGGTACAGAAGCATCGAGCACAGGGCGGTGGTGGACAGAGAGAGGAGGCGCCTCTCCATGTCCACCTTCATCAACCCCGCCATGGATGGCTCCGTCGGGCCTCTGGAGGCTCTCGTCGCCGAGGACGGCCGGCCGCTCTACAAGAACGTCACCACCGAGGAGTTCTTCAGGCAGCTGTTCGCGAACAAGCTCCACGGGAAGAAGTTCTTGGACAGCTGCATGAAGCTTAGCGAACGGTCACAAGGCTGCGCGCGGTCCTGCTGAAAGATGATACATGCATATGGGATGTCACTCTCTATATATGTTTATATACGAATACGAAGTATATATATATATATATATATATATATATATATAGTATGGATAAACGATCGTCTCGTGGAAACGCTTATGATCCTTCTTTTGTTTCTTTTGACCTTATTCACAAACGGCGACTTCAAAAGAGAGACTTGTTCATCTATATGTGTAAAAATAATCTCACATTAAGAAGAGACAAAAATACTATATTGTAAAAATATATAGTCTCACACTAGCTAGAAAGAGAGAACAAAATATAATGAATTTCAAATAGTGGAGCTAATTCCGCTTTATCACTTTAGGCATTTCAAGTTGAAAGGTCCATCATTCCAATTAAACTTTATTAATATAGTATCAAAGTGGATGATATGATCGATATACGATTGCACATCCTGAGTTTATGGGTGTGAGGACTGGGAGGGGAGGGGGAGATGGTCCCCCTTCCCCATGCACGTTGTGTGCAGTGGGTTCCGGAAAAAGGCCTTTGGCCATTTCCGGTAAGGGGCCACACCCCTCCACCTCGCCCTCTTCCTTCTCCCCTCTACCGATCTCTTCCCCCCCCCCCCCCCCCCCCAGTTCTCTCGGTCTCTCTATCCTTCCCTCTCTCCCTCTCTCACTCTGTTCTCTCTCTTGGTCTCTCTCTCTCTCTCTCTGTGTGCGTTGTCGCCGGCGACCTTGGAGGAGCCCCGTCGCCGGAGTTGCGCCGTGGAGGAGGAGACCTCCACCGCCGAGCTGCCTGGAGGAGGAGCCGCCGCGACGTCGCCGTCGCCGCCGCCTGTGGAGTTCGCCGCCGCCGCTGCTTGGGGACACCGCCGGCGGATCCTACCGCCGAGGTAGGGACCCCCTCCACCCTCTCCGGCGTCGGCCGGAGCTTCCCCCCCCCCTCTCTGTTGTGCGCCGCCTTGGGCCCCCCTCCTCTCCCTGCTCCCGTCTCTCTCTCTCTCCTTTCTCTCTCTCTGCGTAACACCTCCGGGCCGGAGGTGTTTTCGGCGAGGGGAGCGCCGCCGGCGGCCGCCGCGCCGTCCGGCGACCCCCCCTCTCGCCGGCGCCGGCGCCGGCAGTGGCTGGCCGGCCGGCCAGGCCCCCCCGCTCCCTCTCTTCCCTGCGAGCAGAGAAGGAGACGGGAGGAAGGGGGAGACCCCCTGTGGCGCAGTGCGCCCAGATCTGTCCCAGATCTGGGTGGCACACTGCCCCCCTCTGGTGCATTGCACCAGGCGGTGGCCGGGTTCCCTGCGGCACATTGCGCCGGCAGACCCTTCTGGGCCCATTTTAGCTCTGTTTCGCGCCGTTCTCGCGCCGTTTTCGAGCCGTTTCTCGTGTGTTGTTGCCCCGGCTGTGCCGGTGGGTTGGCCCGGGGTTGGTAACTGTGTGGTCAAGTCATGTGGTGGTCGGACCCACCCGGGTCGGCTCCGACCGGGCCGGTGGGGCCGTTTGACCGTTTAACCCGAACAGTCACGCTAGTGTTTCCGGCACCCACAGGGTGGGTTTTGAGGGCCGGCAGGCTGTCCGGGGTGGTAATATATGTCCTTCGAGTCGTTGTGCTGGGTTCCTCGATTTCTGGGCCTACCTGGGTCGGCTTCGACCGGGCCGTTGAGGGCCGTTTGGCTGTTTGACCCGAACAGTCGTGTTGGGGTTTCCGGCACCCGTGGGGTGAGTTCCGAGGGCCGACCGACTGTCCGGGTGGTAATTCTAGCTTTCCATGGTTGACAGTCAATCAGGTACTTTAGCGGATATGTTTCCTCGTCGAGTTCCCGTTTCGTGCTCGTGACGCTTGTGCTGACTCCCTAGCACTGCGCCTTACTAGTCTTCGCCCGGTGTTGCGACACTTGAGGGCTTGTCCCAGCGCACGGTGCGCGTTTGGGTTGTTACCGTTCCCCGGGACCCCCATCCTCGTGGGCCCGTTGAGGGTGGTCTCCGAGCCACGAGTGCGTCCGTCGAGCGTTTCTCCGGACGAAGGGGAAAACGGTGTTGGACAGCGGCGTTGAGTCGTTTGTTGAGCTCACTTAGTTGGTCCGGGTCCCGCGGAGTTTGGAGTGTCGCGGTGCGGGCCAGCTAGTCCGTTCTCACTGCCTCGCCTTACACGGTTCCGGAGCCGTGTCGGGAGGACAGGCGTAGGACCGTAGTCCGGCCAGACTACGGCTTGTGGTTGTGTTTGTCCACGCGTCTCACTCCGACGGGAGGGGAGACCTGGACTCGTGGTCGAGCGGTAAGACGCCGGTGGGCGCAGCTGACCGCTGACTAGTAGAGGCTGGGTTGTGGCTAGCGTGTGTCGTTCAGACGAGGGTTTTGCCGTCTGCTTGTGCTGGGTTGTGACTAGTGTGTACCGTCTGTTTGTGCAGTTGTGTGGCGTGCCTGGGGTACATTTATCGAGGTTGAGACTGTGTGCTATTGTGCCGTGTTGGCGATACTTGTGGACTGGTGTACTTTTCGTTTATTTATTTTAGTGTTGCTCAGTTGTGTTATTTTATTTTTATTTTATTATATCATCTGCTTAGTTAGTAGACTTGTTGCTTGAGTTACCGCCGCCCTTCCGCTTGGTGTAGCTAGCTTGTTTCCTTCAGTAGCACTGTTCTTCCTGCCTAGTTTAGTTGTGTTGTCTTGTTTCCGCTGTCGAACCGGTGAGGGGTTGGGTTCCCTACTGGGCTTCGTTCGCGAAACTCATTCCCCCCCCTTACTTCCTTCCAGGTTGAGTTCGTGGGAGCTGGTGCTCGTGTTCGGACGGTCTGCGTCGTGCCGCTTGTGGTCTGCAGCGTTAGCAATGGTTAGTATTTTTCTTTTGCACTTGAATTATTATCTGGGATATTGTGTGTATTATTTGTATTCCGCTGTTACATTTCTTTAATTGTTTAGCCATTGTAACTTGTTGTATATCTCACTGGACATATTTCTAACCCTTCCGGGTCTTCGGATCCGTGGGTGGCGGTCCAAGGGTCGGGTACTTGGAGGGTTCCGGATATCGAATTCTTGGGTCGTTACAATGGGCGAGTAAAGAATAATTGTCCCTTTCAGCCGCGCATCTCGAGTTTATAATAATGAGCATGGAAAGAATAATCTCATGTAATTAGAAACGGACAAATGCACATATATATGATGAGTTTATAATAGTACGAGTCCTCTGTTTATAATAATAGAGTCCTCTCCATTTATCAAATATATTTATCACATGATTTTTTTTTTGGCATTGAAAGGGAGTACTGAATGAGTATTTAATTATTTCCAAAGTAGCACGCATATATGCGTGCGTGTGTATGTGAGAGAGAGTTCTGAAAAACAAAAAATTGATCTATTCTTTTGCCAAACCTTTTTCAGACATTGTTCATATGTTTGTACGTGTGGGTTTACATATCTATATTTGCATGTAAGATATTGTAACGTATGTCTTCAGCATGTACCGGAGTATGTTTATGTGTATACATGTTTGTGTGTGTACGTATATGTGCATGGGGAAATATTAACAACATAGCTTCTAAACGTGGAGGCACGGTTTTATATATTTCTCCGACCCAAGTTGAGAGACGTTGGAGGAAAAATAAGGGAGTATTTTTGCATGCCCATAAATAATTAAGAGGACGATCGAGTCTGATAACACATATATATTATTTGTCTTTGTATTCCTCCCAGACACAAGAAAGTTGATCATGTGTTATGAGATCCATCTCTTTATATTTGGGGTTCGGACAAGGGCGGACAACAAGGCATGCTGCAGCAAATTCATCCCGAAAAATAATAGTCAAGTGAGCATATATATCGAGTCTAGCGCGTGACTGCATATGTTCCCTTCATATATATAAAATATTAAAATTAAAATTTTTAGATGTCAAATAAAACAAACTTGTACACACACATATATCATGTTTATATGTATCAATTAAAACGTCATAGTGCCTCTCTCTCTCTAGTTTTAGCTCTGAGTTTCTAGTGGCCGCGGCCATGGTCTCCCCAGGAGGGGGGCCAGCGCCCCCCTCCTCGGCCTCTCCTTCCTCCCTGAACCATCCATCATCTCTGCCATCAAAAAGCTATACTCGAGCTCTCGCAGATGCGCCTTTGTTTGCACCGGTCTCCATCGTCGTTCATCAACCGGCCTTCATAGATATTGGAGAACCGGCGATTTTCTTCTCCTCCGAAGAGATTGCTGCTACTCTCAAGCCTCTCCAGTTTGCTATAGTAGCTGAAACTCTACATGGACGTCCTCCTTTTCAAAAAATCAAGCAGCTGCTTAAGCAACGACTTAGTCTTGGCTGCGATTTCATCATTGCAGCGTTAGATAATCGGCATCTTCTACTCCGATGTACTTCTGAGGATGATTATTTGCGCCTCTTGCTGCGAGAACAACTTCTTGTGAAGGGTTTTCTATTCAAGTTCCTAAAGTGGACAATCGAGTTTGAATGTGGGAAGGAGCCCCCAATCGTGCCGGTCTGGGTAGAATTCCCTGCCTTGAAACCAAATTTGTTTCATGAATCGTGTGTTCGCTCTGTTGCAGGAAATATTGGGCGGGTCTTACAGGTTGCACTTCGTACGTCACAACTTACAAATGCTACGGCGGTTTATGCATGTGTTGAACTCGATCTTCTGAAGGATAAGCCCTCCAGGATTTGGATAGAAATGAGGTCTACTGATTTTTGGCAAAAGATTGTTCACCAACGTGTGCCAGAATATTGCACCTCTTACTGCTTGATGGTCCATGTTATCTCCAACTGTAATCGCTCTCAAATGCCCACTTCCAAAGACGATCTCTCAGGAAAAGCACCAGCGCTTGAGCAGGCTCTATCAAATCGCCAAAGGTGGACGCCGAAGAAAAAAAGGGACCCAGCAGCTTGGTAAATAACGGTGATTTCTCGTCTGCAAAAGATGCCTTGGGCGAAGCAGGCAACGCGGTGGCGCCCGCGGCGGCGCCTTCAACTGCGGCAGCTGCGGTGGCACCTTCCCCTCCTTGCGACTTGTCGATTTTGCCGCCAAATCAGGGAAACTCCGATTCTTTCGGAGAGTTCCCATCGAGCGCGATTTGTTCCCATGGAAGGGCATCGTGAACAACAGCTGGCAATTGCCATGGTAATGGCGCGGCCCCGGAAGACTTCTATCTTTCTGAACCTGCTGCCTTATGCCTTGATCTTTCGCCAGGTCTGCTGGGCCCCTTCGGTGCATGAAGGGGGCCCATTTAACCAAGCAGCGCTGGATGGAGTGGAGCATATCGTGGATACTGTCCAAGCTTCTAAGGAGTGTATGCGCAACATCATACGGGAGAATTACTTGCTGCCAGTGAGTTAAAAACATCCAGTGAGGCGACTTTTGCAGCTTCGTGCAAACGGGGCAGGATATGGTAGCTACTCCCTTGACGTTCGCACAAGTATTGCGCCAATCTCCTAAGTCCCCAATTATTTCGGAGAAGACGAATCAGCTCTTGTAGCACAGTGGCTTCGAGCGTGGGTCACGCGTGGCCTCCTCTTAAAATTTAAATTTTTATCTATTTTCGATTCGATTCATTAATTTGGACTGAAAGGATCTAGACTATGACTAGCCCTAGAGGGGGGTGAATAGGGCTTTAAAAACTTGACTTGAATGAACAACGGAAACTAATGCGGAAATGATAACGAATGAAAAAACAAGGAGAGCTGAGAGGGAAGAAGGAAACAATCACACAAGGACACGCTGATTTATCCTGGTTCGGTAAGACCCCCGTTGGTCTACCTACATCCAGTCCTCACCAACACGGTGAGATTTCCCTCACAAAGAGATGAACACAACCGCTGGTTGAAACGGTGCCCAGCTCACCAACAAACCGCTAGTTAACCCGGTGTCTAGCTCACCAAAGCACAGCTAGTTGATGCGGTGCCTAGCTCACCCAACAAAAACAATAGAAAGAGATGATAATAAACAAGCAAACTCAATGCCAAGCTCTGGAGGATGATCTTCAGATGTTGATGAAGCTTTGATGATGAGAAGATCTCCCCAAAAAGATGCCTTCAGCAGGGATGTAGCAGATGGAAGCTTTGGAAGGCAGAAAATCCTTGGAGAAGAAGCTTTGGATGAAACTCTGGAAGGAGGCACACTTCTCCACGAAAATCCTTGCCTAGGGTTTCCCCCAGGTGTCCTTTATATACCCCTTTTTCAAAGATAGCCGTTTGAGAGAAGACAAGAAGAGGTCTTGGTCAAAAAGGTGCTCAAAAAGCACTTTTCAGAAACTTCTGCAACCCGGGGTCGACTCCCACTTTAGCTGGGGTCGACTCCAGAAGAGTCGGGGTCGACTCCAATACAACCTGGGGGTCGACTCCAGTTGCCCAGAACTGCACAAAATGAACTGGGGTCGACTCCTTTGGAGGGCTGGGGTCGACCCAGAAAAACTGAGTTTTTCTGGGGTCGACTCCTGCATTTCCGGGGTCGACTCCTTAAGGACTGCATGGCTGGGTTTCCAACTGGGGTCGACTCCTTTGAAGAGCCGGGGTCGACCCAGAAAAACTGAGTTTTTCTGGGGTCGACTCCTGCATATCCGGGGTCGACTCCTTAAGTAGCTTGACACAAATGAGCTTCTTCTAAGGCCTTTTTACCCTTATGAAATGTCCTGTTTTCTGCATACAACTTGCAAACTTGTTAGCAAATATAACAAGTGTTTTGTAATCATCAAAAGACAAGGGGTTCCAACAATCTCCCCCTTTTTGATGATGACAAAACACCCACACAAATAATCAATATGTCTAACCCATCAATGATACCAAAACACTTGTTTAAACACAATAAGGCACATTAGTTAGAGGCACAACTTCACACAAAAATTCTCAACACATTAAGGCATGTAACACAACACTAATTCATTTGAATTTCTCAAGGATGGACATGGTTTTCCATTCACAACTCACAAAGTTACACGAATTGTCTTTCTTACAAAAAGATACAGGTGATATCTCCCCCTAACTATGAGCACCCGTTAAAAACCATTCACAAAAGAAGAGTAAAGTTAAGGTTCTATCACATAGTGCCATCTCATCACATAACCAACATCAAAACACACAAGATCTCCCCTTTTTGTCATCGTCAAAAAAAAAGAGAGGAGAGAATGTAGCCCGGTTCAAAAAGAGAATGAGTAAATAAGAGCCATGAGAGAGGATGAGGGAAAGGAGATGATGGAAGGAGTAAGAAAGGTCAAAGAGAAGGTGGAGAAGGAGGAGGCTGAGTGAGGGAGTCCCACATAATTTTTCCAGCTCCGGCTAAGTCCTTCAGATCTTTCTTGATTTCTTGATGATTTCCCAGCACTAAATCTTGACGCTTGGCAACAACTTCCACAAACCTCTCAATCCGATCTTGCTGCATCTTGAACACATGAATATCTGTGCGAAGGTCATCAACCTTGGATCCCAATGAGCCAAACTGAGAGTCTATCTTATTATCCATGGCATCAAGACGAGTATCCAGAGAATCAAAACGAGCAAACACAGAGGAGCTGAACTCCGAGAATAGCTGAGACAGCTGATCATCAGAAGCACGAGGCCTGGAAGGACCCGGAGTAGCGCCCGGAGTGGATAGAACATAATCATCTCCATCGTCATCAGGGGGACCCTGTCCCTTCTGAGGAGTACGAGATCCAGTGCGAACAAACACCCCAGCTTGAATGGACATTTTCATACGGGCCAAGGTGCCACCATCAATGACATCAAACCAGTCAAACTCTTACTTTCTTCTCCAGAAAAACTGACCTTATACTTCCTCAAAATTCTAGTGATAACCATTCCATAAATAAGTGATCTCTTGGGCACACCAACAACATCCCGAATATAATTTAAAGTGATGTTCGGGAGATCCACAATGCTTGTGTGCAACAACTCCCGACTGCTATATACTCGGCTTCGGCCGTCGAGAGAGCAACGGAATTTTGTTTCTTGGAGGACCATGAAATGAGGCAACCTCCTAAGAAATGACATGTTCCGCTTGTGCTCTTCCGATCAACCTTACACCCAGCATAGTCCGCATCGGTGTAACCAACCAAGTCGAAGGAACATCCTTTGGGATACCACAAACCAAAATCAACCGATGAAGCAAGATACCGAAAGATACGTTTAACGGCAATTAAGTGCAATTCTTTAGGCGAACTTTGAAACCTCGCACACATACAAACACTAAATAATATATCGGGCCTACTTGCAGTTAAATAGAGTAAAGATCCGATCATACCTCTATAAAGCTTAGAATCCACAGGCTTACCAAGCTCATCATTATCCAATTTTGTAGTTGTAGACATAGGCGTTGGAAGAGGCTTGGTGTTGTTGAATCCATATTTCTTTAGCAATTCCTTCGTGTACTTTGATTGACTTACAAAGATCCCATCATGACTTTGTTTGATCTGAAGTCCGAGAAAGAAGTTGAGCTCACCCATCATGCTCATCTCGAACTCCCCCTGCATCAACTCAGAAAAATCTTTGCACAATTTTCTTTAGTGGAACCGAATACAATGTCATCCACATAAATCTGAACAAGCAAAATATCTGAACCCACACACTTTATAAATAGAGTTGAGTCAACAAAACCATGCTTAAAATCATGTTGAACAAGAAATTGACTCAATCTCTCATACCATGCACGCGGTGCTTGCTTAAGACCATATAGAGCTTTATGAAGACAAAAAACATGGTTTGGGAATTTTGGATCCTCAAACCCGGGAGGTTGCTCTACATAGACTTTTCTTTAATGAAACCATTAAGAAACGCACTTTTAACATCCATTTGAAATAATTTAAAATTTCTGGAACAAGCGAATGCTAATAGAATCCTAATGGCTTCAAGTCTAGCAACCGGTGCAAAGGTCTCATCATAATCTATCCCTTCTTCTTGAGAATATCCTTGGGCAACTAAACGTGCTTTGTTCCGAGTTACCACACCGGATTCATCAAGTTTGTTTCGAAAAACCCACTTGGTTCCGATCACGGGATGGTCATTCGGACGAGGAGACAAAGTCCACACTTTGTTCCTCTCAAACTGGTTTAGTTCCTCAAGCATAGCAATAGACCAATGTTCATCAAGAAGGGCTTCATCAACATTCTTTGGTTCAAATTGAGAAATGAAAGCAATATAATCACATTGATATTGAGTTTTACGAGTTCGCATACCGGATGACGGATCACCTATCACATTACCGATTGGATGACTTGACATGATTTTCCACGCTCGAGGTAGTTCATCACTTGATGAGGACACTCGCAGATCTTCAAGTGGAGGATCTTCCTTTTCGTTTTCGTCACCAACAAGTTGGGTAGGATCATCCATTGCTTCTTCACTAGGCTCCGTGATATCTAAGTCATGAATGATTAATTCTTGATCCTTCATGATTTCTGCATCATCATCTCCATCATCTCTTTTTCTAGCACTTTGGTTAGTCTCATCAAAGATTACATGAATAGATTCTTCAACAACCAATGTTTTCTTATTAAAAACACGAAAAGCTTTAGAGTGAGATGAGTATCCAACAAATATACCTTCATCGCTTCGGGGATCAAACTTACCTATATCCTCCTTGCCATTTACCAAGATGAAGCACTTGCACCCAAATGGCTTGAAATAAGAGATATTCGGTTTTCTGCCTTTGTAGAGTTCATATGGAGTCTTATGCAACAAAGGTCTAATCAAACAACGGTTAGTGATATAGCATGAAGTATTAATAGCTTCAGCCCAAAAGTATCTAGGTAAAACAGATTCACAAAGCATAGTTCGGGCCATATCAATTAAAGTCCGATTCTTCCTTTCAGCCACACCATTTTGCTGAGGAGTTCTCGGAGCAGAAAAGTTATGACTGAACCCATTATCATCACAAAATGAATTGAATAGCAGATTTTCAAATTCCTTACCATGATCACTACGGATAGCATTAATCACATAACCCTTATCATTTTGAACCTTTTTACAGAACTTTATGAATTCAGATAATGCATCACTTTTATGAGCTAAGTACAAAACCCATGTAAACCGAGAGAAATCATCGACTATTACAAAACCATAGCGCTTGCCTCCTAAACTAGCAGTTCTTGTCGGGCCAAACAAATCCAAATGCAATAGTTGCAAAGGCCGAGAGGTAGAAACTATGTTCTTGGGTTTAAATGAAGTTCTAGTTTGCTTACCCTTAGCACAAGCATCACAAACTCCATTTGAACCAAAATTCATTTTAGGCAAGCCAACCACAAGCTCACGTCTAGATAATTTGGAAATGATTCCAAAGCTAGCATGGCCCAATCTTCGGTGCCACATCCATGGGTTGGAGTTATTTGCTACAAAGCAAATCTCCTTCTCATTCAAATCATCCAAATTAACGGTATAAACATTTCCATTTCGATTACCGACAAACTTGATTTCATTTGAAACATTATCGGTTAACATGCAATGAGATGCATCAAAGATTACTTTATAACCTTTATCACACAATTGACTAATACTAAGCAAGTTATGTTTTAATCCATCTACAAATAACACATGCTCAATGCTAGTAGAGGGAGTTTTACCAATGTTACCAATACCTATTACCTTTCCTTTGCTATTATCTCCAAACGTCACATTTCCACCGCTTTTCTTTTCAAGACTGGAAAATTGAGATTTATCTCCCGTCATATGCCGAGAGCAACCACTATCCAAGTACCACTCTTTATTCATCGAACCACTGTGGCCCTGCAAAAACAAAGAGATTTACACTTGATTTTTTGGTACCCAAACTTGCTTGGGTCCATCCAAGTTAGTCCAACTTTTGGTTGTTTCCTTTGGCACCCACATTGTTTTGATCTTGTGGATGTTCTTTCGGAACCAACAACTCTGAATTTTATGCCCCTTCTTACCACAATAGTTGCATGTAGCAAATGGAGTACTAGATAACTTAGCCCCAACAAAAGAAGTTGTAGTCTTATGCTTTGATTTTTGAGGGATAAAACCAATTCCTTCTTTTCTAAACACCCCTTTTGCGCTACCAAGAATCGCATCTAAGTTATCACGACCACGCACAAAAGTAGACAAGGCATTCTTTAATCTATCTACTTCTTTTTGAAGGTTAGAACAATTATCTTTTAGGCTAGGCATTTGTTCTTCTAATGTTTCAACCTTTTTCTTAAGCAATGTATTCTCATTTACTATATCAACATTTTCACATTCATGTGAACGAGATGCACTTAATTCATGAGTCATTAAATCAATACTTTTCTTTAAGCATCTATTCTCAAGTTTGCATTCAATAAATTTTTCATATAACTCATTAAACGCTTCATGAAGTTCTTCTAATGTAAAAGTTTCAGAATTTACCTCCTCATGGTCGGATCTGGCCATGAGACAAAGGTTGGCGATTTCCTCTTCACTTTCTTCTCCCGTGGAGGTGTCTTCATCACTCCAAGCAGCAAGAGCCTTCTTTTTTGATGTCTTGCCGTCTCCCTTGGTGTATGCCTTCTTCTTCTTGAGTTCGGGACATTCAGGCCGGATATGTCCCGGCTTTCTGCACTCAAAGCAAGTGACTTCCTCGCTCTTGGAAGTTTCCCCTTTTGCTTGGTTCCTCTTTTGAAATCTTCTGTTTCTTGGTTGGAAGTTGGATCGACGTTTGTTCAGAAACTTCTTGAATTGCCTCGTCATTAAGGCAATCTCTTCATCATCGATCTCTTCATTGCTATCCTCACTGACACACTCATTTAACACGTTAGTAGCTTTGAGGGCAAGACTCTTTTTCTTCTTAGAGTCATCTATGTCCCTCGATATATTGATCTCATAGGTCATTAAGGATCCTATGAGAGCATCCAAAGAAATTTGTGAGAGGTCTTTTGCCTCTTCAATTGCTGTTACCTTGGGATTCCAAGACATAGGCAAGATCTTAAAATTTTCCTATTGAGTTCAGGGATAGAGTATTCTTTACCAAGGGCTTTGAGCCCATTCGTGATGTCCGTGAACCGCTTGAACATCTCTGTTATGGTCTCTTTCTCTTCCATCCTGAACAACTCATACTTGTGAACAAGAAGATTTATCTTCGTTTCTTTGACTTGAGAAGTTCCTTCATATGTCACTTGAAGCTTTTCCCAAATCTCTTTTGCACTGCTGCACATAGAAACACGATTGAATTCATTAGCATCTAAAGCACAAAATAGAGCATTAATTGCCTTAGCATTCATAGACAACTTTTTAAAGATTTCAGGAGTCCAATCTTTTTCAGGTTCCTTGGGAACATAAGGACCCTTTTCCACAATATTCCATAGCTCATAATCCATAGCTTTCAGAAAGATAGTCATCCTAGCTTTCCAATAACTATAGTTATTGCCATTGAACATAGGTGGCCTATTCGTAGAGTTGCCTTCAGTGAAAGCACTCTGCTCTCCAAATCCAGCCATAGTCAATCCACACTAGAGGTTGTGAAACCCTTTAAACTAGAGACCTTGCTCTGATACCAAATGAAAGGATCTAGACTATGACTAGCCCTAGAGGGGGGTGAATAGGGCTTTAAAAACTTGACTTGAATGAACAACGGAAACTAATGCGGAAATGATAACGAATGAAAAAACAAGGAGAGCTGAGAGGGAAGAAGGAAACAATCACACAAGGACACGCTGATTTATCCTGGTTCGGTAAGACCCCCGTTGGTCTACCTACATCTAGTCCTCACCAACACGGTGAGATTTCCCTCACAAAGAGATGAACACAACCGCTGGTTGAAACGGTGCCCAGCTCACCAAAAAACCGCTAGTTAACCCGGTGTCTAGCTCACCAAAGCACAGCTAGTTGATGCGGTGCCTAGCTCACCCAACAAAAACAATAGAAAGAGATGATAATAAACAAGCAAACTCAATGCCAAGCTCTGGAGGATGATCTTCAGATGTTGATGAAGCTTTGATGATGGAAGATCTCCCCAAAAAGATGCCTTCAGCAGGGATGTAGCAGATGGAAGCTTTGGAAGGCAGAAAATCCTTGGAGAAGAAGCTTTGGATGAAACTCTGGAAGGAGGCACACTTCTCCACGAAAATCCTTGCCTAGGGTTTCCCCCAGGTGTCCTTTATATACCCCTTTTTCAAAGATAGCCGTTTGAGAGAAGACAAGAAGAGGTCTTGGTCAAAAAGGTGCTCAAAAAGCACTTTTCAGAAACTTCTGCAACCCGGGGTCGACTCCCACTTTAGCTGGGGTCGACTCCAGAAGAGTCGGGGTCGACTCCAATACAACCTGGGGGTCGACTCCAGTTGCCCAGAACTGCACAAAATGAACTGGGGTCGACTCCTTTGGAGGGCTGGGGTCGACCCAGAAAAACTGAGTTTTTCTGGGGTCGACTCCTGCATTTCCGGGGTCGACTCCTTAAGGACTGCATGGCTGGGTTTCCAACTGGGGTCGACTCCTTTGAAGAGCCGGGGTCGACCCAGAAAAACTGAGTTTTTCTGGGGTCGACTCCTGCATATCCGGGGTCGACTCCTTAAGTAGCTTGACACAAATGAGCTTCTTCTAAGGCCTTTTTACCCTTATGAAATGTCCTGTTTTCTGCATACAACTTGCAAACTTGTTAGCAAATATAACAAGTGTTTTGTAATCATCAAAAGACAAGGGGTTCCAACATGGACGCTCGGTTCAATTTGAGTTGGAGAAAAATAGGAGTGAACCGGGCCGAATCGACCCGTGTTCACCCTTATATATAATCACTCTTTTTTAAAGGCTAAGGCTATGGCAGCGAGGGAACGTGTGAAGGCAATGGAAGCAATAAGAGACCAGGTAATCGGTCTATGGTTAGAAGGTGAGAGTAAAATAGTGGTGGATCTCATCAACTACGGCAACAATTGTAAATCTCCACCTGAGATCAAATACATCATACATGATATAAAAAATATCGTGAATATATACTTTTGACAAGATCAAAGTAACTCATCTTAATAGAAAAGGAAATCAGGCAGCAGATTGGCTCGCTAAACAAGCAGTAGTGGAGGCCAGGTTTGATATACACTAGGGAAATTAAGGTTATCCCACATGAACTTTCCCAAATTTGCAAGCATGATATTGAGTTGATCGGGGTCTTCAAACCCCCTTGATGTAGGGGACTTTTCTAGGGTCTGCTACCATACCTTGTTTGTCAGGCAGACGTGGAGGGGTGCTTCTTCCTTCTTTGCTTTGGGTGTTTTGTTAGCTTTCTTGTCCCTGGGATGTTGACGTAAGGACTGTAATTGTCATGGTAATTAGCCTTTAATTATGCAGATTTGATGGGAGCCTGCTTGGCTCCTAATTTCAATTACCACCAAAAAAAAAATCACAGTAAGAACATAATTAGTAACATGCATGTATAAATATGCGAATTTTTTTGCACTTGGAGAAAAAAACAGACATTATATACTACTATATGATTTTAGGCATTCGTAATCTATCCATATTGTAGCATCTTTAAGCTTTTGGGATTGTGAATATCGATTATGGCATCGACCCGAGCCTTTGGAGGCTTGGGACTATGTAGCCCGTCGAGTCTTGATTCGGCGTGTTTTTAGGATTTTTCATGCGAGCTCTTAAACATGGCTCCCTCGGCCACTACAGTCTGAATGCAATCATAGAGAGAACTGTGTTCTTGTTTTCATCATTGTTTGGCCATAGTTGGTTAACAAATCATGATATGATATATAGCCGTTGACTGGAAGTGCTAAGTGGAGTTCCACATGGCTAAGAATGCAGCCGTCGGCCACGGCATTCTGAATACAATCATGGAGAGAATTGCATGTGTTCCTTTTTTCATAATTTCTTGGCCACAATTGGTTAGCAAATCATGATCTGGGTGTGGTGGTCGTCTGACAGCCATTGATTGGAAGTGCTAGCTAGGTGGACTTGCACACGGCCAAGAATGCGGTCGATCTGCCATTAACTGCATCCTGATAGTGTGCTAGTCAACAATAATGATAGGCGTTGTTGCATGTGTGCTAGATGTCATCGGTATTCAAAGTCTGAGCACAGATGGTTGAAGCTATGCATGCATTATAAACGTAGTTGTCACCCAAGTCGCCGCACTCATGTTAAACACGGCCGGTTGACCGACTACATTCAGGAGATCACTTTCTATTTATATCGACCCTCTTCTAGAAGATCTTCCATTTTGGCTCGCCCTCATCCATTTGAGCTCTCTCGCCCTCCCTCTCTTCACCCTTCGACGGTCGACGGCAGGTGGGAGATGTGGCGACAGTGATGTGGTGCTCGTCCTCGGTCATGTGGTGACAGTGTGAACATGGTAAAATAGTAAGGAGGAGGTAGCCAACCTATGTGAAGGTCCAGTGTCGACTTTTCTAAGGTAGGATGACCATTCCACAACTTTAATCTCATCATTCCTCATGCTTCTCACTTTGTGGAAGTCCGCTAATTTGCGAGTGTTTTTGGGAGTTCTTGCTCGTTTGGAAGGGTTCAAAGTGAGGCCTGATTTGTGTTATTTTTTTAGCGAAATATTATGTTGTGAGCTTTGCATGTGGGTTTGCACACAACTAGCACCTCTTCGCACTCTTATTCACCTTTTCCATTGAGTTTTCAGTGTTTTGGCGGCCAGAATATTGACCATTGCCAGGAAAACTAGAGCTTTACCTACATACCATGTACGAATGCAATAGTAATAGTAACTCTTCGCACTCTTATTCACCTTTTCCATTGAGTTCTCAATGCTTTGCTCGTGTAATATACAGGAAGGTGGTTCTTGTTTTCTTCCCGCATGAGAACCGAGTTAATAGAGTTTGCAGTTGCGGAGAGATACATTAATAGCAGTTCTTCCCTGACCACGGGCTTGCTCAACGTCGGTACGTTTGCTAGGTGGGCCTTCAGCTTGTCGAACGCCCTTTGGCACACCTTGGTCCACTCAAAGCGGTCTCTTCTCAACACCTCAAAGAAGGGTCTGCAACGCTCCGCCGACCTGGACATAAACCTGCTAAGGGTCGTAACCCTGTCGTTAAGCCTTCGTACCTCCTTAACTGTCCTCGGAGCCGACATTTCCACAATCGCTTGGACTTTGTCGGGGTTGACATCGATCCCTCGGCGTGACACGAGGTAGCCGAGGAATTTTCCTGCTCGGACATCGAAGACGCATTTTTCGGGATTTAGCTTCATTCCGTACCTCCGCAGTACATCGAAAGCCTCGGCTAGATCCCGAACATGGTCTTCGGCTCGTCGGTTCTTCACCAGCATGTCGTCGATATAGATCTTCATCGTCTTTTCGATTTGTGCTTCGAACATCGTATTTACGAGCCTCTGGTACATTGCCCCTGCATTTTTTAATCCGAACGGCATGCGAGTGAAGCAATACAGACCTTTCTCCGGGGTGAAGGACGTCCTTTCTTCGTCTTCCGGGGCCATTCTGATCTGATGGTACCCGGAGTAGGCGTCAAGGAAGCTCAACAGCTCATGCCCCGTCGTTGAATCGACGAGCTGGTCGATGCGAGGGAGTGGGAAGCTGTCCTTTGGACATGCTTTGTTCAGGTCGGTGAAGTCCACACACATCCGCCATTTCCCATTTGCCTTCCTTACCAAGATGACGTTAGCCACCCATTCAGGGTAGAATGAATCTCGAACGGTTCCTGCATGCAAATATTTTGCCAGGTTGTTGTTGATAGCCTCCTCCCGATCAGCCGACAAAGGTCTCTTCTTTTGGCGGACTGGTTGGACGTCGGGGTTCACATTCAGGCGGTGCTGGATAGCCTTTGGATCAATCCCTGGTAGGTCGTCGTCCGACCAGGCGAACACATCACAACTCTGCTTGAGGAAGGCGACGACCTCCGCTTCCAGGTTGTTAAGTTCGGCTCCTACGACGAGCGCGCCCTTTTCTACCTCTTTTTGTTTGGTTTGCTCTATAGGCTCATGCCTTTCAACATTATCAAAAGCAGGTGCATACTCCGAAATTACTGGTTCTTTCGCTTTGATAGAGTTTGCATATATAGCATCGGCGGGCCTCGGCATGACATTCGACAACCTCGCCGATCCCCTCGGGGGTCAGGAACTTCAACTTTTGATGGTAGGTTGAAGGTACTCCCCCTAGCTTTCCCAACAGGCCCCGACCAAAGATCGCGTTTTAGGCCGACTGTACCTTTACAACAAGGAAGTCAACCTCAACCGTTACACGGCGTGGTCAGGTGCCTAGGGTTACTTTTAATTTAATCGACCCTTCGGCATTCACAGGCGTCCCGCTGAAGCCAAACAATGGGGTCACGATCAGTTTGAGTTCCATACTCAAGTTGGTCATTTTAAGGAAATAGTCGTAAAAAAGGACATCAGGTGCAGCTCCATTATCAATAAGGATACGATGTACATCATACCCATCGACATCCGTGTGGATTACTAATGCGTCATCGTGGGGAAGACTAAGCCCGACAATCAGAGAAAGTGATGATCATCGTGGGGAAGACTAAGCCCGACAATCAGAGAAAGTGATGACGCCCTCGGCCTTTAATGCCAGCCTGTTCGACCCACCTTCCGCTGCTACTGCCGACACATAGGCCTTTTGTTTTCTCCTGCTGTCGCCGCCACTTGTCGAGCCACCTGCGAGAACAAGGACGACCCCTTTTACTTCAACGACCTCGCGATTATTCTCTGGGGAGCATGCCTTTGTCCGCCCATCTACGACGTCTTTGCCGATGATCCCTCTGCGTAGCATCTCCGCAATCTCCATTTTCAGACTTCTGCACTGGTCGGTGAGATGACCATGCTCCTTGTGGTAGTCGCAGTAGAGATTTGCTCCTCGGCCGGGTGGGGCTCACGTCATTGGCTCGGGCCTTCAGAACTCCGGAAGTTTCTTGATGATAGGGAGAATCTCAGAAGGCAGCCTCCCGAAGCGGTGGAGGTCTCTGACGCGGCACGATTCATCTGGACGACGATCGCGCTCGGAGTCCTATCGCCTTTCTGATTCTCGTCGTCCCTCTCCTTGCGATGGTTTCTCCCTCCTTGGTTTCTTCACCGCCCCAGTTCCAGTTGATCCATGCTCGGAAGGTCGCCTAAGCCTCCCTGCCGCACCGAGGGTCGACTCTAGCCTTACATACTTCTGTATTCTAGAGAGGAAGTCGGAGAGACTTACATGCGGCTTTTTTGCTACGGAGGCTACGAATGTTGTGTCGGAGCACACCCTTGTTAGGATGTTGACTGCCGTCCTCAGGTCCAGATCTACCACCTTCATTACTTCGATCTGGAATCGCTTGGCGTAGTCTCGGAACATCTCACCTTCCTTCTGGGCGACGAGCCACAAGTCGTCGGTGCATAGCGAGTGCTAAACAGTGTTGTAGAAATGGTCTAGGAACTACTGGGCCAGGTCGGAAAAGCTGACGACCGACCTGGCCGGGAGTGCCTTGAACCACTAAAGTGCTGCATCGTCTAGGGTAGACATAAATGCACGACATTTCAAAGCGTCATATATATTTACCATTTCCACTTGCCCTCGGAAGTGGTCGAGGTGATGAACAAGGTTGGTGGTCCCATTGTAGCGCCTAAACTTTGGCAGCTGTAACTTTGCTGGTACGGGTGCCGAGGTGATTTCCTCGGCAAATGGCGAGGAAGTCAGGAGCGTCGCAACCGAGGGTACTCGGGTGCCACGCTGCAAGGCATCTATTTTTCTGTTCATTTCTTGCAAGTCGTCCTTCCACCGAGGATCAACAGGTAGCATGCTCGCCGCGGCTGGTGTTGACTCCACCGAGAAGTGGTCGGCGATGTCCATGGCCGTGGCTGGTGCGATTGGATGCGTGATGGCCTACTGAGGAGCTGGTGGCGGTATTACGTGTGCAACTCGGTGAACGTCAGCATGGCTTACCGACAATGCTGGTGGGGCTGCTTGTTGACCTAGTAGACCCGCGTCCCCTTGGGTCTCCGGATCATGAACCATTTGGTGACTCTGGGCGTTGCCCTGGTTTGGGGGTACCTGCCGGTTCTGCTCCATCCTTTCCAGTACTTTCTAGAGACTTGCGAGCATCTGTTCGATGCGATCAAGGCGTGAGGAGGTCGCTGAGTCTTGGTCCCCTGCTCCGGAAGCACCTCCGGTGACCTCCTCGATCACATTGGTGGGGGCCACTTCATCGCTAGACGACTGCGCGATCATCTTTCCCTTGGTTGCCATGGAGAAAAAGCTTTTTTGTTTGAAGAGTTCCCACAGACGGCGCCAAAATGTTGCTGCCGGAGCAAGCAGGTTCGGCCTATGCCAAATGGAAGTTGACCCAGGGGATGGAAGATGTTGCGCCGATGTCCTACCGACGAGTGCCGACCTGTAAAGACCACTGAGAGGCCTCGGTGGGTAAACACTCAGACGATCGAGTTAGGCTAAATTCACCAGAGTAGAGAGCTTCTCAGGTCTAAAGAATCACATACCTCTCTAAGGTAGATTACCTTCTCCTTTCATAGGGGATCGCTGGTGAGGGGGCCTGTGGGAGCCACCTATGGACATGTCCCTAATCTCCTCCCTTAACCTCGCCATTCGGAATCACGTATGGCAAGCGCTCCCAAAAAGGGCCCGGACTCCGCAGGCCAGCTGTCGCCGAGGTGGCAAGCGGCCCTAATCCCGGACTTGCCATTAGCGAGAGTTTCCTTCATAAACACGCATAGTTATCGGCGCTCGCATAGCCGAAACTTTCGGATCCTGATGCCCATGACAGGTAAGACAGCCAACATAACCAAGCCCCTCTTGCGAGGAAAGGTCCAAATAAGCTGACCGAGGAGTTGGGTCGTCGACGGTCCGAGGAGGACCAGGGTCGGTATGTCGCCGGATTGCTGTCAGGTCGGCTAATAACGCCCAGTATCACCCATCATGCCACATAGCCCACGTCAAGACCCAATCTGCGTCTCCGGTGGGTGATGTTGTGGCTGCTTGCTCTCCATCTATTTGTTCCAAGACACTGTGGATGTCTCCTTACAACTCCCGTCGAGCTCTTCCCCGGTAAAAGGGTACGACGATGCGGTTTACTGCGCCGTGAAGCTGTCGGCGAAGTCCTTTGCCTGCTCACGACACTCTGTGCGACAGAGTTTCTCTCTATGTATTTGAGGTTCACCCATTGTGTGAGGACCTCTAGTCCATTTGTCTGCCATGGCTTGTGCCATGCTTTGATTGTCATGTCTGTAAGCTGCTGGTATGGAGCTAGGTATGGGCGTCTGTTCACCCTGCACAATGGGTCTGTATGCTGGTTGTATCTATTTCTTGTGTGAATGATCATCCCACCTTCACTTGTCAAAAAAAAAAAAAACATAGGCCTCCCGTCGCTCTCCCCTACCTCCGAGGTCACACATGGGGCCTCTATATCGACAAATAATCAGGGAAGCCGAGGACATATATGGGATAAGAGTGGCTCGACATACCCCTCAAAAGATATCGTCCACAGGTGATGAGAAGCAGGAGATGGCGGAGAACGAAGAGCACTCTTTGGGTGGGTCACTCCCGGTGCCCAACGTCCTGGCTCTCGTCGAGGCCTCCGCCGACGACCTGCAGGCTGTGATCCCCGACAGGTACATCCGGCCAGAGATGGAAGAAGAAGACGCAGACGAAGGTGCTGGTGGAGCTACCGAGGAGGTACCGGTCGTGGACCTCGGCAAGCTTCTTGGGGACGGCCCGCCGTCCGGGGAGGAGGAGGCCGCCAAGCTCAGGTCAGCCTGCGAAGGCTGGGGGTTCTTCCAGGTTAGTGTGCATACTTAAGATAACAAGCATGGATCTAGCTATAAGCTACTTGGTTTCGGCCAATCCTAATTAAGCTTTTGGTGGAGCCCATCATTAATTCGTGCCATTAATGCAAATGGCAAGGTGGTGAACCACGGAGTTCCGGCGGAGGTGATGGGGAGGATGGCGGCGGCGCTGGAGGGGTTCTTCGCTCAGACGCTGGAGGAGAAGATGGCGTCGTCGAAGCAGCCGGCGGGGAGCGTGGAGGGGTACGGGCAGGCCTTCGTGGTGTCGGAGGAGCAGAAGCTGGACTGGGCCGACATTCTGTACCTCGTCACCCAGCCGCCCAGTCTCAGGAAACTCGCTATCTGGCCAACCCACCCCACCCCACAACCTTTAGGTACATGCATATATACATAGGTGTTCATGCATGTTCTAGGTTGAACTTAGAAATGGAATCGAACTGAATCAAAAAAATTTATTTGATTTTGTTTATAATATAAAATTTTAGGTCAATGATCCTATTCAAATTAGATTAACTTAAATAATTTGGTTTAGAAATCGAACCAAACTGTGTGAATCAAATCAAATTGGATCAATTTTTAGTGACTTTTCTCATTATTTTTTTTCTGATGTTTATTTCATTGGTCTTTGTAGGATTTTTCTTTGAGTAATTTGTATAATTATACTTTTTTTTCTTCTAATGGATAATAATATTTAACTATATTTCACTATTTTCTCACTGATTTTTATATTATACTTTCTGAATATAGATGTAAAAGTTAATTTTAGTTGTCTTATTATTTGTTTTATATTGTGCTAAGAGCTCTTTGTTAGTTGTCGAGTAATTAGATGAAAGTAATATTTATTTTCAATTATTTTTTACTAATCTAGATGAATTTGAGTTGTAAGATAGTATTTTTTCCCATTAATTGTTAATAAGATATATAAGTTCTATTTTTTAAAACTTTCAAGTGTTATATTAATTTTGTTTGTTATTGATATTACATAAGTTTTGACGGTATATAATTTAACTATTAAGAAGAGGTCATTTCTAACTTTATTAATAGAATCAAATTGACCAAATCAAATTAACATAGTTCAGGGTTCATATCTATATATATGAGGGATGTTGGGGCACCGCCCTGCTGTACCCCAGCCGCTGCCGTTGGATCCCTAGTCGCTGCCGCTGGATCACCATCTAGCGACAGCGCTCCCGCCTAGTTTTTTTTTTATTTTTTTTTTTTTGCAGCCGCTGGATCACCATCCAACGGCTGCGTTGGGGTGCGGTGGGGCTGCATTGCCGCACCCCAGTATTTTCATATATATATATATTGATTTGGTTCAATTTAGTTACAAAACTAAATCGATTTGGTACGGTTGAATTAAAAATATTTGACCTTGAACAGAACCAAATCGGACAACGTTGAGCAGTACTGTACACATTTACAGATATACTATATGTACACATATCCATATATACACCCCTACATTTTTTTTACGGGGAATGGTATATTGTAGCTCCCTTAACAATTGACAAACTTTTTAAAAGCATTTGATAAAGCATAAATATTTCATTATAATATAGCTCCTAAACGGTGTTTGGGATCATCACAAAACCCCATTTTCTTTAATTACTTCCTAGGCATGGTTGCTAAAAGGAACTGTTCTTTATCTTCTTCAAAGAAAAGTACCATTTCTATCATAGTTTAAACTTAATTATTATCACCACCATCTTGAATCATCCAGCAAACTAGCGAGATATGGGTAGCTTAAAGCGAGTGATTAATTAAGGACAGCACCAGTACTCGATCGGTAAGATAAACTAAACTATGCAGTACATTGCCTTAATTCATCAGGGCAACGTTGGAAGAGTACTCGCGGGAGACGAAGAGGGTGGCGCTGAGCCTCTTGGGGGCGATGGGCGACAACCTGGGGCTCCAGCCGGCCGGAAAGCTCGCCGCCAGCTTTGCGGAAGGTATACAGTCCATCCGGATGAACTACTACCCGCCATGCCGGCACCACGCCCACCGGGTGCTGGGTCTCTCCCCGCACTCCGACGGCGTCGGCCTCACCCTCCTCTTCCAGGTCAGCCCTGTGCCCGGGTTGCAGATCCGGCGGAACGGCAGGTGGATCGCCATCGAGCCCCTCCCCGGCGCCTTGGTCGCCAACATAGGCGACATGCTTGAGGTAATCTCTCTGTGCAGTGTGCTGTCTTCATGCTTGAGGTAATTCCTCTTCTTTCGCAAGTGATCATAAGATTTATTACACCAACTAAGGTTAATTTGCAGATCTTTTATAAATATTTATACATGAAACAGATACGTACCACTTTTCTTTTTGTATATGTGTATGTGTGCTTCTTCTCTGGTAGTATACGTTGAAAACCCAATTGCAAGCATGCTCATGGAACACACATGACCTGGGTGATAAGGATCATACTGTAGACTTACCCACGTCTACCCAGCTGTAAGGAGTCCGTAGCTTGCATGGACTCCTCGCCATGCAGGAGTGTCTGTTGTATAGTTGATAAACACTTCTTGTAACGGATCATGGATCCTTGTGTGTCTATCTGTAACATATTCTCTTATATAATACAACAGTTCACAGCACCCATAAGGCAAGGGTGACTGTTTACTCCACACAACTCTTTCATGGTATCAGAGCTACTTCTGCTCAACCGCCTAGATCCATGGATTCTGCTATCTCTTCTTCCTCTTCCTCTGGAGCACCCATCGCACCACCAACCCCTGTTGCTTCCTCTGCGGCACCCATCGCACCCACCTCCAACACTTCTTTCCCTACAACTATGGCGCCATCTAATGTACTGCAGTTCCTCCCGCTGAAGCTGACACGCGACAACTACCTTCTGTGGAAGGCTCAGATCGTGCCACTTCTGAAGTGCCATGGACACTTATCCATGGTAGATGGCTCTGTCGACCCTCCTCCGCCCACCATATCATCCCCAGGCAGTAATGGGAAAGACGTTCTTCTTCCCAACCCAATCTTTGTCACTTGGGAGAAGACAGACCAGATGGTGCTGTCCTGGTTGATCTCCTCCATGACAGAGTCGCTGCTTCCCCTGGTGGTCGGACAACCCACGGCCAAGGCGGTCTGGGATGCACTGGCTCGTGCATTTGGATCCCGCTCCCGGTCACGCATACTACAACTACGCACCAAGCTTCATTCCATCCGTCGCGGTACTTCTTCTGTTGGTGACTATGTTCAGTCTGTTAAGTTTAATTCTGTGATTAAATTTGTTCCGTTTCTGGGCGTTTATGGGAGGGTTAAAGGAGAGTGTGTGTGAGGGGGGGGGGGCATTTAATGCTCCATGTGTGTTATGGCCAGTTAAGGCCATGACCGTTGCGGAAGGCTGTGTTATGGCCAGTTAAGGCCATGCATGTGCTACGTTTTGTTTTCTTTTCAGTTAAATAAGAGAACCAGAAATCAGAAAACGCTGCACTGGTTTTGGCAGCACCATTCCCTCTGTTCGTGTGTGTGGCTGTGTGTGTGGGTGGTTTTCTAACATTTGGTATCAGAGCTTCGTTGGAGATCTGAGGCAAGATGTCAGCCCCACACGGCGATCACTCTCTGACGCCGACAAGGGAAGACCGACATGGATCTCCGTCTCCTCCTCCGCGCCGACAGCGGCACCGTGACGTTGGTGGCCGCGAGATCGTCGTTCAGCGCGTCGTGAAGGAAGTCGGAGGATCAGCGGCCTACCCAACGCTGACGCGGACCAACTACGGCGACTGGTCTCTCATGATGAAGGTGATGTTGTAGGCGCGCGGTCTCTGGGACGCCGTCGAGACCGGCGGCGCTGAGCTGCAGGAGGATAGGATGGCGCTGGAGGCCATCCTACGAGCCGTTCCCCCGGAGATGATCTCCACACTTGCTGTCAAGGAGAGCGCGAAGGATGCATGGGAGCTGTGAAGACCATGCGCGTCGGCATCGATCGAGTGCGCAAGGCCAAGGCGCAGCAGCTTCGAAAGGAGTATGAAGGCATCGGCTTCCGCGACGGCGAGACAGTGGATGACTTCGCGATGCGGCTCACTGGGATCGTCAACCAACTGAATATCCTCGGCGACCCGGAGCCGTCTCAAAAAGTAGTCGAAAAATTCCTACGTGTGGTACCATCCATGTACTCCCAAATCGCCCTCTCCATTGAGACCCTGCTCGACCTCTCAACACTCTCGATTGAGGAGGTGACCGGGAGACTCAAGGCGGTTGAAGATCGCTTCCCCGCATTGACTACCAAGGGAGATGACGGGAAGCTCTTGCTCACGGAGGAGGAGTGGATCAAGCGCATGAAGGAGAAGAAGCAGGGGGAGGGACCCTCTGGCGGTTCCAAGTTTGGGAACCGACGCCGAAAACAAACGCGGAGGAAGCCTGGTGCCGATGGCACGGGTGATGGCAAGCTTGGCGCGGGTCGTGACGTCTCAAAGGACAAGTGTCACAACTGTGGCAAGATTGGCCATTGGGCCAGAGAGTGCCGCAGCAAGCCGAAGCAGGCGGAACAAGCTCACCTCACGAAAGGTGAGGATGACGAGCCCACTCTCTTGATGGCAAGCGTCCATGTCAACTCCGACTCTCCACCGTCGCTGAAGACATATCCACTATAGCTTGTAGAGGAAAAGGTCTTCGCTCAGCTGGACCGGGTGGAGGAGTGCGACACCGACATGTGGTACCTCGACACCGGTGCAACAAACCACATGACCGGGTCCCGTGCTGCCTTCTCCGAGCTCGACTCCAACATCCACGGCACCGTTAAGTTTGGGGATGGATCCGTCGTCGACATAAAGGGACGCGGAACGGTACTGTTCGCATGCAAGACTGGCGAACACCGCGCTCTCACGGAGGTGTACTACATCCCGCGGCTCACCTCCAACATCATCAGCATTGGGCAACTCGACGAAAATGGGTGCCAGGTGCTGATCGACGGCGACACCTTGAGGATCCGCGACCGAGAAAGGCGGCTGCTAGCTCGAGTCAAGCGCTCCCCAAACCGGCTGTACATGCTCAAGCTCGACATCACGCAACCGGTGTGTCTGTCGGCTAGAAGCTCCGAGGACGCATGGCGTTGGCACGCGAGGTACGGTCATCTGAATTTTTAAGCACTGCGCAAGCTCGCTCAGCACGCCATGGTGCGAGGGCTGCCACAGATCGCTCAGGTGGAGCAGATCTGCGACAGCTGCCTCGCTGGGAAGCAAAGACGGGCATCCTTTCCGGCGCAAGGGAAGTACCGAGCTGAGCACGTCCTCAACCTCGTCCACGGCGACATATGCGGGCCAATCTCGCCGACGACGCCGAGTGGCAACCGCTACTTCCTGCTCCTGGTAGATGACAAGAGCAGGTACATGTGTCTCACCCTTCTCGCGAGCAAGGATCAAGCCCTGGCAGCTATCAAGCGCTTCCAAGCCTTGGCGGAGGTGGCATCGGGGCGCAAGCGCAAGGTTCTCCGCACTGACCGCGGCGGCGAGTTTACCTCGGCAGAGTTTGCTGAGTACTGCGCCGAGCGCGGTGTGCAGCGGCAGCTGACGGCCCCCTACTCCCCACAACAGAACGGAGTCGTCGAGCGCCAAAATCAGACCGTCGTCGCCATGGCTCGGAGCATGCTGAAAGCCAAGGGTCTACCTGCAAATTTTTGGGGAGAAGCCGTCTCCACCGCTGTCTTCCTCCTCAACTGTGCGCCGACACGAAGCGTCGATGGCATGACGCCATATGAGGCCTGGTATGGCAAGCGACCAGCGGTGCACTTCCTCCGCACGTTTGGCTGCATAGCGCATGTCAAGAACGTGAAGCCGCACCTGAAGAAGCTGGACGATCGGAGCACGCCAATGATCTTCGTTGGGTACGAGCCGGGATCCAAGGCATACCGTGTGTTCGACCCCACCGACGAACGTGTGTACGTGAAACATAGCGTTGTCTTCGACGAGTCGGCTAAATGGGACTGGAAGACCCATGGCGCGGAAGGTGCGGTGATATTTAATGAACCATTCAATGTCGAGTACTCTACTGTGTCTGAACCAGGGAAAAGTCGGACACCGCCCCGTTCCAGCTCGCCCACAGTTGGATGTTCACCCACAGCAGCGCCAGTCAACGCAGAGGTGTCGCCATCGACTCCTGGCGACGTGGCGGGGACCCCTGCTACAAGCACATATGCGACCTCGAGCGCATCGACGCCTGCTGCCACACGCGTGCACGCCAGGTCGCCCACAGGCGAAGTTGAGTTCGCCTCGCCACCATCCGATGCGGCGGCGTCACTCGACGAGGAGCACGACGATGCCTCGCTGTGGTTCCGCACCATCACCAACATCATCGGGTCATCTGCTGCTCCAGCTCCAGGCCATGCGTCACGTGAACTCGACGACGGCGACGAGCTGCACTTCACCACGGCCGACGAGCTGACCTCTTTCGACGAGGCCGAGCAGCATCAAAGCTGGCGCAAGGCGATGCTTGAGGAGATGAAGTCCATTGAGGACAACGCCACCTGGGAGCTAGTTGACCTCCCCTCCGGCCACCGACCCATTGGGCTCAAGTGGGTCTTCAAGGTGAAGCGTGATGAACAAGGTGCTGTCATCAAGCACAAGGCGCGGCTCGTCACGAAGGGCTATGTGCAACGTCCGGGGATCGACTTCGAGGAAGTGTTCGCCCCCGTGGCACGGATGGAGTCCGTGCGGCTGCTGCTGGCTTTGGCAGCACATGAAGGTTGGCAAGTCCATCACATGGACGTGAAGTCGGCGTTCCTCAACGGCGACCTGGCAGAAGAGGTCTACGTGGCCCAACCCCCGGGCTTCATTTGTGAGGGACGTGAGCACAAGGTGCTCAAGTTGCGGAAGGCTCTGTATGGGTTGCGCCAAGCGCCGAGGGCATGGAACTCCAAACTGGACATCAGCCTCATCAAGCTCGGGTTCCTGCGAAGCACCACGGAGCATGCCGTGTATGGGGGCGGAGAAGGTGTCTACCGGCTCCTTGTCGGCATGTACGTGGACGATCTGGTCATCACCGGATCAAATGAGCATGAGATTTTCAGGTTCAAGGAGGAGATGCATAGCATGTTCAAGATGAGCGATCTCGGACTCCTAAGCTACTACTTAGGAATTGAGGTCCATCAACGCGCGGACGGCATCACAATCAACCAGGCGGCATACGCGCGCAAGATCTTGGAGAACAGCGGCATGGGCGACTGCAACCTTTGTCAAGTGCCCATGGAGGCGCGCCTGAAGTTGAGCAAGCAAAGTGCAAGCCCGCCTGTGGATGCAACCAAATATCGGAGCATCGTTGGAAGCCTTCGATACTTGGTTAACACACGGCCCGACATTGCCTACGCCGTGGGATATGTGAGCCGGTTCATGGAGTCCCCTCGAGAAGACCATCTCTCAGCGGTGAAGCACATCCTGCGCTACATAGCCGGCACTCTCCACAAAGGTTGCTTCTACGTCAGGAAGGAAGAGGAGCAGCTGCACCTGCACGGGTACAGCGACAGCGACATGGCTGGCGACGTCGACGATCGCAAGAGCACCACGGGAGTTCTCTTCTTCCTTGGACGAAGCCCGATTAGCTGGCAGTCCATGAAGCAAAAGGTGGTGGCTCTCTCTTCTTGTGAGGCCGAGTATATCGTCGTCTCCACCGCGGCGTGCCAAGGTGTTTGGCTCACACGACTGCTAAGTGAGATCAGCGGTAGCAAGCCTAAAGCGGCTGTGCTCAAGGTGGACAACAAGTCAGCCATCTCTCTCTGCAAGAATCTCGTGTTCCATGATCGGAGCAAGCACATTGATACTCGATATCACCATATTCGAGAATGCATCGAGGGAGGCAAGATCAATGTTGAATATGTCAGCTCTGACGAGCAGTTGGCAGACATCCTCACGAAGCCACTTGGCCGGGTCAAGTTCCAAGAGCTCCGCTCGAAGATTGGTGTCGTCGAGATCAAGTAGAATACATCAGAATTAGGGGGAGTTTGTTAAGTTTAACTCTGTGATTAAATTTGTTCCGTTTCTGGGCGTTTATGGGAGGGTTAAAGGAGAGTGTGGGGGGGGGGGGGGGGGGGGGGCATTTAATGCTCCATGTGTGTTATGGCCAGTTAAGGCCATGACCGTTGCGGAAGGCTGTGTTATGGCCAGTTAAGGCCATGCATGTGCTACGTTTTGTTTTCTTTTCAGTTAAATAAGAGAACCAGAAATCAGAAAACGCTGCACTGGTTTTGGCAGCACCATTCCCTCTGTTCGTGTGTGTGGCTGTGTGTGTGGGTGGTTTTCTAACACAGTCCATTAAAGTTCTTGCCGATGAACTTGCTGCTGTAGGCCAACCGATGGATGACAATGACCTGGTGATGGTTGTTCTTGCGGGTCTCGGGCCAAGCTATGAAGCTTTCATATCCAGCGTCACCACACGACTGGAAACTCTTACTTTAGAAGATGCTCTTGCGCACTTAATAGCGCACTAAACTCTGATGGCACACCAGCGACCTGCTTCGGACGATCTCTCCGCCTTCCCCTCCGCCAACACTGCCAACGCCTCTTCTAACAGCTCCAAGGATGGACGTGGCAGTGCACCATCCAGCGGCAGAAGTCGCGGTCGCGGACGTGGGCGTGGCAGGAATCGTGACCCTCGCTGCCAAATATGCCTCCAGTTTGGCCATCGCGGCAACGAATGCGCGGAACGCTTCAACAAGTCGTTCCCAGGTGGCCGCGCAAACCAGGCCCAGGGACAGCCCACCCAGCACTGGCAGCTACCTGTCCGCCCTTGGCAGCCATCTTCTGCACATGGTCCGGGCCTCTTGCCTCCTCCAGGGGCGTACGTCGCCCAGTATCCGCCCTGCCATGCACCCACTTATCCCATGTCAACAGTACCTGCTGCTCACACATCTTGGTACCCGGACAGCGGTGCCACACACCATGTTACTTATGATCCCAATATGCTTCTGCACCCGCACGGATATAATGGATCTGACAAGTTACATGTTGGGAGTGGCGAAGGTTTGCCCATCACTTCTATTGGATCAGCGGTCCTACCTTCTGCTTCTCGTCCACTTCATCTCCATAATATTCTTCACGTTCCACGCATTACTCGCAATTTACTTTCTGTTAAGCAACTCACATCCGATAATAATGTTCTAATTGAGTTTCACCCTTCCTTTTGCCTTGTTAAGGATCGGACTTCGGGGACGGTTCTACTTCGCGGACTGCTTAAAGACAGCCTCTACCATTTTCCCTCTGACATCCAGGCGCCTGTCTCCTTCGTTGGCGAACGTGTCTCCCCTCCTGTTTGGCATGCTCGTCTGGGTCATCCGAACTTTCAAGTTTTATGTCGTGTTTTGAATAAGTATGGGTTGCCTGTCACCCATAGTCCCGCTAAGTCCATTTGTGCGTATTGCAGTCTAGCCAAGAGTCATAAACTTCCCTTTGTAGGTTCTTCTTCCGTTTCTATTCAACCACTACAATTAATACATTCAGATTTATGGGGTCCAGCACCTGTTGCCTCCCATCTTGGTTTCTCCTATTATGTTATTTTTGTGGATGACTTTAGTAGATATACCTGGTTATTTCCTTTTAAACGAAAGTCCGATGTTCTTGATGTGTTTCTCCAGTTCCAACGTCATGTTGAACGACAATTTGGCCTTCCTATCATTGCGCTCCAATCTGACTGGGGTGGCGAATATCAGGCCTTACATCGTCATCTTGATCATTGTGGCATAGCACATCGAGTTTCCTGCCCTCACACTCCCGAACAAAATGGTACTGCAGAACGTAAACATCGTCACATTGTGGAAACCGCACTCGTGCTTCTGTTCGCCGCTGCTCTACCTCAGCTCTTTTGGGACGAGGCCGTCTCTACCGCTGTCTACTTGGTTAATCGTCTCCCCACGCCCGTCCTTCGTGGCATTTCTCCTTTTGAGCGTCTGTTCGGTAAGTCTCCAGACTACTCTTTTCTTCACACATTTGGTTGCACTTGTTACCCTCTGCTCCGCCCTTATGCTCCCAATAAACTTGCACCACGCTCAGATCGCTGCATCTTTTTGGGCTACAGCCGCCTTCACCATGGGTACCGCTGCCTGTCTCTCTCTACTGGGCGCCTCCATGTCTCCCGACATGTTCTTTTTGATGAAACTACTTTTCCCTGTAAGATTCCATAGGCTACAGCCGGCGGCTCTCCAGCGTTCCCTAGGTCTCCTTCTCACGGGCTTCTTGGACCGTTCCCGCACTACTCCGAGAAGGCTCCATCCACTGTACCTGTCACCGGCCCCGGTGCCCCGGTCGTGCGTACGGCCACCCCAGCGCCCGCCCATCCTGCACCCGGGTCGCCCCGGTTACCAGCAACGCCGGACCGCCATGCACTCAGCTCACCTACGCCGCCAGTCCGTCCCGCGCTCGAGTTGCCCGCGGAGACTGCGTCGACGCCCTCACCCATGGCTTCTGCGGGCGACTCCAACCCTTTGCTTGTGGCTCCTGCATCTTCCTCTTCTCCACCTCCACGCACTCGGTTGCTCACCGACGTGTACGACGCGACCACAGCCATCCCTCCGGCAGCATTGTCCACCACACGGCATCCTCTTCCCGCCTGCTATGCTGCTCAGCTCTTAACACCAGTGCCCACTTGCTTCTCTCAGGCTGTTCGTGAGCCAGTCTGGA
The DNA here is from genome assembly GCA_014218235.1 of Colocasia esculenta. Taxonomy (NCBI): domain Eukaryota; kingdom Viridiplantae; phylum Streptophyta; class Magnoliopsida; order Alismatales; family Araceae; genus Colocasia; species Colocasia esculenta. The sequence goes on along the minus strand of CM024759.1, from coordinate 109,236,316 downwards.
GAGCAGCCATGGCATCGGAGTTTGACGCCTTACTACGCAACGGTACGTGGTCGCTGGTTCCACGTTCTCCCGGCATGAACGTAGTAGGCTGTAAATGGGTGTTCAAAGTGAAATATAATGCCGATGGTTCCATCGAACGACACAAAGCTCGCCTTGTCGCCAAGGGCTTTCGCCAGCAGCTCGGTGTCGACTTCCATGAGACCTTCAGTCCTGTTATAAAAATCACCACAGTACGCTTACTTCTGGCCGTCGCCGTCGCCTGTGGATGGACCATTTGCCAACTAGACGTATCAAATGCCTTTCTTCATGGATTTCTGGACGAAATAGTTTACATGGAGCAGCCGCCCGGATTCACTCATCCATCACTGCCACACCATGTCTGTCATCTACGCAAATCCATCTACGGTTTGCGCCAAGCGCCGCGTGCATGGTTCACCCGACTCAGCATCCATCTTCATCACCTTGGTTTTCAAGGCTCCAAGACAGATCCATCTCTGTTCTATAAAGCCACGCCACAGTCCAAGATCTACTTATTGATTTATGTGGATGACATCCTTGTCTTAGGCTCCGATGCAGGGGGCGTTCAACATCTTATTCGGTCTCTCCAACATGAGTTTTCTGTTTGCGATCTTGGGACTGCCCACTATTTTTTGGGCATCGAACTACAACAACACCCAGATGGTTGCATTCTCTCTCAAGCTACATATACTGCTGAGCTTTTAAAACGAGCCAAGATGGACTTGGCAAACCGCTGTCCACTCCCTTAGGCGCTGCTACTTCTTCCCAGACTGCTGTTGATGATTCTCCCTTTGAGGATCCATCCCTCTATCGGACAGCGGTCGGTGCACTACAGTATCTCACTATCACACGACCTGATATCACATATGTGGTCAATCGTGCATGTCAGCACATGCACAACCCCACTTAGAATCATTGGGCAAATGTGAAGCGTCTTCTTCGGTATCTCAAAGGGACCATCTCTCATGGGTTATTGCTACACTGTACCTCTTCTCTTCAGCTCAACGCTTATAGTGACGCCGACTGGGCTGGGTCCTCGGCTAATCGGAGATCCACAAGTGGATTTGTTATTTTTCTTGGCTCCACTGCCATCTCCTGGAGTTCCAAGAAACAATCCACCGTCGCACGATCAAGCACAGAAGCTGAGTATAAAGTGGTCGCCAATGCGACTTCTGAGCTCATTTGGCTCCGTTCTCTGGTCGCTGAGTTGGGCTTGCCTTTGCAGCGCCCCCCTACTTTATGGTGTGACAACATTGGTGCTACGTATCTTGCTGCTAATCCTGTCTTCCATGCTCGTACGAAACATATTGAAATTGATTTTCATTTCGTACGCGAACAAGTAACTCAGCGACAGTTGGTAGTCTCTTTTGTGTCCAGTCAAGATCAACTAGCTGATGGTCTAACTAAAGCTTTACCAAAGTCTAGATTTCTTTTCTTACGGGACAAGCTTCATGTTGTTCCAAGCATTCACTTGAGGGGGCGTGATAAGGATCATACTGTAGACTTACCCACGTCTACCCAGCTGTAAGGAGTCCGTAGCTTGCATGGACTCCTCGCCATGCAGGAGTGTCTGTTGTATAGTTGATAAACACTTCTTGTAACGGATCATGGATCCTTGTGTGTCTATCTGTAACATATTCTCTTATATAATACAACTGTTCACAGCACCCATAAGGCAAGGGTGACTGTTTCCTCCACACAACTCTTTCACTGGGGGGATCTCCTTCTCCTTGTGTGGTGCAGATGATGACCAACGGGAAGTACAAGAGCATCGAACACAGGGCGGTGGTGGATAGAGAGAGAAGGCGCCTCTCCATGGCCACCTTCCTCAGCAACCGCATGGATGGCTTCGTCGGGCCACTGGACGACCTCGTCACCAGGGACGGACGACCTCGTCACCAGGGACGGACGACCACTCTACAAGACCGTGACCACGGAGGAGTTCTTCAGGGAGCTGTTTGCGAACAAGCTCCACGGGAAGAAGTTCTTGGACAGCTGCATGAAGCTCGATTAACCATGAGACACAAGTACGAGGGAAAAAAGAATATATACTAAAGAAGCTGGCATATATATATTTTTAAATAAAAAGAAACGATATGCAATATAAGATGAGAAATGTTATGCTCCCGGCTGAGTTGGAGGGGCCGCGCCCCTCCGCACGCGCGCGCCGCGTGGAGGGGCGGGCCCCCCAAGATTTAATGTTTTGTTTTTTTTTTTTTTCATTTTTTGTGCACTATTTGTGTGCACAAATGATATATTTGTGTGCACAAATACATCATTTGTGTGCACAAATTGTAAAAAAAATACATTTAATGCTGGAGGGGCCCGCCCCCTCCACGCGGCGTGCGTGCGGAGGGGCGCGGCCCTTCCAACTCAGCTATGCTCCCGGCAGTGCAGGGAGCATAGCATTTCTCATATAAGATATATGTATGTTACTCCGTGTCCGACTGTTGTATCAAGTATATATTGGTATAAGTAGCAACCTTAAGGTGTCTGTTTATTAATTATATATGGTCTGGTATATATGTTCTTACAATTTGATTAACCAGGGACTCTGACCTGTTGCTGTGCATTTGATTTTTTGAAATGAGTAAAAACGAAGTGTACGTGTCTTGTAAAAACTCTCGCATATAATCGTGCTGAAGTAATCAAAACTAGGTGCCAAATTCATAAATTACCTTTTAATTATGTTGCTGTAATAGCAAATGGAGTTGATCAGAGCCAATCCGGGTGGGTCTCGAGGTGATGGCGTGTCGTGGTCGGCGAGGGTTGACGAAGTTCCGGCCTGCAGAAACCACCGAGTCACTTCGGTGAGGAGGCACTCTGTCACGTCCTAATAAAATAATCTATTTATGGGGAGTGACAGAATATAACATGGAAAAGACACTATATCCATTCATTTCTTAGGTAGCCTCATAAGTGTCTAATTACACAAGTTTCCTCATTAAGTTCCCATGAGGAATAAGTCAAAAGAAACTTATTACATCACATTTACTAATCACAACACTATAGAAAAGTAACATAGATAGCTTCTCGTAGATTCTTGGTTCACTCAGCACTCTTTCCCCCTTAATCATTTGTTCCATCTAGATTACCTGAAAAGTAGAATTCTGTGAGCTAACTAACTCAGTAGGATTCAAGTTCTATGATCAAGGAGATCAAGATACAAAGTAAGTGACAAGAAATTATACATGTAATCATGCTTTTGCATGCCAAACTGAGATTGCTATACGACACTAGATAGCAAAGTTATTAAACATTGAACTCAAGATTCAAGGATTCATAGTAACATTCAAGTTCAGATTTGAACACATATAAACACACAATAAGATGATATGATGACCAATCAAACACTTAATGATGCTATGCCAAACATCCACTAATCCTTTATTGTTCCGCGCGGCCACTTAAACGAATTTAAGTGCTCCTCCCAGGACTGGACCAGCCCTTATTTGCCTAACATAATTCTTAGATTGAGTCCAAGACTCTCAATTTGTCATCACCACACTCTTACCTTTGTAATGAATCAAGGAAATACAAAGGTTTTACTCAAAGTTACTTAAGGTTTGCACAAAAGAATCAAGGGACTTGATTCCGTCACTGATGATTTCAGAAATTAACAATCTCACGAGGACAATTTTGTTCAGAACTTGTAGAAATAACTTAAGGTAACAAAGAAGATAACTTGACTGATTTAAGTAGGTGTTTAGGTAGTAAAATCCATATGATAAAGGTAGACTAAGAGTTGGAACAATTGGGTAGGATTTATAGAGAAGAACGGAGTCAAACAGAACACTACAACAAAACTGGGCAACACTTACGGAAAGTCCGTTACGGTTTCTGATTTCGTAAGTATATTAGCTGTTGTACTTACGGTTAGTATAACATTTATTAATATTTTTATATGATATCTCCAAGGCCGTAACTACACCGTAAGCATAGGTTGTGTGCTAAACGTAAAAAAATAACAACCGTAAGTATAGACCCAAAAATTCTGGGCGGTCTTCACTCACACAAATCCCGCCCTCTGAAAACAAAACCCCAAAACCCTCGAGCCCCCGAACCCATCACTCACACAAATCCTGTCCCCCATCTCCTCCCCCTGCGCTTTGCCGTCCCCCATCGCTCTCTGTCTCTCTCTCTGTCTCTCTCTTTCTGAAGGCCGGCGACGCCTTCCTCTCCCTCCGGCGACGCACTGATGACGGACGAGGGCTCCGGTGACGCCTCATCTCTGGCGGCTGCCCCCACCCCCACCCCCCCCCCCCCCCCACGGTGAGTCCCTCCGACTGCCGGTCCCTTCCCTCCAGCTGCCGGCCTCCCTCCCCAGCCTTCTTCGATATATCCTTCCGGCGGCCCCCATCCCTCCCTCCCCCCCCCCCCTCCGGCAGCCCCCACCCATCCCTCCCCGGTCCCATTCCCTCCGTCGGCCCCTATCCCTCCGGTGAGTCCCTCCGACTGCCGGCTCCCATCCCTCCGGCGGCCCCCCTCCCTCCCCGGCCCCCTTCGATCCCTCCGGCGGCCCCCATCCCTCCCTCCTCCCCCCCCCCCCAGACTCTCTTCTGTCGCTTACCAGACTTCTTCTTCTCTCCGATTTCACCTACTTTTTTGTCCTCTCTTTTTTGTTAAGCTAGTCATCATTTTCCTCCGCCTTCACCTCAAATCCATATTTGTCGCCCTCATCCGACCCTCCCTCCTTCCATCCTCTCTACCTTTGACTGCCAGCCCCTCTTCCCCCACTGCTATTTCAGCACTCCTCCTATGACCCCCTCTTCACCACCCGTCTCACCCCCATTTTTCTTCCCCCTCTGCCCTCCCTCTCCTACTCTTTGTGCCCCCCCTCTTCTCCACTCCGGCTACTTTCCTAGCTTCCCCTCCCCCTTTTGCCCCTTACTATCCTCCCAACCCCCTTGCCTCTTCCCGATCTTCCATCCGTCTTCATGCCCTTCCCTCTCTTTGCCCCCCCGGTTTGGGTTAGATTGCCTCTGACCCATAGAGCTATTTCATGCTTAGTAGTTGAGGCACTTCCCTGTTTTACTCATTCTTTGGAATAGGCCCTCATCTCAAGTTCTTTTGAGTTTTGGCAAAGTTTAAGTTCAGTTTTCTTTATGTGATCCTACTTTTTGGTGTGGCTTTCTGTTCTTTTATCTCATAAATTTGGCAGCCTTTGTTACCACTTTATGAGCACCCATTGATTCTGTGTATGCAATAGATCCTGGAAAAATGTGCTACTATCCATATGCTGAGAGGATTTCCTGCTTATGCTAAATCTTCAAAATTGTTTTGGAATCTTCTATTGCCATGACTGTTCCCAAATGCTGTGTAGTTGTTGCAATGCATTCAGTTCTAAAATTAACGGAACAAAGAATTTCTTCCATTGTCTCCATAGTTCCATTCAGTAGCTTAATTTTTTCTATAAATCTTGCAGGGAACTGATTCATGTGTTGATACGTACTTTGGCATTTGCACATATCCAGTTAGAGAGCAGCGGCATCAAATTGATTTTAAGGTGGAGTATCCTACAACATAAGTAGGTTTCAAGAACTCATAATGCAATACATGCATGACTTTTCATGTAATCTTCTATGATGAGGGTTTGGATTTCTCTGAATGAAAGAGATGCATAAACAACTAATAACTTCATCTAATATCACCTCCCTGCATATTATCATATTTATTGCACCTCCACTCAAATGTCTGACATGTGTGCTGTGAAATAGAGGCTGGTTTGGTTTAGATATAGTCTACAATGCTTGTCAGTATTTTTGATCTTGGTAATCTCTTGCGGCCATTTTCTTGTTTTATCTTGCTACAAACTGCAACTAAGTATGTATGACTTATAAGAATGATCATTATACATGTAGAAATCTTTGGGGATTTAAAATCTATTTTTTGTAATTTATTTTTTGTCAATGAGTATATGATGAGATTTTTTTTTTGTTAGAGTAAAGTAATCATTACGAAAATGGATTGGAGTTGGATGGACAAGCCAAAGCACTCAAAGGAATATCTAGATGGAGTGGACTTGTTCATTGATTTTGCATGTGGGTATTCTGATATGTTGTCAACTATCAAGTGCCCTTGTGTTCATTGTGCATGTATGTGTAAATGGGACAAGAACGTAGTTAGGGAACATTTATACTTCAATGGAGTCATCAAAGACAAAAAATTTTGGGAGTTTCATGGGCCTAATTCATCTTGCAGTAGGCCGACATCCCTAGATTCTGCCTGTGAAGATGTCTCAAAGGATGGTGGTATGCGTTCAATGTTGCGAGATGGATTTGGCTTGGAAAATAAAATATACATGGAAAACATCTCTGCCAATCAGAATAAAGGGGACAATGGTACATTCGAAAATCTACAGGAAGATGTTGAACAACCATTATATCCAGGATGCAAGACTTTCAACAAACTATCATTTATAATCCGATTGTTCAACATAAAATGTATGGGTAAAATGAGTAACAAATCCTTCAACATGCTATTGAAGTTGTTGAAAGAAGCTCTTCCAGAAGGTGAGGTATTGCCAAGTACATTTTATGAATTGAAAAAAATCATTAGTAAGTTGGGATACAATTATCATAGAATTGATGCATGCCCAAATGATTGCATTTTATATTGGAAAGACTATGAGTCTCATGAGCAATGTCCCAACTGTGGAGAATCTAGATGGACTACAAGGGAAAAGAGTGGGTATAAAAAAAAAGATAGCCAAGAAGGTTCTTCGGCACTTTCCCTTAATTCCAAGGTTGAAAAGATTATATATGTGTAGCAAATTTTCAGCAAACATGAGATGGCATAGCGATGAGCGGCAAGAAGATAGTATATTGAGACATCCAGCTGATTCCCCTTGTTGGAAAGCTTTAGATGCCATAGATGAGTTTGGTTTAGAATCTCGCAATGTACGTTTAGGTTTGGCAAGTGATGGTTTCAATCCTTTTGGAACAATGAGTACGAGTCATAGTACATGGCCTGTGGTATTGACACCATACAACCTACCTCCATGGCAGTGTATGAAGCCACAAAATATTTTTGTATCTTTAATCATTCCTGGCCCTAATGGACCTGGAAATGATATTGATGTGTATCTTCAACCACTAGTAGAGGAATTGCAACTACTATGGCATGGAGTTGAAACATATGACGCTTCTAAAGGTGAAACCTTTTGTATGCGTGCTGCATTACTGTGGACCATTAATGATTTTCCTGCATATGCTTATCTGTCTGGTTGGAGCACCGAGGGTCGACTAGCTTGTCCTACATGTAATGTAGAGACAAGTTCACAATGGTTGAAAGCAAGTGGGAAGTTCTGTTACACAAATCATCGTCGATGACTGAAACATGATCACAAATTTCGTTCTTTAAAACGGCGGTTTGATGGAAAAGAAGAACTGAGAAGTAGACCAATTTCATTATCTGGGAGTGATATATTGGAGCAGTTACATGGACTGACGTTTAATTTTAGCAAGGTTCCTAAAATGAAAAAAAAAGGTAAAGGGAAAACATAAGGAAGACACATCTATGAGTAATGTTGAAGGTTCTACCAACTATTTATCATGGAAGAAAAAAAACATCTTTTTTGAATTGCCATATTGGAAGTTGTTACTTCTCCGACATAATCTTGATGTAATGCATATTGAAAAAAATATTTGTGATAGTATTCTCGGTACTCTTTTGGACATTGATGGAAAAAGTAAGGATGGCTTGAAAGCTCGCAATGATCTACAACATTTGGGTATAAGGACTGCACTTCAGCCACAAACTTTGAGCTCGAATAGATTGTTGTTGCCGCCTGCCATGTTTACATTGAGCAACATTGAGAGACAAACCATTTGTAAAGTCTTTAAAAATGTGAAAGTTCCAGATGGTTATGCATCTAACATATCAAGGCATGTGAACCCCAACGATCGTAAGAAGATTTGGGGTTTGAAGAGTCACGATTGTCATGTGCTCATCCAACAATTACTTCCTGTGGCAATGAGGGGAGTGGCACAAAAGGAATTGAGGTCTGTAATTATTGATCTTTGCAATTTTTTTTCACAAGTATGTTCAAAGACATCATCTTCAAATGATTTCTATACTCTACGGCAAGAAGTTGCAAACATTTTGTGTCGCTTGGAGATGATTTTCCTACCAAGTTTCTTTGATATCATGGTACATCTTCTCATCCACTTACCTGATGAAGCAAGAGTTGCTGGCCCTATACATTATAGGTGGATGTACCCCATTGAAAGGTATGTGTGTAGCCTAAATTTATAAAATATTTATTTCTATTAATAATCTGATTTCTGTCTAATATTAATTTGTTAGGTTTCTGGTGAGACTTAAGTCCTATGTTCGAAATAGGGCATGCCCAGAAGGTTCAATGTCCGAAGGCTATATCGCGGAGGAGACACATACATTTGCTGCTAGGTATTTAGATGATGATGTTCAGACATGGCTTAATCAACCCTTAAGAAATGAAGATGATGGTAACATTCCAATTGAAAATGGATGGGAGATATTTTCTGAAGGAGGCCGACCTTTAGGCGCCGACACCAATTGTTATCTAAGTGATGAGGAGTTGAACCAAGCTCATCAATATGTGTTGTTCAATTGTGAGGCAATTGCTCCTTTTATTGAGTAAGTAAGATGATCACTTGTATATTATATGTTTCCTTAATTTATAGTCTTTATATGTATATCTCATAACAAGTGTTTTATATAGTATGCACCTTGCTTTTTACGGAGTGGAAGACCACAATCAACAGAAATGGAGATCGAGAGGTGTCATACATTAGAATTTCGGCAATGGTTTAAATTTAAAGTGAGTGATGTAGACCATTCTCATTTTACTTATGGTTTTCACCCACGTGTATTCATTTTCGTGATGATAACCCACATGCATCATGTTATGTAGGTTGACACTTTGCAAGCACAATGTGGAGATGGGTTGGATAGAAATGTGCGTTGCATAAAGGATCGACCAATAAATATGGTGAAGAAGTTTGAAGTAAATGGGTTTCGCTTTCAAACTCAACATGTGGAACGACATAGGGTCACACAAAATAGTGGAGTTGTCATGTCTGCAAAAACCTCAAGTTTCTCAAGTTCAAAAGATAAATCTCCTATTCGAGGGCAAGTGACATATTACGGCATTTTAGATGAAATTCTGGAGTTGAACTATTATGGTACCAGAACAGTGTTGCTCTTCAAATGTGACTAGGTGGATATTCAGCGAGGAGTGAGAGAAGAACAAGACTTCACAATGGTCAACTTTAAATATAAGTTACGTACCACTAAGCCATATGTTTTAGTCTCTCAAGTGGAGCAAGTATGGTACATAGATGATCCAAAAGAGCAAGGATGGTGTGTGGTGAGGAAGACAAAGCCAAGAAATTATTTTGATTTGCAAATTGAGGAGAGCATTGAGAATGATGTAGAAAACAAAATACTGGGCATTCATGATGTTGATAGTGATAATTTAGATGATATCCATGTTACATGGGAAAGGGTGGGAATTGATGGGCAAGAGATTTTTATTTGAAATGTTTTTGTATAGATTTTTTTTTTTTTTACAATTCTGGTGATGATATTGAGTGTGGTATGCTTTCAATGGGACAAAGGATAGAATCAGCCAATGGGGAACTTTGTAAGTGGTTTTTTGGGCTTCTCATTGTTGTAAGTGGGTCTCCATAACTCCTCATTCTTTTTTGTATATGTTCTTGTCAAAGGGTCTTTACTGTCATGTTTTTTTGGAGATTTTTATTTAACTTTAAAAAGTGTGCACTGTCACCTCAACTTTACTGTCATTAATTATGGAACCTGGGGTGTTGAGATTTTTATTTTTTTGTATATGCTTTCAGTATTATTTAACTTGATCTTAACCATTCTTCAAATTTGATCTCAATTTCAGATATTGCTGATAAAGAGACATGTAAGTCTTATTTCTGTCTTCATTTTAATGTTGAGAAAGAGGATTAAATTGTGTCTATAATATTCAGTATTATATTATTTGCATGTAGCAGGGGGAGAAAAAGAAGTGTGGACTATGTAGGTGAGTCTGATAAAAGTCAGGCTGTAATGAAGACGAGTAAGTCTTCTGGCCCTATTGCAAGTGTAGATATTTTGAAGGCAAAGAAGAAAGACTTGTCAGAATGTTATGGGGTTTCTCAAGCAGATGGAGAAAGCCAAGAAACTGGCGGAACTGGAGCATCTGAAAAGTTGGATACAAATACCTTCCCACAACATATTGAGTGAGTTTCTATTTTTTTTTTTTAACTTGAAGCCTTCCATTATAATTGATATAATTTCTAACAATAAATGGAATTGTAGTTATATATGGAGTATTCTGTCAGCTGAGCATTTGAAAAAGTTTGATTGTTGGGATTGCTTATGGTTTCCATATTATAAGTCCAATGCTTCTCAACGGAAAAAGATGTTGACATGGGTCAAAGATAAAGAGGTATTTTTAAAGAAGTACTCATTCGTGCCGATATGCATGTGGTAAGTTAAAAAAAAAATAGCATGAGGAAGTTGTTAAAAAAAATAGGCCTTATAATTTTGTGGTTATGTAGGGGGCATTGGAGCCTTGTAATATTGTGTCATGAGGAAGAAGATGATTTGCCATTCATCATGCTTCTTGATTCTCTCCATAGTATTGACCCAACAAAACTTGTTCGGCCAATTCAAAGGTTAGTATTACATTAGTTCTATGATTCATAGGTAATATATTGGCGACCTATCTCTAATATATTGATTCTTTTTTTTTTTAGATTTTTGAAGGACATATATGCTACAAAGAACAAGGCAGTGATTGCTGATGCAATGTGTTCTATAGATATTTCAATTCCATCGGTAAATGATTAGAGACATATATGCTACATGATCATGATATATATTTTATTTCTACCACTTGTTTATGTCTTTTTTTTTTTCATAGGTTCCACAACAAACCAATGGCGCTGAGTGTGGGTTTTTTGTATTATACTTCATCTACCACTTCATACAAAACGATCCACCCACATTTTCCTTGGATGATTACCCATCATTTGTGAGTTATGCTCCTCTTTCAAATTACATGTCTTGTTTTTTCATCCAACATACTAATTTCTTGTAATGTTTTCAGCTTACATGTGATTGGTTCAGTATAGCAGAATTTGAGAAATTTGTGCATAACTTGATCATAAGAAAAATAGAGGTGCAAGAGGTGGTGGTGGAAGTTTCTAAAAAGAAGCACAGAGGATCAACAAAACTAAGTTCTGTGCATGGTTTAGATAATGGTAAACGAATTGTTGTCCAGATAAATGAACTTGGACAACCAGTTGGAGAGGGTGGCCATTCTTTGAAATTATTTTTAGGAACAATTGCCCGTCTTGGTGATAAAATGCCAATTGATGCTCCAACTTGGAGGGCAATGTCTGCCACCCATAAGGATGATGTGTGGGAGTATGTCCAGGTGATTTCTAGAATACATATGTTACTTTTCTATGTTCAATCTATTACATATTAATTATATGAGTATGTATTGTAGAGAAAATATGATATTCCAGCATATTTGAAAGAGTGGGTGATGAAGGACTTGGATCAAAAGTGGAGGTCTTGGAAATATGAATTGAGAAACAAATACTTCAACCCAACTTTGAAGCAAAATGAACAACAAATACCACCTGATCCAAGAGTTAATGCGGAACAATGGGCAAGAGTTGTTCAAACATAGTCTTCTAATAGTTGGAAGGTAAAATGCTTAAAATGTTTTTCTTATAGAAGGTAAATTTTTTTTTTTGCTGAAGACATATTCATCATATTTTTTTGCTAAGAGTTATGTTTGTGCTTTATAGAGGTATAGTGACATAAACAAGAAAAGTAAAAGTCATCATAAGTATTTTCATTGTGCTGGGACAAAGAGCTTTGCAGACATCAATGAGGAGGAGGTAATCCCTATTTTTTTCCTAAGTTTTATGTCTGTGCTTTCTGTTCTCATTTTATTCTAACACTTATTTCATAGATTCTCATTTTTTTCTGTTCTACAATTTGTCTTCTAGTATGTAAAAAACGGAGTGAAACTTGATCGCGGGGACCTGTTTATAAGGACCCGTGTGAAAAAAAGTGGGCAACCTGTTAATGAAGAGATTGCTGCCATGATTGTATGACATAGATTGTTGTTTTCCATTTTATGTTATGTCCACTATGTGTTTATTTCATTAATACTATATATGTGTTTATTGTAGACAAAACTTCAAGAAGTAAAAATCACGCAACCATCATCATCCTCAAGTTCATCAATTGCAAGTGCAGATGATATTTACTCACAAGTATTTGGGAAAGAAAGGCCTGGCCGAGTACGTGGAGTAGGCACAGGCCCGACACCAACAAGTTTGTGGGGTACTTCAAGCCAATGTCAAGCCCAATTAAGAGCAGAAAATGCTCAACTCAATGCCATGGTTAAAGAATTGTCTGAGAGATTGGGTAAAGTTGAGTCTATCGTTGTTGAGGTAATTCTAAAATGTTTTCATTTCATCTATGTAAATTAAATGTGATTAGCAAGTACTTTAGATGGATTTGCATAATACTTTTCAGTTGGCTTTCTGGGCATCTACTATGTTGTCCTGGCGTGTCTCTTTGGATTGTAGTTAATAAAATGCTAGATAGAGGAGTTCATGTATCATAAACTCTAAGACAGAAGAAAGTGGGCTTCACTTCAGGCGAAAGAAAAAGAAAATATACATAAGGCTTGGTATGGTTTAGTAAATTGGTGTGGTTTAGTATCATACTGGTATGGTTTAGTAAAAATCAAATTGTAGTTAATAAAATTCTAGATAGAGGAGTTCATGTATCATAAACTCTAAGACAGAAGAAAGTGGGCTTCATGACTTCAGGCGAAAGAAAAAGAAAATATACATAAGGCCTGGTATGGTTTAGTAAACTGGTGTGGTTTAGTATCATACTGGTTGCACCTCAGTGAATGGATGATTAAGATATTGAAAAAGGTAATCTGGGGGGAGGAATATTAGAACAAAAAAGGAACCCAGACTGGTCCTCCTGATATCTAGAAGACTATCTGATTCGTCTTCATCTTTAATATACTGGATCTGAAGAGGGGTGCTTTCAACAAATGTCGAGACATCATCGTTGTGATCAGCAAAATGGAAACTCACAAAATTTTTGGTTTTGGTGCACAGAGAGTGTGTGAGGTAGTGAAAAAAAAATCAAATTGTACTACATAAAATGCTAGATAGAGGAGTTCATGTATCATAACATCTAAGACAGAAGAAAGTGGGCTTCACTTCAGGCCAAAGAAAAAGAAAATATACATAAAATTGGTATGGTTTAGTAAATGTACCTTTCTCCACACACTGCCGAAGGATAACTCTCTGACTTCTAAAGCACACACACTTAACCTGTATTAATATAATTTTCTATTAATCTGATAAGACATACATTGAAAAATTTTATGAGTAATATAGAATTATAAAAATACATATACTAAAGAAGATGACAGGCACTAATGAGTAATAATAAAAATACATATACTAAAGAAAATTCAGGATTTCTGGTTTTAGTGCACCGAGAGTGTGTGAGGTATTGAAATAAAAATCCAATTGTACTTATTCAAATGCCAGATAGAGGAAAATTTCAAACATAAGCTAATTAAGTGATGATACAAATTATAGTAATTTTAATTTAATTTTTTAAATTAATTTTTTGTCAAGTAAAAATTATCTCAAAAATCATTAGATCGACTTAATCTTAACATCTATGCATCAATAATTTTTGATATTTATATTTCTAAAATCAGTATATTTTTTTGGTAATTATGATGACTTTAGATTTAACTTTACTTTCGGAACCGAATGTCGTTTCGTCGAAGTACGCATAATCAAATATAGTACCTATGGTTTGTTGTATCGCGGCAAACCACTATGGTACGTGCGAACCGTACCACGAGCCTAGTCACAATTGGGTCACCCCAATGGGGTGATCTAAGTGTGCCACGACACGTTGATGACTGGTCCGGTACGGTCCGCTAAATCTGTTTATTCTTTTTTTCATTTTTCTTTCACATCCAGTGTATTTAAAGGGTCTAAATTGTGTCTAATTGAGATGAAATTTTAAACATAAACTAATTAAGATATGATACAAATTATATTAATTTTATTTTAATTATTTATTTATTTTTTTCGTCAAGTAAAAATTGTCCCACAAATTTATTAGGTCCACTTAATCTCAATATCTATACATCAATAACTCATGGTATTTATATTTTTAGAATCACTATAATTTTCTAGTAATTATGATGACATCAGATTTGACTTTATTTTTAGAACCAAATATCGTCACGTTGACATGTACAGAAGATTCGCGTACCGCAATAAACTTTGTGTGCACTTAAGGAGTCTAAATGATATCTAATTGAAATGAAATTTTAAACATAAACTAATTAAGAGATGATATAAATTATAATAATTATAGTTTAAATTTTAGATACCAAGCCACACACTTGAACCCACTATATCATCTCCTAAAATTCTCCTACTATAGCAGCTTACGACAACACGCCGCGGCACGCCGCGGATCGAACTGAACCGATTCGATCCGATTCGGTCTGGTCTGTTAATTTTATTTTTTTCCATACTTTTCTCATATTCAGTGCATTAAAGTGATATAAATAGTGTCTAATTGAGATAAAATTTTAAACATAAATTAATTAAGAGATGATACAAATTATAGTAATTTTAATTTAATTGTTTTAATTAATTTTTGTCAGGTAAATATTGTCTCAAAAATTATTAGATCGACTTAATCTCTACATTTAATAATCTAAATAGTGTCTAATTAAGATGAAATTTCAAACATAAGCTAATTAAGAGATGATACAAATTATAATAATTTTAATTTAATTTTTTAAATTATTTTTTTGTCAAGTAAAAATTATCTCAAAAATCATTAGGTCGACTTAATCTCAACATCTATGCATCAATAATTTCTGATATTTATATTTCTAAAATCAGTATATATTTTTGGTAATTATGATGACTTTAGATTTAACTTTACTTTCGGAACCGAATGTCGTTTCGTCGAAGTACGCACAATCAAATATAGTACCCTTGGTTTGCTGTACCACGCCAAACCACTATGGTACGTGAGAACCGTACCACGAGCCTAGTCACAATCGGGTCACCCCAATGGGGTGATCCAAGTGTGCCACAACACGTTGATGATTGGTCCGGTACGGTCTGCTAAATCTGTTTATTCTTTTTTTCATTTCTCTTTCACATCCAGTGTATTTAAAGGGCTTAAATTGTGTCTAATTGAGATGAAATTTTAAACATAAACTAATTAAGATATGATATGAATTATATTAATTTTATTTTAATTATTTTTTTATTTTTTTCGTCAAGTAAAAATTGTCCCACAAATTTATTAGGTCCACTTAATCTCAATATCTATACATCAATAACTTATGATATTTATATTTTTAGAATCACTATAATTTTCTAGTAATTATGATGACATCAGATTTGACTTTATTTTTGGAACCAAATATCATCCTATTGATGTGTACAGAGGGTTCGCGTACCGCAATAAACCTTGTGTGCACTTAAAGAGTCTAAATGGTATCTAATTGAAATGAAATTTTAAACATAAACTAATTAAGAGATTATAATAATTATAGTTTAATTTTTAGATACCAAGCCACACACTTGAACCCACTATATCTTCTCCTAAAATTCTCCTACTATAGCAGCTTACGACAACACGCCGCGGACCGAACTGAACCGGTCCGATCCGGTTCGGTCCGGTCTGTTAATTTTATTTTTTTCCATACTTTTCTCATATTCAGTGCATTAAAGTGATGTAAATAGTGTCTAATTGAGATAAAATTTTAAACATAAATTAATTAAGAGATGATACAAATTATAGTAATTTTAATTTATTTTTTTAAATTAATTTTTGTCAGGTAAATATTGTTCCAAAAATTATTAGATCGACTTAATCTCTACATTTAATAATCTAAATAGTGTCTAATTGAGATAAAATTTCAAACATAAGCTAATTAAGAGATGATACAAATTATAGTAATTTTAATTTAATTTTTTAAATTAATTTTTGTCAAGTAAAAATTATATAAAAAATCATTAGGTCGACTTAATCTCAACATCTATGCATCAATAATTTCTGATGTTTATATTTCTAAAATCAGTATATATTTTTTAGTAATTATGATGACTTTAAATTTAACTTTACTTTCGAAACCGAATGTCGTTTCGTCGAAGTACGCACAATCAAATATAGTACCCATGGTTTGCTGTACCACGACAAACCACTATGGTACGTGCGAACCGTACCACGAGCCTAGTCACAATCGGGTCACCCCAATGGGGTGATCCAAGTGTGCCATGACACGTTGATGACTGGTCCGGTACGGTCCGCTAAATCTGTTTATTCTTTTTTCATTTCTCTTTCACATCCAGTGTATTTAAAGGGTCTAAATTGTGTCTAATTGAGATGAAATTTTAAACATAAACTAATTAAGATATGATACAAATTATATTAATTTTATTTTAATTATTTATTTATTTTTTCATCAAGTAAAAATTGTCCCACAAATTTATTAGGTCTACTTAATCTCAATATCTATACATCAATAACTCATGATATTTATATTTTTAGAATCACTATAATTTTCTAGTAATTATGATGATATCAGATTTGACTTTATTTTTGGAACTAAATATCGTCCCGTTAACGTGTACAGGGGGTTCGCGTACCGCAATAAACTTTGTGTGCACTTAAGGAGTCTAAATAGTATCTAATTGAAATGAAATTTTAAACATAAACTAATTAAGAGATGATATAAATTATAATAATTATAGTTTAATTTTTTAAATTAATTTTATCAAGTAAAAATTGTCCCAAAAAATTAGTAGGTTGATTTAATCACAACATCAATGCATTAATAATTTTTGATATTTTATATTTTAAAATCAATATTTTTTTATAGAAATTATACCCCTACTATGAGAGTTTTGTGGACTTATAGAACCTTGCTTGTGAGACTTATGGTGGTAGATCAACTAAAATCCCATTAAGATTTCTTGGTAGAACTAGTTAAGACGATTTACATCTCTTATAATTAAATATGAGAGGCTGGCTACCATGCTAATTTGTTGAGTCCTAGAGTAGCAGCAGGTGTGTTGTCGTAAGCTGCTATAGTAGGAGAATTTTAGGAGATGATATCGTGGGTTCCAAGTGTCTGGCTTGGTTGCTAAACCTATTGATGTGTTTGCTGGGATTGAAGTAGGATAATTTGCAACATAACATGCATATCGAATACTTAATTTGTTTTGTTTCTAAAACTCATATGATAATATTAAGATGTAAGTATAAAATTATGATACACAAAATATCTGCTTGTTTACAGATGATTTGTTTTTTTTTTCATGGACTCTTTGCAAGTCGGCTAGTTTCCTGGGAGGCCAGCCTTTGCAAGCCAGACCCCTCTGAGGGAGCAAGTCGGCCAAAGGCAGTCCGACTTGCAATCTATCTCATCCGATTTACAAATCGTATAATGCGTGTCCGACTTTTTATTTTATAAAACGTGTTACTTTATGAAATAAATTTTTTACTCTGTTATTCTCTTTTAAAAAATTTCAAACTCTGTTATTTTTAAAAAACCCCTTTTGCATCCTGATCTATTCCCTACTGCTGGGCTTAGCTGTTGTAATTCTTTCTAATCCTATCTCTGCTTTAATGGCTTGTCCCTTCACGATGTCCTTCCTTAATTGGTCAAAAAAATAAAAGCTAGCGTGGGGCTGGCACGCCTATGGCCAGGCCAATAACGCGATTTCTCAATTAATACAATCCGGCAAGATAATGAGTAATCATTCATGATCTCATGGCCAAGTACGTGCCACAATAGTAGTTTCAAATGAACAAGCTACAAGGAAAGCTGAAGGGCCAGCCATGCACCGTAAAGAAATTTTAATGCATGGTACCGTTCCAACTCATGAGAATACTATAAAATTAGCTATGTGTGGCCGGGTTGTGCACATAGACATACTTCGTATATATAGCTTCAAGGTGAGCTTGCAAGGGGAAATAAATGGCTCTTTCATGAACACTAACGAGCTAATAAATTCTGAGAAGAATGTTCCTTTTGTCAGGGTATCCGTTTATATATAGGTTAATTTTGTGCAATCTCTAGCGTACTATTCCTTTTGAGTGTAGGAGATTTTTTCTGCATAAATTAATATAGGATAAATTAATTAAGAATCTCTATCAAATTTTTAACTTATTTGTTAGTCCCTAGCAGAACTGTAACTCATTATAATAAATGTTGTCACATATTACAATATACGTTAAGTCTTGTTACAGTAAAGACCTCTATGTTACATTCAGAGACTTCTAATTAATTTATCCATTAATCTATGAGCTTTTCAATTTGTATGGATAATTATTTTACCTAGCTAGTTAGGTGGCTCTTGATCTAGTTTAGAAGGTTTCATCATGAAAAATAGAAATTTTATGGCTCTCCAATAATCACCTATCACAATGACATGAGATGAAATATGAACCTAAAAAACTATGCTAGCTACATGAGTGTAATTATGTAGTGAATTATCAGGCCAGATGTAAGGTTCAGTTTCTGAGAAGAATAATGTCGGTGGGCATAGTTTTTAAGGCTAGCTTCAACCACCTCAAGAATGTTGTGCCAACGTATTATTACGTACAAACCCATGTAGGTCCTCTGTTTACTTCATATATACAAGTGAAGAACCTAACCTCTTTGTAAGAGGACCAGCAGGCAGCAGGGGGCTGTACCGTATGAGTAAGCCAGCTCTATATATGTAGCGGGTACTAACGTTATTGTCGGTAGCAAAATAGAACCGGCCCTTTCAAGACTCAACTTCCCATTTGAATCACCCTTGGGCAGATCAAGAAAGTCCGACAAGATCACAGCGTTTTTAACAACACCCAATTTATTAATTAAACTGCTACTTAAGGGAGGGGCAGCTAGCAAGCTAGATTGAATTAAACCTAACAGTAGTATACGTACTGACGCAATTGTCTTAATTTACAGTCATTACACGGTCTATTCTTAACAATTAGTACGTAGAGTTAGACAAGCTGAAGGGCATAGCACTTCCAGCCTGCCCTCCATGAAAGGCATATATAGCTATTACCATCACCTGGTTCTGATGGTCCAACCATATATATAGGATCCCCATTAATTAATAATGTTCTCCTTACCCAAACATTAATAAAGGCCACCATGTTAGCTCCAACAGTACACACGTACGAATGCAGGGGAACATAAATGGCCACCTTGTTAGCTCCACTTCACTGTGAGGTTATAAAACGAGGAACAGCAGACAAAAGCAGTACAGCAGAAGAATTTGGGAGAGAAGAGCAAAAGGGAAGAGGAAACAGAAGAAGGGGAAAGGAAAAAGGCAAAGGAATGGGGTTTCACTCTTCTATCCAAGTTACTTGCTGCGCCATCCATGCGTTCTTCTCTCTTCTGCTAGCCGGTGGAACGAGGGCAAACCAGACGTCGTCGCCTCCGGTGCCGGCACTGATAGTATTCGGGGATTCCATAGTGGATCCAGGGAACAACAACGTGATCAAGACCATCGTCAAGTGCAACTTCCCTCCTTATGGCAAGGACTTTGCCGGGCACGAGGCTACGGGGAGGTTCTGCAATGGGAAGATACCCACCGATTTCATGGGTATGTCTTCTTCAGAACCTTGGTACACTCCCATGCATGATGCCAAAAGGACGCCCTATTCTCGCATAGTTTAGCGACGGAAAGGCTGGAATTTATAAGTTTTAGCTACGGGATGCAATTTGTGGTGGCTAAACATTATTACAGCCGCATCCTCTCTCTCTCAGATGATCCCTTTGAAGTAGGCTCTTCAAGATCGGTGTTTAATGAGATTTTAGGAATACTATTAGGAAAGTATGATCTATCTGGGTATCATCACGGAATCATGTCCATGCATGCATATTAGAAAAAGGATACGCGTCACACACACATGGCTTCATTTGAAAGAAAAGATGCACTTCAGTGTACGTAGCAGTACTGCATTCAGTTCATCGACGCATTAATGTCGAAGGACAAGAGTAATGACAAGAAGCAGCAGCCACCTCTTCTTTTGTCTTGTATAAAGATTAAACCTGCTGCCGTATATTCTAGCTCCAAACGGAGGATTACATAACTTGTCTTCTGGAGCGAACATGCATTTCACGAAGACATGCACATGCACATCCATCACGCACGTGTGGACTCGCTTATCATCGCTTTCAAAATTTCTCTGCAGCTTCCAAACTGGGCATCAAGGAATACTTGCCAGCCTATCTTGGCACCACGTTGAGCCCAGAAGACATCCTCACTGGTGTCAGCTTCGCTTCAGGTGGAACGGGTTATGACCCCCTGACACCGCAGCTCGTGGTGCGTCCTCATCTTCCCTTCCCGTCAGAATTTCTATCTTCTTGTGTATACTAGATCTGGACTCTAGAATGATAACACGCATATTCATGCATGCTTACCCTTGATATTGCACTGTTTCAGTCAGTGTTGTCGATGCCGGATCAGCTAAAGCTGTTCAAGCAGTACACAGAGAAGCTGAGAGCCATAGCAGGAGAAGAGAAGGCTGCAACTATCCTCTCAGACAGTTTGTATCTTATATGTGCGGGGAGTGATGACATTGCAAATACCTATTTTACATCTCCTTTCAGGAGGCCGCACTATGACATCCCTTCCTACGTGAACTTGATGGTGAACTCAGCTTCTAGCTTTGTCGAGGTAATATAGAGATAAAACACTTCATGAAATGATCAAGGGCCACTTAATTAGAGTACACAGATATATATATATATGTGTCTCGGGTAGCTAGGGACTAAATTAACCTACAGGTAACGCTAAAACGATTTTCTTTTCTAACTCAGATAAGAAAATTAATCTCGCGGCAGATCGATAAATTAATCTCTTATCGGGATTAATTGATTAATCTCTTTATAGTCGTCTATCTCATGGCATCTATGAGTTAAGCTTCCTAAGCGATCCTATTATGTGTGTGGTTAAAGTAAAAACTCTAATCGAATTTAAAATTTTTCTATGAAAAGCTATCATATATCCAAGACTATCTTATCTTTACATAAAAAAAGCAATATTAATACTTCATCAGTTATTAACTATGATCCAGGCATATGGACATCCTAGTTTAGTCGTTAATTTGTGAATGTGTATATCAAAATTTTTAATTACGTCCCTCCTATTTGCATGCATTAACCTCAGTTTATGCTAACCTGTGGCAGAAGCGAGCACGCCTTTAATTATGTTCTCTTTATTCTACGCTTATTATTTCCATTTCAAATTAAACTGGCGAAGTACTGTAGGTCCTAGATGACCTTGTAAGAAGAGAAGCTCTAACTCAAACGTCGGTATCATGTGAGCATCTGTGGGGCATGCACCCATGCATGTCGTATATTTCTTATTCCACATCAACAGTAACATTGAACTAGCCCCCAATTCTAAATGATATGGAAGGGAAATAAATGCGTCCCCAAAAGGAATTAAAACTTTATGCAGAACGGTGGGCGTGAAATTTAAAGCTTACTTCTTCTTACTCCTCTTTAATTAATTCCTTTTCGTTTGGTGAGTAGTACTAGCCATTAATTTCACCCGTTGCGTGTATATACATGCAGGAACTAGTCGGATTGGGAGCAAGAAGGATTGCCTTTGTGGGACTACCACCCATAGGATGCCTGCCATCCCAAAGAACTCTGGGAGGTGGTATTACAAGGAGCTGCGAGTCCTCCCATAACCAGGCAGCAACGTTGTTCAACTCGCTGATAACTGAGCAGCTACGCAGGATTTCAAATAGCCATCGCGACAGAAGGATCGTGTTCTTCGACATCTACTCCATCTTTCTTGAACTTGTTCAGCATCCATCACGTTATGGTACGTAATTAATATGGGTACGTAATATCGGTCATGGTGGATTTCGATATATCGATTTATTAGGGCTGAGAAGTACTAAAGTTCGCCTGCTACAACTCTTGTGCAGGATTCAGTGAGTCCACTAAGGGATGCTGTGGCACAGGGGCATTGGAAGTCTCAGTGCTGTGTAATAGCCTGACTTCACTCACATGTGAGGATGATACCAGCTTTGTGTTCTGGGACAGCTACCACCCCACAGAGAGGACATACGGCATCATCACAGAGAAGCTTTTTGAGAGATATATCCCGCAGTTACTATGAGAGGATCTTTGGATTACCACTACTTCGACATCGTCTTTCTATAGTAAATTTGCTCCGTTACCTATTATTTGTCTCTGGTTGTTAATCTTTTCACCATCAAAGAAGAAACCTCACTTATGTCTGCGTTAGAAGCATTAATTAAGTGATCATGCGATCGATGCTCCCTTCCTGTACTGCATGTTATAAAACATTTCCCTTGTCTTTACTTTTCAGTATATGAAAGCTAGACCCTCACCAAATCGTTTGGTATCACCAAAAGGGTAATCTTAATTAATTGGTGGCTGATAAATGATAATTTAAAGCTTGTTTAGTTTCCCCGCCCGATGGACACTATGGGGAGGGACAGGGAGAGGGGTTTCGGATTCGAACTCTGATGAAGTTTCTAAAATTTCTCTGTGGTATTAACTTTTAGAATCCCTGGCCTCCTCATGGAGCACCATGCCAAAGTAGCCTCTATACATGTTAATTTCAATAAGCTTTTAAAGTAACGCTCACCTTTTAGAGTTGTTTCCGTGGTCGTGAGACCTGTCATTTGATCATCATCAACATCATCATCATCAAAACCTTATCCCATTATTTGGGGTCGGCTACATGAATCTTTTTCCATCAAAGATTTCTATCAAGTACTATAGTCGTGTTAATTTGATAGTAAACACAATAATAAGTGCTGTTAATTATTTGAAAATCTAGCACTCCTGGCGTCTCTCGGCTGAATTCACCTCAATATATACAAAGCCATAGCACATAACATATGTGAGCCAAGTTCCACGGTCAATTAATATGTATAAGGAAATGGTGAAGTCTAGATTCAAAAACATAGATAAAATGGGGCCAACATTTATCTATCCTTATAAATATATATATATAGAGAGAGAGAGAGAAAGAGAAGTGCTAGGGTGCGCCCCAACACTGGTCATTGGATGGTCATCCAACGACCAGCGAAAAAAAAAAAAATTGTGTGTTGCCCCCATCTACGGCGCCCGTAATGCACTTCATCCAACGGCCACATTCGGATGTGGCGGAGCCACACCTTAGCCTTTCCTTATATATATGTATGTATGTATGTATAGACCTTCACACTTCTACATCACTAGCCACATCTTTTGGGCCGGCTAAACACGTATCCTCCTAAAGCCTCTTTTTCTCATTCTCGACCCATATCCCATGCTTCCTGCAACCCCTTCCGTAAATCGGCCCACATCAACTCAGCCCACATACCTATGAAGGGCGCTTATTGGGCCCACATATCTTCTCATGCTCACCAAAGCTGAACCTATAGAAAGAAACATTGTTATTGGGCTTCCCTTGTTGGGTCTTCCTTTAGGCCGTCATCGTGATGAGGAGCTTCGATTCGATTTGCATAACGTGCAAGTTTCACTCCACCTCTTAGAGGGAAAGCACGACAGGAGAGGTTCTCTCACATTTATCCCTAACACCAATTCTTAACTTTGATATAGATTGGAATCTTTACGGGTTTTGTAAGTTATAGGGTCTAAAGTTAATTTGTGAGCCCACATGGAAGTTGATTCGAATATATATGGCAGTTCCTAACCTCTCAATAAAATTAAACACCAAACATTAATTAATGAGTGGTAATATCATGTACATGTTTAATGTATATGGTTCGTTTTCTCTATTCAACATCCTCATTTTATTGGTGTATCTATAAATAATGCCAACTGATAGATTTTTCTTGGGGTAGTCGATGATGACCATTGACAGATTATAGGTAAGGTTTAGGGTACGCATTTGTTGTTTGCACCCATTAAATAAAATTTGAGGCCTACACATTCACGACCCCCACCTCAATTTTAAAAATTTTAAATTATTTTAAGGTAAATTAATTAAGAGTCTCTAATAGATATTTAATTTATTTTCTAATCCTGACAGAACTATAATTTATTACAATAAATATTATCTCTAATACTTCATGTATAATATTCCTGGCGCATGATATTCTATAGGAAGCAATAACCCATCTTGAGATCTCTGGTTTATTTAATTGGAATTTTTAGTTTTCGACCTTTGAACTCTTTCGTAATTATTAGAAAATACTCTCACAATTCATCTATTTATTAATTAACTTTTAAAATTTCTTAATCCTAAAAGAGAATCTTAGTTCAAAAAAATAAATATATGAAAACATACAAATAATAACATTAAATACATATAAAGTAAAAAATAAATATCAAAATATATACTTGAAGCAACTAAACACCAGTGGTTGTGGAAGGGTCTGCGGCTTGTGAAGGGGGAAGAATAGCAGGCTGCGGCGATTGCGGCCGCAGCGACATCTTCTAGGCGGTGGCATCTAGGGCTGCAAACGAGTCGAGTCGAGCCGAGTATTATGTTACTCAAACTCTGTTCGTTAATTTTTAATCGAACTCGAGCTTTATCGAGTATTGAAAATGGTTGTTCAAGCTTGGTTCGTTTAAATACTCACGAGTTCGAGCTCTTAACGAGTCCAATTGAATTTGCGAGTTATATATATATATATATATATATATATATATATATATATATATTATGTATATATATAAGCTCAATTTAATTTACAAGTAAAAACTTAATTGTTTATAAGATTCAAATTTATCTTATTTCAAGGTCATACCCTAAGATCCTTCATAAGTTACTTATTTAATTATTTTAGTATAATTTTTAAAATATTTAACAACTATATTTTAACAAGCATATTATCGAGTATCTTAACAAGCTGTTCACAAACGTATTCGAGTCGAGCATATCTCTGTTCAAGCTCGACTCGTTTATGAATCGAGTTTATATTTTTGTTCAAGCTCGGCTCGTTTATCTAATAAACAAGTCGAGTCGAGTTTTTATCGAGCCAAATTTCGAGTTACTTGTCGAGTGTATTGGTTCATTTGCAACCCTAGTACTGGCATCTTCAGCCAGGGTGTTCGCAGACATGTGAGTGGATTTTCCCTGATGGGTGGGCTTAAGTCGTCCGCGGTGTCAGTTTCGCAATGCCGACAACAACCAAAACCGACATAGGTGTTAGCATTGACAAGGGTCGATATTGTTAAAGTCGACATACATCGTTGTCGACCAAGATCAATTTATTTGAAATTGGTCTTCTCGATCATCAAGTTGCCGACCTAATTATTTGGTGATTAGTTTTAGAATTATTTTTAAAATATAATTATTTAAAGAATAAATATATTATTATTTTTAAAATATAATAGAAGAAATTTTTACTGTAATAAGATTTAAGCAACAGAAGATAATATTTACTGTAATAAATTACAGTTCTATTAAGAAGGATTAGAAACTCAATTAAATATTTAATAAACTTTTTAATTAATTTACTCTATTTAAATAAGAGAAATAATAAAAATATATATTTATTTTAAGGAAGAATTAATGATCAGTCCCTGACAGGAATCTGACATTATTTTCAGGTCCCTGTCAGATTTTCCAAAGCCTTCTGGTCCTTACTTTATGCAGGACTTATTTTTAAGTCCCTACTTTTTGCCCCCGTTATCTTCCCCTGTTATCTCAAAGTGTGTAACTGTTATCCCAAAAGTGTGTAAATACGTACTTACACAGTTACATGTAAATCCTGTAACTATATAACTTACCCAGTTACACATGTAACTGTGTAACTTACCCAGTTACACATGTAAGTATGTAATCATGTAAGTATGTAAATCATGTAACTGTGTAATTTACCCAGTTACACATGTAAGTATGTAATTACATACTTATAAGTTTGTAACTCTATAATTAGAATTAACTTACCTAATTACATACTTACATAGATTTAGAAGGATTTACCTAGTTATTTTAATTCGTAATATACCAAAAGTGTGTAACTGCGTAAGTACATACTTACACAATTACATATGTAACTACGTAAGTATGTAAATCGTGTAACTGTGTAAACATGTAATTACATACTTACGCATTTACATATGTAACTATGTAACTAAATAGAAATTTTATAAGTTTATAACTCTGTAATTATGGTTTATCTAGTTATATACTTACATAATTTTAGAATGATTTATCTAGTTATTTTAATTCGTAATATACTAAAAGTGTGTAGCTGCGTAAGTACGTACTTACACAGTTGCATGTGTAACTGCGTAAGTATGTAAATCGTATAACTGTGTAACTTACCCAGTTACACATGTAAGTATGTAATCATGTAAGTATGTAAATTCTGTAACTATGTAATTTACCCAGTTACACATGTAAGTATGTAATTACATACTTACGCAATTACACATGTAACTATGTAACTACATAGAAATTTTATAAGTTTGTAACTATGTAATTATGACTTACCTATTTACATACTTACATAGTTTTAGAAGGATTTTACCTAGTTATTTTAATTCGTAATATACCAAAAGTGTGTAACTGCGTATGTAAATCGTGTAACTGTGTAAGTATGTAATTACATACTTACGCTTTTACACATGTAACTATGTAACTAAATAGAAATTTTATAAGTTTGTAACTCTGTAATTATGGTTTATCTAGTTATATAGTTTTAGAAGGATTTATCTAGTTATTTTAATTCGTAATATACCAAAAGTGTGTAACTGCGTAAATACGTACTTACACAGTTACATGTGTAACTGGGTAAATATGTAAATCCTGTAACTGTGTAATATACCTAGTTACACATGTAACTATGTAACTGTGTAAGTACGTACTTACACAGTTACACACTTACCCAATAACTAAATATAAATTTTATAAGTACATAGTTTTAGAAGAAGTTATCTAGTTATTTATCTAGAAATTTTATAAATTCTCCCTACCTGTGTAACTGGGTAAGTGTGTAACTGTGTAAGTACGTACATACACAGTTATATGGTTACATATGTAACTGAGTAAGTTACATTGTTACAGGATTTACATACTTACGCAGTTACACATGTAACTGTGTAAGTACGTATTTACGCAATTATACACTTTTGGTATATTACGAATTAAAATAACTAGATAAATCCTTCTAAAACTATGTAAGTATATAACTAGATAAGCCATAATTACAGAGTGACAAACTTATAAAATTTCTATTTAGTTACAAAGTTGCATGTGTAAATGCGTAAGTATGTAATTACATACTTACACAGTTACACGATTTACATACTTACGCAGTTACACATGTAACTGTGTAAGTACGTACTTACGCAGTTACACACTTTTGGTATATTACGAATTAAAATAACTAGGTAAATCCTTCTAAAACTATGTAAGTATGTAATTAGGTAAGCCCTAATTGCAGAGTTACAAACTTATAAAATATCTATGTAGTTACATAGTTACATGTGTAACTTCGTAAGTATGTAATTACATACTTACATGTGTAACTGGGTAAGTTACACAGTTACAGAATTTACATACTTACATGTGTAACTGGGTAAGTTACACAGTTACAGGATTTACATACTTACCCAGTTACACATGTAACTGTGTAAGTACATACTTACACAGTTACGCACTTTTGGTATATTACAAATTAAAATAACTAGATAAATACTTCTAAAACTATGTAAGTATATAACTAGATATGTCATAATTACAGAGTTACAAACTTATAAAATTTCTATTTAGTTACATAGTTACATGTGTAAATGCGTAAATATGTAATTATATACTTACACAGTTACGCGATTTACATACTTACGCAGTTACACATGTAACTGTGTAAGTACGTACTTACACAGTTTCACATTTTTGGTATATTACGAATTAAAATAACTAGGTAAATCTTTCTAAAACTATGTAAATATTAGGTAAGCTCTAATTATAGAGTTACAAACTTATAAGTATGTAATTACATATTTACATGTGTAACTGAGTAAGTTACACAGTTACAGGATTTACATGTAACTGTGTAAGTACGCACTTATACACTCTTGGGATAACATGTACATACTTTGAAATAATGGGGGTGGATAACAGGGGTAAAAAATATGGACTTAAAAATAAGTCCTACATAAAGTAAGGATCGGAAGGTTTTGAAAAATCTGATAGGGACATGAAAATAATATCAGATCCCTGTCAGTTACTGATCATTAATTCTCCCTTATTTTAATAAAAACCCTATATTCTTTTCTTTAGCCATGGTAACGTTTGTATATACGTCATCTCCCCTTCCTCCTCCCCCTCTCCTTCGGTCATCGCCTCCGCAGCACCCCGCTGCAGCCCCCGGCAGCACCCCAGCACCCAGGTTGCTGCTGGAAGAGGCCGACCCGTTACGGCCGCTGGAGTCAGCGGCCGGCTCGTACACTAAGGCACTAAGGGGCACGTCTGGGTTGCCGTTGCCGGCCCGCTGTAGAGGGAGAAATCTCTCTCTGCATCTCCCTCACTCCCCCTCCGGTGAGGCCCCCCCCGCCCCCCCTGGCGTTCGCCACCGCCCACTGCATTGCCGTCAGCCTCTGCCTCTCCCGTTCCCCCACCCTCCCCAGCTGTCCAGGAAGACCTAGAGAGGCTGGACCGGACGTTGGAGCGGATCTAGGCGGTGCTCGCCGACGCGAAGGAGAGGGAGATCACAGACGAGGTCCGGCTGTGGCTACGGGAGATCGGGGGTCTCGCCCAGGACGCTCAGGACGTGCTGGACGAGGTGGAGTTCGTGGAGCTCCAGCAGTCGACCAGGCAAGCAGGGGCTATTTCATGCACACACCATTTTACCTTTAGTGCAAGTAAGATTGTGTAAACGGCAGAACAATGACTCTGCCGTAATGTAATTAAGCAATAGAAGTTTTTTGCTCTATTTTTTCATTATTTTATGTAAATTTATTCTTATAGAGAACAATTTCCTATGGTTCTCTATTCTCCAGAGAATTTGAGGGATGCAAAACGCCCCCAAGTGTGTTGCTAAATGAGCCTCGAAGCCCAAATCAGTTCTCTGCAAGCTTTGTGCCTGGCAAATTCAGAGATCAGTAGGGAATTCTCTCGTAGATATAGTGATGAGTTTTTGTGATACAAAATTAATAACAAAAACATTAAGAATTGACATGTCTCGACAAAGCAAGAAGCAACACATCATATTTAAGAAGTACGCTACAAGTATCAGGCTATCACTATGTCAAAACTTGAGTTGTGTATAAGGATCACTATCTTTCCCTTTAACTTGGCTATCAGCCACTATGAGTTGGGCTTTTTAGGCCTTACAACTTGGCCCTCCTAGCCTCACACCTTGCAACATTAATCAATAGAGACACTGACACAACCCTCCAAACCTACCACGCAGTCCACGCCAACAATCTCCCCCAGGTGACACTACTGGGTATTGAACCCACGACCTTGTTCTGATATCACTTGTTAAGATTAGGCCACCACAATGCCAAAAATCTAGTTGTGTGTAGAGATCACCAGCTTTTCCTTTACCTTGACTATCAGTCATTGTGGGTTGGACTCGTCAGACCCCGTGACTTCACCTTCCAGACTTTTAAGTCACGCAATGTTACTTAGGAGAGATGTTGACTCGGCCCTCCACGCCTAGCATGTCAACTAAGGATTTAATCATCTTGGCCTATTATTCCTGAAATTGACACTATTAAGCAGTCATTTTGCAGATGAAAAACTTAGAACTGCACATGGTGAACATCTGCATATGCAGTTAAATCATGCAAACATTGCTACAGGAAGCCATTACTTCAAAGTTATTACGATTCCTTCCTTCTCCTTTCCTGATCCGAACCCACCAGCCATCCAACCCTGTGTATTTCAGTTTTACACATAATTATATTCATGGGCTGCCTCTACAACTGGCTCCAAAGCCTTCTCACCCTGTCTGTTCTCATGGAATTTGCAATGATGATTGCTGTAGTCTAGATGTAGATAGATCTACTGCATCGCATTTGGAATGTATGCCAAGTTGTTATTTGTTAAAACCATGGGATCTTAAAGAGTACTCCTTTATAAGCTTTGCAAATGCTGAATCTTCACTTTCTAGTAACTTGGCTGGTGCATCATATTCTTGAACTTTCCCTGCAATACGATACAGAACAGATAATGAGTGGTTAGACCAGGAGACAAAAAGAAACTAGTGATCTTCTTTCTTCTGTTTCATCAACACATTCCTTTTCCAGGGAAGGTACCTTCACTTAGAACCAGAACAAGGTCGCTGTCTATAACTGTATGTATTCTGTGAGCTATGGTGATGACTGTGTTATCTTTGAACTCCTGACGGATGATCTTCTGTATGGTACCATCAGTTGCAGTATCGACAGAGGCTGTTGCTTCATCAAGCACAAGAATGCTGCTTCTCTTCAGCAGGGCCCTTCCAAGGCATAGTAGCTGCCTCTGCCCAACACTCCAATTTTCTCCATTTTCAACCACTGCAAGGTGTAGAACATGCACCATTTGGTTACTTCATTTATTCTGCAATCAAGTGTAAATTTTTTTAGTCCATTGCATCTTACCTGCTGAATCGAGCTTCTTTTCCTTCTCACGCACCAAATCACCAAGCCGGCATTTGTTTAATGCCTGCATAATGATGATGAGCTTTCAGATGCTATATTAGATTTTATAGCTTGAAGGAAAAACCTTTCAAGAACATAAAATTCTGCTTATGCCATAAACTTTTCTATAGAATGCAATATCAACAAGATACTTTTCATGTGCTTTGTTTATTGAAAAGGAAGCACACTTGGCTACTTTCCCCATGCTCCACAAACATTTATTTGATGCAGGCAAGCATTAATTTAGTGGCATCCTCTCGTCAAAATTCCATGGGATGATTTTTCCAATCATTAATATCTTTAGTCAAATAGAACTTGAGCATATGTTATTGAGCTGCAGCCACCTACGTACCTCCCATACTTGAGGATCTGAGTATTTCTCCAGTGGGTCTAAGTTATGTCTCACAGTTCCTTGAAACATTGTGGGATCCTGAGGGATAATGCTGAGTCTGGATCTTAGATCATGGAGACCTATCCTGCAGATGTCTATACCATCAATCACAATGCTTCCTTGTCTGGGTTCTACAATGCGGAAGATAGCCTGAATCAGAGTGGATTTCCCGCTCCCAGTTCGTCCGACAACACCAATCTTTTTGTTGCCTGGGAATGTGCATGTGATGTGTTTTAGGACTGACGGCAGATGTTCTGCATAGCGAACCTGCATGCACAGTCATTCTCTAAAGTGAGATGACCTTCAAGCTAGTCGAAGTTTAACAAACATTATTGTCAGGCAAGAAACATAAAAGGAAGATCAGCATCGAAGAAAAGGAAAGAGTGACTGGTTTCTCCGTGTCCTGAATCGATGGAACCTAAATTTGCTTAAAGAAAAGTAAACTTCAGAAGAAGAGCCTTTACCTCTAAGTTCCTGAAGCATATGGTACCAATTTCTGGCCAACTATCTGGTGGAGTGCATTCTTTAACAAGCAAAGGTGCTTCACTTTTGATCCTTGAATATTGCAGTATCCTTTCTACAGAAATTATTTTGTTTGCTGCATCACATATGGTCCAGATCACCGTAGCCTGCTGTACGTTGAGATTAAGTCCATATGTGACTGCCAGTCCTGCAATGCCTGAGAGAATATCCTGTCCTTAGTCTTCATAATTCATGCCTAAGGCTTTTCAGGCATGTATGCAAAAAAAAAAAAGGGGGGGGGGGTTGGGAGCACTATGATATCAACATCTCAAAATTCTCTTACTTGGACTAATAAACCCATCAGGAAGGCTCACAAGCAAGACCAAGGTGAAGGCAAAGACAAAGTGGGATAACAAGTTCAATCTGAAAGAAAGCCACTCCATTGCAGATAAATTGTGAAACCGTGGTCTTGAATGGCAGTCAATCAGGCATAGGTTTTCACTTGAGAAGCGGTCACCCTGTTCAAATGCCCTGATAACTGAAGCTCCTGAAAGTGATTCTGTGAAATGATGGAGGATTGGAGCCCTTTGAATTCCTGATAAGCGAGCAAGTTCTCTTGCAGCTGGTGTGTAGTATTTCTGCAGTGGCAAAATCAAGTCTTTTGGTTAAGCTTGCACTGCAGATGTCTCAGACAATAGGATTTGTGAACATGGATAGAGGAATTCTTACTTGGTACCATATGCATAATGCTGTCACAGGAATAAATATGGCAAAAACTGGCCATGCCACCTGCGACATAACTGCAATACTTCCTAGAATCTGTATTACTGAGAATGCACACCAGCCTAACTTTGATGCCATTTCAAAGTCGAGCTCACTCTGATCTGTGGAGGCCTGTTAAGATACATATAGCCCACAGTTAGTCTGGAGAAATGGAGCCCTGTATGCTTGTGCTATGTTACAAGCATTATGCTGAACAGAACAGGTAAAGGGAAAAGAAGAAGATTTTGATCACTTACCCTGTTCAGGAT
Organism: Colocasia esculenta; assembly: GCA_014218235.1. Classification (NCBI taxonomy): domain Eukaryota; kingdom Viridiplantae; phylum Streptophyta; class Magnoliopsida; order Alismatales; family Araceae; genus Colocasia; species Colocasia esculenta. Next base: position 109,203,732 of record CM024759.1, on the reverse strand, counting down.
TCTTCCAGTTGGGGTTGAATCGAAGAAAGACATTGGAGCATGCATGATACTGTGCAGCATACATTTGAAGAACTTCTCTGATGTTAGAAGGCCAACTTTTGTTAATATGAGCGCTCTGAGCGACAAACATAATGCACTTCCCACTGAGAGAATTAGATATACAAGAAATAGTGCATTTAGACCCACTTTTGGCTCAACCCCAGCTGTTGGTGGAGAAGCCCATGCCATCCAATAGTGACTTGCAACCTGCAACCCTTGGAAAAGAGACTGTGCTATTACAATTATTGGGACAAAAGCACCATCTCTGACTGCAGTCAGATATGCCCAGTAAACCTCTTTGCCAATACTTCCTTTCTTCCTTTCTTCATCCTGTGTGATTCTTCCTTTCTCTGCAGTATTCACACTGAGGTCCCGTTCAGAGTCGTGGTCGTTACTGTTTTGATCTTGGATGCTTGCTGCATGTTCTTCATCTGTTTCCTCAATACTTGGAGACCCCATCTTTCTTCTGTCATCCGTTTGTGTTATCCTGTCTGCATTGCCAACTGCAAGGATTGATTCAAGTGCTTGAGTATGAGCTCCAACTAGCATCTCGAAACCTACATTTTGTTGTAGCAACTCCTCAAACTTTCCTGCCTGTGCAATCCTACCATTTTTCATGACCTGTTGCACAGTATTTCTCATATCTGTCACTGAATTGGTTTCGAGAGCAGTATGTAGGTTAATCTAATTGAAGAGAATCATGATTAATCTGTTTACCAGGATTAGGTCAGCTGCTGGAAGAAACTCCACTTGGTGTGTAACATAAAGTATTGTTTTGTCCTTGAGAATCCCCATCAAACATTCCTGCAAGCCACAGCTAGACTTCAGCATACAAAAGGACTATTTATCAATCAAATGCTAAGATTATTTGCTGATGCAATTTGGACAAAATGGTGAGAAGAGGGAGACAAGACTTGTAATATAGTGAGCATTCTAACTCTGATGCTATACCCTGATCTTTCTGAGGCATCAAACTCAGGGGAAAAAAAAAACCTTACAATGACAGACCTTAAATAGCTGTGTCCCTGTGTGAGCATCTACAGCACTGAAGGGGTCATCAAGAAGGTATATGTCAGCATCCTGGTAAACTGCTCTTGCAATCTGTATTCTTTGCTTTTGGCCTCCACTCATATTAATGCCTCTCTCTCCAATTTCTGTGAGATCTCCACTGGCAAAGAGCTCAAAGTCCTTTACCAAGGCACATGCTTGGACTGTCTTGTCATACTTCTCACTGTCATATGGCTTCCCAAATAGAATATTCTGTCTAAAATTTCCTGAGAGTATCCAGGGGTTCTGAGGTACGTATGCTTTGCTGCCAGCAACTCTCACTCTTCCTGCCAATTTGGGTATCTCTCCCAAGAGACAGGAGAGCAAACTGGACTTCCCTGAACCAACCATGCCACAAACAGCCACTTTCATGCCCCTCTTAACAGTTAACTGTATGTCCTGCAGGTTTGGTGAACTAGATTCAGCATCCCAACTGAATCTCCCATCATCGATCTCTATGTCAATCTCCCATTCATTCCTTGGGATGAACTCAACTGCATCTGGTTGGATTTCATCTTCTTGGAGGAATGAGCCTACCCTATCGGCTGAAACTTTGAACTGTGCAATCACTGAAAGCAAGTCCGGGAGTCTAGAGATCGGGTCTTGCAACATTTTGAATGTTGCCAGTGCAGACAAGACTCTGCCTGCGGTGAGGGGAATCCCCATTAGAATACATGCTCCAAAGGTCACTGCTGATATGAACGTGGGTGCCTCCCAGGAGACCAACGCTGAGGCTGCCTGCAATCTCTGCGCCTTCCACAAGCACTTGTACTCGAATCTCCTCAAACTCTCTAGTTTGCTGAGATAATGACCATCCCAGGCATGAAGCTTTAGAGTCCTCATGTTTCGAAGTACCTCTGATGTTGCCTTCATGCGTTGATCTTTGGCTTCCATTATCCTCGATTGATACCTTTTCTGGGTTCTAGTCACAGGAACGTTGCATGCCATTAAAATGCAAGTTGATGCTAACGCCGCCACAGAACCGAGGCCCAGATTCATATGAAGAATGTAAATTGCTAAAGAAATCTGGATGGGTAACATCCAAATTCTGTTCAAGTACCAGACCAAATCTGTGATTTTGTGTACATCAACACTCATGTAGTTGATGATCTCCCCACTTGTGTGGCTCTGCCGGGACACACTTGATAGATGAAGGCCCTTCCTGTATATGTGGGATAGCAGAGCTGCTCTCAGGCGCATGGCCAGCTGTCTGCCTCCAAAAGCCCATTGCCTCTGTGCCACACTCTCAACAATTTTCGCACCCAGGAAGGCAATTGCGAGAACGTAGCCACTTCTCATGCTATATTTCTTCTTTCCACTAAGAAATCTTACAAGGTCATCCATTAGATAAGGGCCAACATAAGAGGCACAGGCCGACGCAACTGCAAAAGCTGCATTGACTGCTGCCTTTTTTCTGATAAACAAGAAGATTGCTCTGTAGATGCTTGAGTTTTGCAGTCGGACTCCATTCAAGCAGTCACCAAATGAATGTGAGAGAAATGCTGCTTTGTCTTCAACGTCAATGTCTGGTACTTCATCTTGTTCCAATGGTTTCCTGATTCCTGCGGCAAACAATGGGTTAAGCCAGGAGAATGTGGCAATCTGGACAAGGGTTGCCCTTGAGTACAGAGACTGCCTTTTGCCTTCTGCATGCTTTTCTGTGTCTTTCTGCAGAAGAGGCTCCATTATTGAGTCAGTAGAGAAGCTGATGCCTGTGTGCCCTCTGATTGAAATGAGAAATAGGTACATGGAAGCAAGCAGACTGAGTATGCCTGCATACTCTTGCACCATGGGAACTCGTTTCATTGAAAGAATGCAATGTAGATGAAGAGTGAGAGTGATCAGTGACTGAAAAAAGCTGAGTATCCACCATGCTCTTAGTATGCAGGGAAGCCTTAACAATCTCTGTTTGGGAAAAGTTGCTACAATAGTTGTCACCACTGACCATGAAACCGTTTGTGTTGTTTCAGAGAGAACAATTGATAACATGGAGTTGCAGTTCCCTCTTTCTCCTACTAGTAGGACATGCAAAAGCTTCAGGAGGTTGGTTGCAAATATAATTAAACAGCAAAAAGTGGTCAATCTGTATGAGAATGATATGTTCATGTTTCCATGGGAATATTTCTTTGCTGAATAATCTTGAGCTGGTTCTTCATTCACAGGCCCCCTTGTAAGTGATATGCCAAGTTTTTTGTAGAGGAACTCAACCAGCAAGCTACACAGGAATAATAAATGGAGTAACAGAGCAAGTTTGTCCTCCCAGAAACAAAGGGAATTCATATTCAGCAATCCTTGCCAATGTTGATATGGAAAGCCTGTTAGCCATGAAAAGGTCATGTCAAAATTTCAGGAAAAAAAAACTTCAAAATCTTATGAGGGAAAACTGTGCCGCATAAAGAAAACAAGGAGCTAATTCTATTCTTTGGTATCCTGGTGAGTAAGGTTAAAGACTTGCTTCCAGAGAAGATCCATGTTACTTTTCTAGATCTCGTAGCCCCAATACAGACACCTGAAGCGTCTTGCGGAGAAACTTTCACATCAAAATCTCAACATCATGCCAAGAAATGGCATTCAACTGATCAACTAAGTGCTGGTGTCTGAAGCAAGGAAGTGAAAAAAAAAACAATGTCGACTCAATGACCTCTAACATAGCAGCTAATTTTTCCAACAGGAAACAGTCTGCCGTCTAATCATATTCATATTTGAAACTGCTTTCTTCCTGCTGTAACCTTACTAAATTCTGCACAGGAAATCACACAGGTGGAGGAAGGTTCAACATTGTCTTGGATAGAACTCTTAACATCAAATGACATCTGTGGGTTTTGGCAGTTATCGGAGACTATCCTATCCGAGGTTATCAAAGACGGAAAGTGAGAAATTCTGAATTTTTCCTATTCGAAGTTATCTCAAATGGTGATCGAAGGAGGCGTTAGCCTCAACCCATCCACCATTGAATGCCTGTAAAGCCACACAAGTAAGCAAGATCTTACTTGGTGTAGGGATCATCTTTCCACAGGTGCAGAGCCAGAGAGGCTCCCTCACGGTTCCTCCACTCTTGGAGCAGCTTCGGCAAAGCTCAGTATCAATGTGTGTGTGTCTGTCTGTATTGTTGGGTAGCTCACATGGAGGAGGTACAAGAATCATGCAGCATAGCCATCGTTTTGTCAGCTGCTGAACAAAGATGCCGGCACTGAGGTCTTTATAGTTCTTATGAAACTTCTTGGAATGGAAGACACTTGGAACCCAAGAAAGCTTTTTAATAGAGGGGGCGGCGTTTTCTGCATGTGGGGTTTTTCCAGGCCTGCACTTCTCTTCTGCCCCCATCTTCTTAGAAAGACCCCAGAGAGGGAGGATGGGGGATGTGATGGCATCTAGGCCTAGCCCATGACAGGGACTTCGTTCTAGTTTGGCCGCTGAGAGCATGCAAATATAAAAAGACGTTCTAGTTTGGCTGCTGATGAGAGCATGCAAATATAAAAAGACAAGGATGCTATAGTAGAGGCTTTGGGGCTTTCCCCCCTGCCTTGGACCAGGATATGAGATCATGGTTAGACTATGGCTCGGTTGACACCTGATGGGATGAGAATTTTGGGTTGGTCATAACACAAGATCTTGACATAATAGTAATATATAAAGTTGGAATGAAATCGGTATGAATCAAGGTTTTCGCCTAATCGACGCACTGAATCGTGATTTGGTGGTTAGTATGGATCGGTCGTATCGCGACGATTCAGACAGGTCTAGCTTAAATAAAAAGTTTTTTTTTTCAGATTCATAATTATTTGTTGTTTTGAGATTTTATAACTCATTTCACATGGTTTACATATATTACACAACAATATTATTTAATAATTAAATCATATAATATCACTACATATTAATAATATATGGTAAATTAATTAGGAGTTTCTAATAGATATTTGATTTATTTTTTAGTCCATGACAGAGTTGTAGTTTATTGCAGTAAGTGTTATCTCTGGTTACCGTATACGTTAAATTATGTTATAATAATGACCTTCTTATTACAGTCAGAGATTTTTAATTAATTTTTTAATAATATACGAAAATACAATACAAATAATTTCAACCACTAGGTCTACCTTAAATTATCCTAGATTCATGTTAAAACTTGTTGCAAATAGTTTTTAACCACTTTATTCTTGTAACAAAAATTTTGGTGACAATGTGAATTTAAGATGACTTTTTTGCCCAATTATACTTTTAATGAGGGTATATATGTAAAAATATTTTTTTCCCCTTAAAGAAAGGTTCTCATCTTTTGTTGATTTCCCCCAGGATAATGAACATTTGATTTTTACTATAAATTTTTACACAAACTATTTTTACAACAAATATTGTAAATATGTCATTCTTGCTAAAGTATTGTTAGAAATATTACTGTTAGACATCAAAGGCCACAAAATGTCATCCATGTTAGGAGGCTTTATCACCTCGAGTCGGACTGTGCCAAGGACTTAATATGTCATTCTTGCTGAAGTATTGTTAGAAATATTACTGTTAGATATCAAAGACCACAAAAATGTCATCCATGTTATGAGGCTTTATCACCCCGAGTCGGACGGTGCCAAGGACTTAGTATGTCATTCTTGCTAAAGTATTGTTAGAAATATTACTATTAGATATCGAAGGCCACAAAAAATGTCATCCATGTTATGAGGCTTTATCACCTCGAGTCGGACCGTGCCAAGAACTTAACGAGTCCCTGACAAGGTCGGCACGATATGTTATTTGAATTTATTTTTGTTTTTTTCAAATTTATAAATTTGTTATTTCTTATCACCTCAATTAAATGACATGATATTTATATAGTTATTTAATATAAATGAGATACTTATGCAGCCTTAAGTAGTATATTTATTTATATTGTTTATCACCTCAATAGATCAATGTGTTGTTTATATAGTTATTGCATATATCAAACATTAATAAATATCAAATTTGAACCAAGATTACTTACAAAATCTTATTACACACATAACAAATTTAAAAAAGTGTTGTGACCTACTGTACTGATACGTTATGGTCGAGTCTCGCAATACAACCAACCAAGTTTATCACACAACCAACTGAACTAACTATGATTGAGTGTAACCCCATAAAGGAACATGACAAGATTCCCCATGGGCAAAACTATTGATGTTAAGATGCCCACCTCTTTCAAAAGTAGCAATAAAAGGTACTTCCATCTTAAAAATGGTCAACTAATGAAAATTATAGGATTTAGAAAGAATATTATTTTTAACAAAATCCTAAATCCTAAACTTGACCAAAGTGGCAATTTTGCAGCATTTGAGATTTAACAGTGACATTTTTAACAATATTTTAAAAAGATGGTAGATTTGCGATTTTTAATAAAGGAATGGCTTACATGTGAAATTTTTTTTTTTGAAATCCCTCCGACACCCGCCTTCCGGCCCTTCATCTCCATATATCTGCTTCCTTCCGTGTTTCTCTTTACCGCCCTCCGGCGGTCCTTCTTCTTCCATCCGGCGGCGGCAGGCCGGCGCCACCCCTGCCGCCCTCTCCCCGGCGCACCACGCCTCCGTCATCTCTTCCTCTTCCGCTTCTCCCGTTGGAAGGCACGCCACCAGCCATCGGCCACCGCGTGCCGAACTACCCCCTTGGCTCCTTCCCGGCGCACCACTCAGCATTCCATTCCTCGGTCTCGCCCTTCTCTCCTTTCCTCCCTGGTCCTTCTAATCCCATGCCAACCCGCGCTTCGTGTTCCAGCTGTAGCACGCGCGGAGGAAGAAGAGGCCGCCCTCGTGATCGGCAGAGGGCGCACATCAGCTCCTTCCAGCTCGCTTTCAGTGGGGGGCCCCAACTAAAGCTCAATTTTGTTTTGCATTTGTGGGAGCAGAGCATCGCTTGCATGCTTATCTCGAGTGATATGAAGTAATTTGTCTTCAGCGATGTAGGTGTGGAAATTCGGAATGCACAATAGATGGTGCCCGAATCATAGATTTCTTGAGGTAATCTTTAACTGGATGTGAGTGTTTCTAGATTTCACGCATCTGTGTCTGGAAGCGGGCTAATTATGGAACTTTGCCAAGCATATCTAGGTATTTTTAGAAATTATATCAGTTCTCCCAATCATGTTGGTAGTTGATTTCATCATTTTTAACACTTGGGCAAAAGAAGAGGTACCACAAATTCTGAAAATGAAACGGCCTCAAGGAAAAAGGTCTGTTTGTATCCAGGTTGGATGTATCGTTGTACCGGGTCTGAACCAGAATTATGGCGATAACCAATTGAGTCAAACTGTGAGTAAGGCAACATGCAAATAGTGTTGATATTTGACATCAAATGTAGGCAGAGACTCCCCACTTTTCTACCTTAATTGAAAACAGAAAGTCCAAGTGTGTTGCTAAGGGAGCCTATGTGCCCAAATGAGTCCTTTCAAAACTTTATGCCACACAAACTTAGAGATCAGTAGTAAAGGCTCTCGTCGATATTTTAACGGGCTTTCATCATACAGAATTGTTAACAAAAGCAATAAGAATTGACATATCTCCACAAAGTAGGAAACAGCGCATCGATTGAAGAATATACATTGGATCATATTGGCATAGTGAACATCTGAATGCAGTTACATACTGCACACATTACTACAGGAAGCCATTACTTCAAAGTTATTACTTTTTCTTCTTTCTCCTTGCCTGCTTAGAACCAACCGTTCCACTCTGTGTATTTCAGTTTTACCTGGCAAGGCTAAACTTTGTATTGAGGGGCTACCTCTACAACTGGCTCAAAAGCCTTATCTGTGAGGAGGTATCGCCTTGTCCGTGTGCATAGAATTTGAAATGATGATTGTGGTAGTCTACTGAAATAATGGGATATGCCAATCCTGTATTGAAGAATACAGGATTCATGTAGCCGACCCCAAATAATGGGATAAAGCGCTGATGATGATGATGATTGTGGTAGTCTACTGAACGGATGCATCCTTTGTCCAAGAGGATAATAAAATTTTGCTGGTGTCTCTAGTGCATGACTGATCAACAGCATTGACAGTTTAAAGGTACAAAAATCTACTGCATTGCTTTTGGCATGTTTGCCAAGTCGTTAAAACTGTGGGACCTTAAAGAGTATCCCTTTATGAGCTTTGAAAATGCTGAATCTTCTCTTCCTAGTAACTTGGCTGGTGCATCATATTCTTGAACTTTTCCTGCAATATAATACAGAATAGAAAATGAGCGGTTAGACCAGGAGTGGAAAAGGAACTTTTAATCTTCTTTCTTCTGTTTCATCAACACATTCCTTTTACAGGGCAGCTACCTTCACTGAGAACCACAACAAGGTCGCTGTCTACAACTGTATGTATTCTGTGAGCTATGGTGACTACTGTGTTGTCTTTGAACTCCTGATGGATGATCGTCTGTATGGTACCATCAGTTGCAGTATCGACTGAGGCTGTTGCTTCATCAAGCACAAGAATGCTGCTCCTCTTCAACAAGGCTCTTCCAAGGCAGAGTAGCTGCCTCTGCCCAACACTCCAATTTTCTCCATTTTCAACCACTGTAAAGGTACAAACCACCTTTTGATTACCTAGTGTATTCTGCAATCAAGTGCAACTTTTTTGTGCTCTGCATCCTACCTGTTGCATCGAGCTTCTTTTCCTTCTCATCCACCAAATCGCCAAGCTGGCATTTGTTTAATGCCTGCATAATTATGATGAGCTTTCAGATGCTATACTAGAGTTTGTTGGCTTGAACAACAAAACCTTCGAGAACATAAAATTCTACCTATGCCATAGTATTTTCTATAAATGCAATATCAAGGTCAAGGAGATGCTTTTCATGTGTGTTGTTAAATGAAAAAGAAAAAAACTGACTACTTTATTGCAGTTTCCAACACACTTGGCTTCAATGATGTGAAGCATCCCTTTTTCTGCAGAGCAGGTCCCGTTAGTGCATTGGATGTAGCGGCGCTCAATCTCTGTCTATCTACTTCTGATCCATCTAGTAGCATAGTATCAGATGTCTCCACTTCTCATGTTATTAAATTTTGTGTTTCTACTTTCGGCTTCCTATGGATGCTGCTTGATGCATTCCTGTTTCTACTATCATGTACCATGTAAGTGTTAGCAATCAATATAATAGATGCCTTGTTATTATTAGGAAAAAAAAACACACTTGGCTACTTTTCCAAGTAATCCACAACCTTTCTATTTTAAAAATTCAGAAATGCTTGTGCAATCTCTTAGTATCTATCTCTTTGATGCAGACAAGCATTAATTTACTGACATCTTCTTATCAAAGTTTGATGAGATTATTTTTCCAGAGATTAAATTTCTTTAGTCAATAAAACATGATCATATGTTCTTGAGCTGCAGCCGGCTACATACCTCCCATACTTGGGGATCTGAGTACTTCTCCAGTGGGTCTAGGTTGCGTCGCACATTTCCTTGAAACATTGTGGGATCTTGGGGGATAATGCCGAGTCTGGATCTTAGATCATGGAGACCTATCTTGCAGATGTCTATGCCATCAATCACAATGCTTCCTTCTCTGGGTTCTACAATACGGAAGATAGCTTGAACCAGAGTTGATTTCCCGCTCCCAGTTCGTCCCACAACACCAATCTTTTTCTTGCCTGGAAATGTGCATGTGATATGTTTTAGGACTGATGGCAGATGTTCTGCATAGCGAACCTGCATACACAGTCAGTCTTAAAGTCAGATGACCATCAAGCTTGTTGAAGTTTAACATATATTATTGTCGGACAAGAAATATAAAATGAAGATCAACATTCGGAAGAAAAGGAGAGAATGATAAATAATGTTATCTGCATGAAAGGGGATAAAAAGAAATTTTTATTTAGCAGAAAGGAATGATATACTTATGTTTCTCTGTAGAGGACAAAGTCAGAAAGATGACTTGTTCTTGACAACTGTCTAATTCTATAAGCACTCATTTGGTGAATCCTTTTAGAGCTATGGATCTTTGTGGTGAATAAGCCAATTGGCTCTCGCACAATTTGATTCATATCTTTTGTCGGGATGACATTCATTGGAACTAGACAGAAGTTCACATAAATAAGTTTAAGTCATGACTGGATCAGCTAAAGCTCTTCCTTTTCCCCCCCTCGCCATTAAGAGGACCCATCAACTTGGCTTTTGGAAAAGAGACATCAAACGTCTATGGCTTTATTGGATTTCTTCAAACAATTTCTTGACTGGTCTTGTGTCTTGAATCTATGAAATTGAAAGCTAAATTTGTTATGAAGAAAAGTAAACTTCAAAGAAGAGCCTTTACCTCTAAGTTCCTAAAGCATATGGTACCAATTTCTGGCCAACTGTCTGGTGGTCTGCATCCTTCAACATGCAAAGGGGCTTCACTTTTGATCCTTGAGTATTGGAGTATCCTTTCTACAGAAATTATTTTGTTCGCTGTATCACACAGGGTCCAAATAATTGAAGCCTGCTGTACATTGAGACTAAGTCCATATGTGACTGCCAGCCCTGCAATGTCTGTAAAGATATCCTGTCTTTAAATTTCAGAGTGCATGACTAAGGGTTTTGAGATATGCTATGAAAAAAAAAAGGGAGTACTAGATAGGAACTTCTCAAAGTTCTCTTACTTGGACTAATAAATCCATCAGGAAGGCTCACAAGCAAAACCAACGAGAAGGCAAAGACAAAATGGGATAGCAAGTTCAATCTGAAAGAAAGCCACTCCATTGCAGAAAAATTGTGAAACCATGGTCTTGAATGATGGTCAATCAGGCATAGGTTTTCACTTGAGAAGCGGTCACCCTGTTCAAATGCCCTGATAACTGAAGCTCCTGAAAGCGATTCTGTAAAATGATGGAGGATTGGAGCCCTTTGAATTCCTGACAAGCGAGCAAGTTCCCTTGCTGCTGGTGTGTAGTATTGCTGCAGTAGCACAATCAATTCTTTTAGATTATTTATGGTGGGAATAATCATAGACAGGGTAGTTAATCTTCTACTGCAGATATCTCAGACAATAGGGTGTGCCAGCATAAATAGAGGAATTCTTACTTGGTACCATACGCATAGTGCTGTCACGGGAATAAATGTGGCAAAAATTGGCCATGCCACCTGTGACATAACTGCAATAGTTCCTAGGATCTGTATTACTGAAAATGCGCACCAGCCTAACTTTGCTGCCATTCCGAAGTCAAGCACACTCTGATCTGTGGAGGCCTGTTAAGATACAAAAGTCCACAGTTAGTCTGGAGCCATGGAATCTTGTATGCATGACCTAAGTTGCATGCATTATGTTGAACATAATTGCAGGGAAAAGAAGAAGATTTAAGTAACTACCCTGTTCAGGATTCTTCCAGTTGGTGTTGAATCAAAGAAGGACATTGGAGCATGCATGATACTGTGCAGCATACTTTTGAAGAACTTCTCTGATGTTAGAAGGCCAACTTTTGTTAATATGATAACTCTGAGTGACAAACATAATGCACTTCCGACTGAGAGAATTATATATACAAGAAGTAATGAGTCCAGACCAACTTTTGGCTCAACCCCAGTTGTGGGTGGAGAAGCCCATGCCATCCAATAGTGACTTGCAACCTGCAATGCTTGGAAAAGGGACTGTGCTATAAGAATTACTGGGACAAAAGCACCACCTCTGACTGCGGTCAGATATGTCCAGTAAACCTCTTTGCCAATGCTTCCTTTCTCCCTTTCTTCATCCTGTGTGATTCTCCCTTTCTTTGCAATTTTTACACTGAGGTCCCGTTCAGAATTGTGCTTGCCACTGTTTTGAACTTGGATGCTTGCTGCATGTTCTTCATCTTCCTCCTCACTACTTGGAGGTTCCATTTCCATTTTATTGTCTGTTGGTGTCATTCTGTGTGCATTTCCCACTGCATAGATTGATTCAAGTGCTTGACTATGAGCTCCAGCTAGCATCTCGAACCCTTCATTTGCTTGTAGCAACTCCTCAAACTTTCCCGCCTGTGCAATCCTACCATTTTTCATGACCTGTTGCAAAGTATTTTTCATATCTGTCACCAATACAGTGTATTTCCCCAAAGTAGCATCACATAAATTGATTTCCAGATCATTGGGTAGGTTAATCTAATTGAAGAGAATAATGATGGATCTGTTTACCAGAATTAGGTCAGCTGCCGGAAGAAACTCAACTTGGTGTGTAACATAAAGTATTGTTTTGTCCTTGAGAATCCCCATCAAGCATTCCTGCATGCCGCAGCTAGACTTCAGAATGCAAAAGATGAACTATTTGTCAATAACATTTTAGACTTTTTTTAGAATCTTTGTTGATTAATTAAAGATTAAGTGATTATTTTGCTGAAACAATTTGGACAAAGAAGGCATATAAGACGTGAATCATGGTGAATTTTCTAACTCTGATGCTATGCCCTAATTTTTTTTGGGGCATAACACTGAGACAAAATCCTACAACGACAGACCTTAAATAGATGTGTCCCTGTGTGAGCATCTACAGCGCTGAAGGGGTCATCAAGAAGATATATGTCAGCATCCTGGTAGACTGCTCTTGCGATCTGTATTCTTTGTTTTTGGCCTCCGCTCATATTAATGCCTCTTTCTCCAATTTCTGTGAGGTCTCCACTGGCAAAGAGTTCAAAGTCCTTTACCAAAGCACATGCTTGGACAGTCTTGTCATACTTCTCACTGTCATATGGCTTCCCAAAGAGAATATTCACTCTAATATTTCCTGAGAGTATCCAGGGGTTCTGAGGGACGTATGCTTTGCTGCCAGCAACTCTAACTCTCCCTGCCAATTTGGGTATCTCTCCCAAGACGCAGGAGAGCAAACTGGACTTCCCTGAACCAACTGTGCCACAAACAGCCACTTTCATGCCCCTCTTAACAGTTAACTGTATGCCCTCTAGGTTTGGTGAATTAGATTCAAAATCCCAACTGAATCTCCCATCATCAATCTCTATGTCAGTCACCCCTTCATTCCTTGGGATGAACTCAACTGCATCTTGCCGAATTTCATCTTCTTGGAGGTACGAGGCCACTCTGTCAGCTGAAACTTTGGACTGTGCAATTGATGAAAGCAGGTCTGGGAGTTTATAAATCGGGTCCTGCAACATTTTGAATGTTGCCAGCGCAGACAAGACTCTGCCTGCAGTGAGGGGAATTCCCATTAGAATACATGCCCCGAAGGTCACCGCTGATATGAATGTGGGAGCCTCCCAGGAAACCAAGGCCGAGACTGCTTGCAATCTCTGTGACTTCCACAGGCATTTGTACTCGACTTTCCTCAAACTTACTAGTTTGCAGAGATATTGACCATCCCAGGCATGAAGCTTTAATGTCCTCATGTTTCGAAGTACCTCTGATGTTGCCTTCATGCGTTGATCTTTTGCTTCCATTATCCTTGATTGATATATTTTCTGAGTTCTTGTAATAGGAACGTTGCATGCCATTAGGATGCATGTTGATGCTAATGCAGCCACAGAACCGAGGCCCAGATTCATGTGAAGAATGTAAATTGCTAAGGAAATCTGTATGGGTAGCATCCACATTGTGTTTAAATACCAGATGAAATCTGTGATCCTTTGTACATCTACACTCATATAATTAATGATCTCCCCACTTGTATGCTTTTGCCGAGATAGACTTGACAGATGGAGGCCCTTCCTGTATATTTGGGATATCAGAGCTGCTCTCAGGCGCATGGCCAGCTGTCTGCCTCCAAAAACCCATTGCCTCTGTGCCACCGTCTCAACAATTTTGGCACCCAGGAAGGCAATTGCGAGAATGTAGCCACTTCTCATGCTATATTTCTTCTTCCCACTGAGAAACCTTACAAGGTCATTCATTAGATATGGGCCAACATAAGAGGCACAAGCAGATAAGCCTGCAAAAGCCGCATTTATTGCTGCCTTTTTTCTGATAAACAAGAAGACTGCTCTATATATGGTTAAATTATTAAGTCCATATCTTTCCTGCACAAGAACTAGACAATCCTCAAATGAACGTGAGAGAAATGCTGCCGAGTCTTTGATATCAAGATCTGGTACTTCAGCCAGTTCTAAGGGTTTTCTTTTTCCTATGAGAAACAATGGATTAAGCCAAGAGAAGGTGACAAGCTGGATAAGAGTTGCCCTAGCATACAGCCGATCCCTTTTGCCTTCTGCATGCTTTTCTGTGTCTGCTTGCAGGAGAGGCTCTGTTATTGTGTCAATAGAGAAGCTGATCCCTGTTCTGCCTCTGACTGAGACAAAAAATAGGTACGTGGAAGTAAGCAAACTGAGGATGCCTGCGTACTCTTGCACCCTGAGAAATTGCTTCACTGAAAGAAAGTGATGTATATGTAGAATGATGGCAATCAATGACTGTAAAAAGTTGAGTATCCACCATGTCCTTAGTTTCCATGGAAGCCTTGACAAGCCCATTTTCTGAAAACTTGCAACTATAACTATGACTACTGACCAAGATATTGTTTGTGTTATTTCAGAGAGTAGAACTGATAATATGGAGTTGCAGTTTCCTCTTTCTCCTCCTAGAAGGGAAAGTGATAGTTTCAGTAAGTGGGTCGCCAATATACTTGAACAGCAAAAAATGCTAAATCTGTATGAGAAAGCCAGATTCATGTTTCTATGGGAAGATTTCATTGCTGAGTAGCCCTGAGCTCCATTTTCTTCATTCATAGGACTCCTTGTACACGATATCCCAAGTTTTCTGCAGAGGAACTTAACCAGCAAGCTACATAGAAATAATAGATGGAGTAACAGAGCAAGATTGTCCTCCCAGAAACAAAGTGAATTCATTTTCAGCAATCCTCGCCAATGATGAAATGGAGACCCTGTTAACCATTAGAAGGTCGCATTGTCAAAATTTTAGAAAACCTCTTAGAATCTTATCAGGGAGAACTGTGGCACATGAAGAAAACTAGGAGTTAACTCTATTCTTTGGTATCCTGGTGAGAAAAAGTTATGACTTCAGAGAAGATCACTGCCTATAGGGATTTTCCTTATTACTTTTCCAGATCTCTAACTCCAAGCAAATATATAGCAATGCAGACAAAAGTAAAAAAATCTTCAGAAAATATGCCTTCATTGAAACTAAATTGCTGTATGACTAGCTTAACCCTGTATATGACCATAACCAGCAGACTCTGCTGGATTCTTTCTCTAACTTCCTTTCTACAGAACTGTACTTTTATATATTACTTTGTACTGACATTATGCCTCTAACTGAGCTAATTTGCACCAGATATCTAAGTGGAAACTGTTGCCTACTACAATCTCTTTGAACCAGCAAAAAATGTGTTGATGATAAAAGATCATTGGACAGGAAAAAGGAAAAGATATGCTTATCCTGCATTTTGTGCTGTTCAGTGTGCGTGGACTAACATAGGAAAATGCAGATAATCGCTAGCTCTTTTTCCCCACCTGCAGACAAGTCAGGAAACCCCCTGAAGCGTGTTCCAGGAGGGACTTTCACGTCAAAATGTCATCGTGCCAAGGAATGCCATCCAACTTATCATCGAACTCTGGTGGTTGAAGTAAGAAAGAGGGGCAAAAGAAAAAAATACTGTTAACTAGATGACCCCCAAATGTAGTAGCCAATTTTTCCAAGAGGAGACACACAGTTTGCCTCTGAGCTGCTTTCATCCTGTTGTAACCTTAATAAATTTGGCTCAAGAAATTACATGTTGGAGGAAGTCCCAACATTGCCAACCTATTAGTTTTCAACCTATCTACCATTGATCAAAATGTCTGTAAGATCTTACTTGGTATGTGGAACATTTTCTCACAGGTGCAGAGCCTCCCCCTGTTCTTCCGCTCTTGGAGTAGCTTTGGCAAAGCTCAGTAAGAAGCTGTGTGTGTGTGTGGGGGGGGGGGGGGGGTATGTTGGGTATCTCACATGAAGAAGGTGCAAGAGTCATGCATAGCCATTGTCTAGTAACTACTGAACAAAGATGCAGACACTGAGGGCTTTATAGTTCAGTGAAACTTCATGGAAATGAAGGCACTTGGTGCACACTTTTTAAGAGGACGAGGATCTTGTGCATGTGGGGTTTCTGGCGTGCGTGGATGGGAGGAATGTGCAAAGTGGGGGCGTTTGCCCCCTTTCATGTCCCCATCTGCTTGGAGGAAGGTACATGTGAAGGATACCAGACCATGAAAGGGCCTTCTTTCTAGTTTGGCTACTGAGATCATGCAAATATAAAAAGACTAGATTGCTAGTGGAGATTTTGAAACCTTTCCTCTACGTTTAACTAGGATATCGCAAGAAATCGAGGAAGGAGATTGGTGGGTACAGTTTTGAAACTTCTGCTATCCTGTGAAGTGGATGTGCAATGAACTTGATTACGCAGTAATAATCTTGACAGGAAGTTTACGCAAAAGCATGCAACATTGCAATTAGAATGCAAATAAGTTTTACAGTAGAGGGGTTCTCTACGATGTATGACACTTTATGGGGAGCGGAAAGGACTACACTTGTTTCACATCTAGATTGAGTTAGTGGTAAGATAGCTGGTGCGCATGTATATCGTTGTTCCACATAGGGTAATAAAAAATTAGTTAAGACATGATGGTAGATGCTTTATTTTTTAATAGAAGTATATTTTATTTTCTAGATTGAAGTGTTTCTCCCATCTTAATATTTACTGCACACTTTAAATTGTGCAGCAAGATTACTCTTTTTATATGCTGTTTGAGTCGTAGTCAAGTTTCCTTGTGCGATCTGGTAGGAAAATTTTCTTGCCAAAGGAACTATGCAGCAATCCTCACTCTTTTATGTACTTGATCGTTAGTCAAGTTTCCCTATGTGCCATCTGGTAGGAGATTCCATGCCAAAGTGTCAAGTTATTATTACAAGAATCATGGATTGTTGGAGGAACAGATTGAGTTGCTTGTTCATGGCATGCCACTAGCCCCACCACCAAGCCCACTAAGTGCTGTAAAGCTGGAAAAGGTGATAAAGTGGTGCAGCAGAAGACAACAAACTAATGGCATGCCATGTCATCATCTCCCCCCCCCACCACCCACCCACCACCACACACACACACACACACACACACACTTCCTTGAATGGAAGTCTACTCACATACATAGTTGGTGTACGTGTGTGCTTGGAACATCTTTCGCAGTGGAGACAAAGTAGAGAACTTAACATTGTGATTAGAAGACAATAGGGAAGTGCAGTCTTCTTTGTGTCCCAAGGTCAATTTTTTTATAAAGTGGGGACGACCAAGTGTGTTCTTAGTTGCTGACGCTGACCTTGTCAACCACTCAATTCTCTCTCTCTCTCTCTCTCCTCTCTTATTTTGTCCTTTTGAAAACGTAAGGCTAGAACATCATGAACGTGTTCCATTGATGTACAGAATCTGGACTAACACCATGACTATTTCCTCCATCCATGCTGGAATGCTCATTTGTTGCATGCTGAGGACGTGTCCATTATCTTCTGAATGGATACGTTTTATATATCCCAAAGTACATTCAAATCCAAATAATGCAAGGCAATCTTGATTTAAAGAAGACGACCAGTGCCGGTTCCAGGTCATTGTCCACTTGAGTGATCCAATTTTTCAAGGGTGTTTACTTGAAGACCTTATGACGACAAACCCATATGATGTAAAAGCATAGTTCCAGTATAGATGGTGCTATTGAATGGGTGGGGCGGTCCAATGGGTAAGCTAAAATTTAATACTATGTTAAATTTTTTACATGCATTGTCAAACTCACAAGAAACTTCAAATTCCCTCATCTTTTTTAGGAGAAAGTGGCACCTTTTTTCGTTTAGTGCATCTTTCTTCAGCTATATCACTCATCGTTTCTTTTCTCCCCCCTCCCCTCTAAAAGGAAAATAGATCATATTAGGAGAGGATGCCAAATAGGTGACCGTACATGGTCGTGTATAGGGATATGCCTGTATATAGTTTTATATGCAGCAAGATTTGGGAGGTCTTAAGCTCATGTCTCCGTAGAGAAACGGTAAATAGCTCATCATGGTGAAGAACAAAAGTTTGATCATCTTGGCCTATTACTTTCGATATTAACTGAGCCACCAACTACACTACGCAGCCATTTTGCAGATGCAAATTTAGGGCTGCACATAGTGAACATTGAGTGCAGTTACATAGTTCATATGCTGCTACGGGAAGCCTTTATTCCAAAGCTGTTTCCCCTTCTTCCCTGTTTCCTGGTTGGAGGCTGCCATCCCAATCTTTATATTGCCATTCTACCAGGCAAGATAGATATGACACTGATGAGCTCCCATTACTACAGGTTCCAAAGGCTCATCTGTCAGGAGGTGTCTCCTTGTCTACCTGCATAAGATTTGAAATGAAGACTGTGGTACCATATGAACATTTCCTCTCTCTAGAGAAGATAATAGTGTCTCTTGGGTATTATGACCGATCAACAATGGTGATAGTTCAGAGCTACAAAATCTCTTACATTGCATTTGCCATGCTTGCCAAGTTGTTAAAACTATGAGACCTTAAAGAGTACTCCTTTATGAGCTTTGCAAATGCTGAATCTTCTCTTTCCAGTAACTTGGCTGGTGCATCATATTCTTGAACTTTCCCTGTGATGCAATAAACACTTAATGGTTAGATGAAGAGCAAAAAGACTTCGTTTTTCCTTCTTTCGAATAACTTTCTTGTTAGGACATTACCTTCACTAAGAACCAGAACAAGATCACTGTCTATAACTGTATGTATTCTATGAGCTATGGTGATGACTGTGTTGTCTTTAAACTCCTGACGGATGATCTGCTGTATGATACCATCAGTTGCAGAATCTACTGAGGCTGTTGCTTCATCAAGCACAAGAATGTTGCTCCTCTTCAGCAAGGCTCTTCCAAGGCAGAATAGCTGCCTCTGCCCAACGCTCCAATTTTCTCCATTTTCAACCACTGTGAGCAAGCATAGGATTTAATTACTAAGTGTTGTTCTGATGACATTTTAGTATCAGTGTCTGCAACAAGTTTACTTTTTCGTGCATTGCATCCTACCTGATGAATCAAGCTTCTTTTCCTTCTCACGCACCAAATCAGCAAGCTGGCACTTGTTTAATGCCTGCATTATTATGATAAGCTTTCAGATGCCATATTAGAGTTTGTTGGTATGAATAACAAAGTTCTGCCTATGACATACTCTTTTCTACAGGATGCAATATTAAGAGCATAACTTTCATGCATGTGTTGGCAATTGGGGGGAAAAAAAAAACTAGCCCATGTTTGTATACTGTGAAACCAGCTCCCTACTTTTCATTGCAGTTCCAATCTATCCTTTTGATGCGGACAGACATTAGTTGAGTGACATTTTTTTTCAACATGTTTTCATTTGTTTTTCCACTGACAAATGCAAATATTAGAACCTTCCAATCAAGTTATCAAGGTTTGTTTTGAAGCAACTTTCTAGTCAGGACTAAGGTGCTGCGGTCCCCTACATACCTCCCATACTTGGAGATCTGAGTACTTGTCCAGTGGGTCTAGGTTGCCTCTCACAGTTCCTTCAAACATTGTTGGATCTTGAGGAATAATGCTGAGTCTAGACCTTAGATCATGGAGACCAATCTTGCAGATGTCTATATCATCAATCACAATGCTTCCTTCTCTGGGTTCCACGATGCGGAAGATAGCCTGAATTAGAGTTGATTTCCCACTTCCAGTTCGTCCCACGACACCAATCTTTTTCTTGCCTGGAAACGTGCAGGTGATGTGTTTCAGAACAGATGGCAGATGGTCTGCATAGCGAACCTGCATGCACAGCCAGTCTCTCTGGTTAGATGACCATCAAACTTAAAGATTAACAAGCACAAGTGACTTAAAAACACAAGGGAAGATTAAAATCTCCAGGAAAAGGAGAGAAGGTGAACAAACAACATTATCTGCATAAAGGGGAACAAAGAAAATTTTGCTTTAATCAAGAAAGAATGATATACTTATGGTTCCCTTGAGAACAATGCACTGCGGGCAACATGCAGAGGACAAGGTTAGAAAGATGATTGGTTCTTGTCAACTGTCTCACTCCATAAGCACTCATTTGGTGGATCTAGGGAAGAAGGAAAGCCTATTAGAAAGGGATTTCTTTGAGCTGAACGTGCTAATGGGCTCTGGCACACTGATTCTGTTCTTTCGTAAGGATAACATTAATTGGAACTGAATGGAGGTTCACATGAATAAGCCATGACTGGGTCATATAGAAGTTTCTTTTCCCCTTTCCTTTAAAAGGAGATATTGACTTGGCTTTTCTGAAAATGAGACACCAAATGTCCATGGTTTTCTTAGTGGTGACAATTTCTAGACTGGTAACAAGTTCACAGTGAAGGAAAAACTTCATCCAAAGAATCTTCACCTGTAAGTTTCTAAAGCATATGGCACCAATTTCTGGCCAACTCTCTGGTGGTCTATGTCCTTCAACATGTAGAGGTGCTTCACTTTTAATTCTTGTATATTGCAGTATCCTTTCTACTGAAATCATTTTGTTCTCAGCATTACACATGTTCCAGATAATTGAAGCTTGCTGAACATTGAGATTAAGTCCATAGGTGACTGCCAGACCTGCAATGCCTGTAAATATGTCCTTTCTTTAGATATCAGGGTTCATGACCATGGCCTTTTGAAAATATGTGATGCTAAATAAATCATGAATAATATCACAGCAATTCGCCAAAGTTCACTTACTTGGATTAATAAATCCATCAGGAAGGCTCACAAGCAAAACCAGCGAGAAGGCAAACACAAGGTGGGACAACAGGTTCAATCTGAAAGAAAGCCATTCCATTGCAGAGACATTGTGAAACCATGGCCTCGAATGGCTGTCAACCAGACGCAGGTTTACACTGGAGAAGCGGTCACCCTGTTCAAATGCCCTGATAACCGAAGCTCCAGAAAGTGATTCTGCAAAATGGTGGAGGATTGGAGCTCTTTGAATTTCTGACAAACGAGCAAGTTCTCTTGCAGTTGGTATGTAGTATTGCTGCAGTGGCACAATAAACTTTTAAACTGCTTATAGTGTAGACATTCATAGACTTAGAGAGTACTTAAGTATATGTCTCAGAGAATAAGAGTTTTGAGCATAGATGGAGAAACCCTTACTTGGTACAGTATGCATATTGTTGTCACAGGAACGAATATGGCAAAAACTGGCCATGCTACCTGTGACATAACTGCGATAGTTCCTAAAATCTGTATTACAGAGAATGCACACCAGCCTAACTTTGTTGCCAATTCCATGTCAAGAACACTTTGGTCTGAGGAAGCCTATCAAAGTACACAGTTCATAGTCAGTCTTGTGCCATAGGATAGAATGTTTTATACATGTTCTAAGTTGCATGCATTTTGTGAAATTTTGTCAAAGGTGAAAGAAAAAAAGGTTTATGTCACTAACCCTATTCAGGATCCTTCCAGTTGGTGTTGTATCAAAGAAAGACATTGGAGCATGCATGACGCTATGCAGCATATTTGTGAAGAACTTCTCTGCTGTTAGAAGGCCAGTTATTGCTACTAGCATCGCTCTAAGCAACACACACAATGAACTTCCCACTGAGAGAATTACATACACAAGAAACAGTAAGTTTAGACTAACTGTTGGCTCAACCCCA
This sequence comes from Colocasia esculenta, assembly GCA_014218235.1. NCBI lineage: Eukaryota > Viridiplantae > Streptophyta > Magnoliopsida > Alismatales > Araceae > Colocasia > Colocasia esculenta. The sequence continues at coordinate 109,182,087 of CM024759.1, read as the reverse complement.
GTCGTGGGTGGGGAAGCCCATGCCATCCAGTAGTTACTTGCAACCTGCAGTATCTGGAAGAGGGACTGGGCTGTGAGAATTATTGGGACAAAAGCACCACCTCTCACTGCAGTTAAATATGCCAAATAAATCTTTTTGCCAATACTTCCTTTCTCCCTTTCTTCATCCTGTATGATTCTTCCTCTTTCTTCTAGATTTATACTGAGATCCTGTTCAGAGTTGAGCTTGTCACTGCTTTGAAATTGGATGCTCGCAGCATGTTCTTCATCTGCTTCCTCATTACTTGGATATCCCATCTTTCTTCTGTCCTCTGCTTGTGACATTTCCTGTGCATTGCCAGCCACAAGGATCGATTCAAGTGCTTGACTATGAGCCCCAACTAGCATCTCAAACCCAACATTTTCTTGTAGCAGCTCCTCGAACTTTCCTGCCTGTGCAATCCTTCCATTTTTCATCACCTGTTACCAAATCACCAATTGAATAACCAAAATATGTTAGCATATGCCAGCAATTACTATGAAATTCAAAGTTATAGTAGATTATGTAGTCTGTCAAATCATTGTGTTCACAAATGTAATTGAAGGAAATCATGCTGAATCTTTTACCAAAATTATGTCAGCTGCTGGCAGGAACTCGACTTGGTGTGTTACATAAAGTATCGTTTTATCCTTGAGAATCCCCCTCATACAGTCCTGCATGCCACAGCTATTCATCAGGACACAAGTATGTACTATTTATGTATCAAAATTTAGACTTTTCCTTTGGGATCATTCTTCATTAATTAATGATTTCATCAAGTGGTCATGTACTGAAATAATTTGGAGTTAAGACAAACAGGGCATGGTGAAGTTTCTATTTCAGAAGTTATACCCTGATCCTTTGGAGCATGGTACAGGCAAGAAATCTTACAATGACAGACCTTAAATAGCTGTGTCCCAGTGTGAGCATCCACAGCACTGAAGGGGTCATCAAGAAGGTATATGTCAGCATCCTGGTAGGCTGCTCTTGCAATCTGTATTCTTTGCTTTTGGCCTCCGCTCATATTAATACCTCTTTCTCCAATCTCTGTGAGGTCTCCACTGGCAAAGAGCTCAAGGTCCTTCACCAAAGCACATGCTTGGACTGTCTTCTCATACTTCTCACACTCATATGGCTTCCCAAAGAGAATATTCTCTCTAACATTCCCTGTGAGTATCCAGGGGCTCTGAGGGACATATGCCTTGCTTCCAGCAACTCTCACTGTCCCTGCCAATTTAGGTATCTCTCCCAAGATGCTGGAGAGCAGACTGGACTTCCCTGAACCAACTGTGCCACAAATAGCCACTTTCATTCCCCTCTTAACCTTCAAATATATGTTCTCTAATGTTGGTGAGCCAGGTTCTGCATTCCAGCTGAATATCCCACCATCAATCTCTACGTCAATCTCCCCTTCATTCCTTGGGATGAACTCAACTGCATCTGGTTGGATTTCATCTTCCCGGAGGTAGGAGGCTACCCTGTCAACAGAGACTTTGGCCTGTGCAATCACTGAAAGCAAGTCTGGGAGATTAAAGATTGGGTCTTGCAACATCCTGAATGTTGCCAGTGCAGACAAGACTCTACCTGTAGTGAGGGGAATTCCCATTAGAATACATACTCCAAAGGTCACTGCTGATATAAATGTGGGTGCCCCCCAGAAAATAAAGGCTGAGGTGGCGTGCAACCTCAATGACCTCCACAGGCACTTGTACTCGATTCCCCTCAAACTCTGAAGTTTGTTGAGGTAGTGACCATCCCATGCATGAACCTTTAAGGTCTTCATGTTGCGAAGAACCTCTGCTGTTGCCCTCATTCGTTCATCTTTTGCTTCCATTATCTTTGTCTGATATCTCTTCTGGGTTGTAGTGATGGGAATGTTGCATGCCATTACGATGCTAGTTGCTGCTAATGCCGCCACAGAACCGAGGCCCAGATTCATATGAAGAATGTAAATTGCCAAAGAAATCTGTATGGGTAGCATCCAGATTGTATTCGAGTACCAAATGAAATCTGTGATTCTTTGTATATCAACATTCATGTAGTTGATAATCTCCCCACTTGTATGGCTCTGCCGAGAAAGGCTTGACAGGTGAAGACCCTTCTTGTATATGTGGGATATCAAGGCTGCTCTCAGGTGCATACCCAGCCGCCTGGCTCCAAAAATCCATTGCCTCTGTGTGACAGTCTCAACAATTTTGGCACCCAGGAATGCAAACGAGAGAATGTAGCCACGTCTCATGCTGTATTTCTTCTTCTCGCTGAGGAAGCTTACAAGGTCAGCAATCAGATAAGGCCCAACATAGGAGGCACAGGCGGTCAACACTGCAAAAGCCGCATTCATTGCTGCCTTCTTCCTGATGAACAGGAAGATTGCTCTGTATATGGTTGACTCCTCCATTCCATGTGTTTCCTTCACATGATTCAGATAGTCCTCAAATGAATGCGATAGAAATGCTGCTGAATCTTTTACATCAACGTCAGGTACTTCATCTTGTTCCAAAGCTTTCCTTTTCCCTATGACAAACAGTGGATTAAGCCAAGAGAATGTGACGATCTGGATAAGAGTTGCTCTTGCATACAGAGAATCCCTTTTGCCTTCTGCACGCTTTTCTGTGTCTGCTTGCAGAAGAGGCTCTGTTGTTGTGTCAGTAGAAAAACTGATGCCTGTTGTGCCTCTGATTGAAACAAAAAACAGGTACATGGAAGTAAGCAAACTAAAGATGCCTGCGTACTCTTGCACCCTGAGAAATTGTTTCATTGAAAGGGAGTAATCTACATGAAGAATGGTGGCAATCAATGACTGAAGAAAGCTGCATACCCACCATATTCTTAGTATCAAAGGAAGCTTCAACAATTCCCATTTCCGAAAACTTGCAACCATAGCTATGGCTACTGACCAAGATATAGTTTGTGTTATTTCAGAGAGAAGAACTGATAAGATGGAGTTGCAGTTTCCTCTTTCTTCTAGTAGGGAAAGTAAAAGTTTCAGCAAATGGGTTACCGAAAGAATTGAACAGCAGAAAATGCTGAATTTGTATGAGAAAGCCAGATTCATGTTTCCATGGGAATATTTCTTTGCTGAATAGCTCTGAGCTCCTTTTTCTTCTTTCACGGACCTTGTGCATGATATGCCAAGTTTTCTGCAGAGGAACTCCACCAGCAAGCTGGATAGGAATAACAGATGGAGTAACAGAGCAAGATTTTCCTCCCAGAAACAAAGAGAATTCATTTGCAGCAATCCTTCCCGATGATGAAATGGAATACCTGTTATCCATGAGAAGGTGATGGTGTCAAAAGTTCAGAAATCACTTAGAATCTTTTCATGGAAAACTGTGGCATATAAAGAAAGCATGGAGCTATAACTCTACTCTTTCGTTTTTCCTGGTGATTCAAAGTTAAGCACTGACCCAGGGAAGATCACTGTGGGTGCAAATTTGCCTCTTTTTTTTTTGGTTGAGTAGCCCAGTGGCTAACCCAGGAGAATCCCACCCAATCTGTGGGTGCAAATTTGTACAGATTTATGAACCCCACAGCAAATGCACAGCATTGCAGGCATAAATCAAAAGTTATCAGCCGAAATGACTTTAACAGAAGTTTGTTTACCAAGAAAATACACAAAATGGTGTTTGTATTCGTACTAATGCACCATGCATCCCTATTCTTATAACCTAGAATGCCTGGCAGACTGCTTTCCACCTGAGAATACTGGAAGGAGAACTAGTTCATAAAACAAGTCCCTTCAAGCGTGTTACTAGAAGAAACTTTCACATCTAGATCTCAATATCATGCTACTCACCAGGATGCTAATGTTTGCAGTAGAAAAAGCAACAAAATGTGATGTTAACCAGATGATCTCCAACAAACAGGAAAAAAAAAAACAGTTAAAAACCTAATCACTACCGAACTGCCTTTTGGTAACCTTCATTCAACTCAATAAATTGCATCTCTGCAAGAAGGCTCAGCATTGCTAACCTATGAACTAGTCTCTACACACTGACAAAGCAAACAACATCTTACCTGGTATATGAAACATCTTCCCTCAGGTGCAGGGCCTCCCTTGTTTCCACCAGTCTCAGGAGTAACTTCAGCAGAAACAGCAATACAAAACACACACACACACACACACTCTCTCTCTCTCTCTCTCTCTCTCTCTCTCTCTCTCTCTCTCGTTTCTTAGGCACCTCACTGGGGGGAAGAGGTACAAGAGCAGTGCATAGCCATATATTCCTTAACCACTGAACGTCGATGCCGATGGCGAGAACAGTATATACTCCTTTGTAACTTCATGGAAACGAGGGCGCTCGGTGCAGACGAAATCCTTTTAATAGGCTTGTCTGCTTGTGGGCCAGCATGCGTAGGTGAAAGAGATGCGAAGCCCGAGAAGGGTGGAAAAGCCTACGAGGCGGAGGACGCCAGCATGTGAATTCGGCCACGTTTGGCTTCTTACCGCACCGCAGGTGGTGAATATAAATAAGAGAAATATTTAGTACATAATTTGACACATTTTATTAGGAGTGTATCATTTGTCTCTTAGAAATTATAATATCTCCTCCATCTAACTTTTTCAAATTTTAAGGGACAAATGTGCCTAAATATTTCTCTATAAATAAATATCTAAAGCCGAGGGATTCCCAGTGGAGAGGTTCTGAAACTTTCTCCTACGCTTAACTAGGGAATCAAACAAGAAAAACAAGGAAGTTTAGAGCGAACCAAAATAAGGAAGGAAGGAAGGAAAGAAAGAAGAAAGTTGGGTTGGGTTGTCACCCACTGAGATGTTGGGCGGGGGGGGGGGGGGGGGGAAGCTTACCCTTTGGATTTTTGCATGCCTTTATGAAATGGCTGTGAAGTGAAGCTGTGGGATGAAAGGTGTATAGAGTCAGCTTTTTAGGTTGGCCATGGAGTGTGCAATCTTTGACAGGATACCCATGGGAAGGTGTGGAATGGGCATTACCAGCTGCAAGCCTGCAATCACCCTGGTTGAGAGAGGACTTTACCCCATCACCCGAGAAAGGTGGTCACTCTTTGATAGTTCCCATCTGGAACTCTGATCCCGTAGTTTTAGATCAAGAGATGGTGATGGTGTTGCCTTTCCAAAATTAGGGCACACACTTTGTGGGTTTTTAAATGGGTTTTTTTTTTTCCGATAGGGTTTGACTTGGTGACATCTGCGATTGTATCTGATCTTGTAATAGGGTGAGTCCCGTAGTCAAGTGATGAAATGTGTGTACCTAGCAAAATATTTACCTAAGTGGACACCATTTTTTTTTCTTTTTTTTATAGAGAATTTTAACTTCTGATCTAAAAAGTACATCTAAAATTAATTTTAGGTCTAATGTTTTAAAAAAATAATTTTAAATCTTAATTTTATTAAGTATTAAATTTACTATTCTTTCTGTTATCTCTCTCAGTATTTTTCCTAAAAATTCTATTATACCTGTGGATTGGACGAAGACCTCCACGTACCCCCATATGTGAACCCCTCCCTCCTCCTAAGAAACCCAATCTAGTCCCCTCAAAAACTTAGGTTTCCTTCACGCGACAACATTTTCCCGCGACTCTCTTTTGTAACGCAGTGTTTTCCGATAGATTTATCCGACGGTGGCATAAGATGACTTTCTCTGACGGACTCCTCTGATAGTGACGTGGAACATCCTTCTCCCATGGCAACAGGTCCTCCCCCCCTCTTCGAATAGCATCCTCCTATGACAATAGTTATCCCCCAATATTATCTTGTTATTTGTGCTAGATTATGGACTAATTATGTGTTTTTATTTGGTTACTCTAATCATATGTTTTGATGTGTTTCCATGTGGATTGATTAAGATGATATTTATAATAGAAAATTCAAATTGGGCTAGAATTTGAACCGGGAATTAATTTTATAAAAATAGCACTTTAGACAATTTAAGAACAAGGATATTTTTGCCTTTCCACCCTCCAAACTGTTTGAAACTAACGGTTCATCCCATTTTTGGGACGAAAGTTTACATTTTTTACATTTCTAGATTTAAAGTTAAGTTTGACCTGTCAAAAAATAAAAATTAAATAAAAAATATGAATTTGAACCGGGTGTTGATTCCACCTTTTTTTTATAAGATTGGCAGCAGAGGGAGGGGAGATCTTGTACAGTATTGGTAGAGTCCAGCGGTCCAGAATCTGATTTTTTCCCCATCGGAATTTGTAGTTGAGAAAATAACAATTTTACAATAGTGATACCGTGGATGAAAAGAAAATAGTTTTATTAGCAAATTTTGATGTTTTTTCTTTTTCTTAATCAATAAAATTTCTTTCTTGCAATCCACATTACGATTTTTGTAAATTAATCCTGTATTACGTATTTCTAAAAAACATCCGAATCGAGCGCACTCTTATTTGCCACAGTATTATGTGGTCATCTATAACTTGGTTGGCAAAAATGAAATGGTGTGTTGGGATGGTCGCATCTTAAATGGATAAAAAGAAACAAAGAAATTTTCATAAAATAAATTCTCATAATCTATGTTATTTCTAAATAACTTTTCTTATCTCATATTTTACTTACACTTTAAACTAGTTCCTGCTATTATTTTTAAGATATAAAATTATTTCGATTAATCATACATAGAAAAACTAGAGACTATGAAGTTGCTGTGTTATCTCTAACACTTGAGATAGAGAACAAACATTCAGATGGGAGAAGGCTGGACTCCTGAGTGGGGGGTCTAGGGCTGCCAACGGGTCGGAGTCGGAATCGAAAATGGGTGTTTTCGCTTCCGCTTCCTATAAAAAATTTTGGAGTCGGAAACGGAAACGGAAAAGAGTGTTTCCGCTTCCGCATCCATTTCCGCTTTCTATTGGAAAATCGGAAACGGAAACGGATACAAAATGGAAACTTCGGATGTAACAATATTTGTACAATTAGAATTAATTTATAAATTTACAAGTATATTAATTATTAAATTTATGAATAGTTTCAAATGTAAATTTAATAATCTTTTCTACTATATCTTCTTCATCATGTACATTATAATGACCCTTACTAAATGTAGTATAACAAAATCAAATTAGTATGGTAAAATCATATAGTGATATATAATGGTTGAGTAATAGATAATCAATATATGTAGATATAAATATCATTAGAGAAAAAAGTTGTCCATAATTGGGACTAGAATAGATGACATTTACATATAGATGGGAGGAGAGAGACAATGAGTTAAAAATTTAAGAGTCAAAGTTTCAAGTTTGAGGAGATTTTATTATAAAAATATTATATAATATATATTAAAAGTTATCGAAAACGGAAAAGCGGATGCGGAATTGGGTGTTTCTGCTTCCGCATCCTATAAGAATTCGGATATCTATTTCCGCTTCCGCTAAGTTATCGGAAAGTTCTTTTCGGAGTTTCGCATCTTATAACAAATACGAAAACGGGTCGGCCAAACGGAATTCGGAGATCCATTAGCAGCCCTAGAGGGGTCCCTGCTGTCCCTGGGGACGGGGAGAGAGAGAGAGATAAAGGAACAGTACTTGTGGGGCTACACTGATATGAGAGAGAGAGAGAGAGAGAGAGAGAGAGAGAGAGAGAGAGAGAGATGCCTGCAGCACCACAGTCTTTGTATCTGCTGACAACTAGATAATTTATGAACTGCGCCCACTGAAGCCCTCGAAAAAACATTTTAAAATTAGCCTCCATCTTAATTGTCAGTTCTTAATTAAGTATCTGGTGTTTCTGAATTGGCAGTTCTTAAAGCAACTTAATTATATATATTCTAACACACTACAAGCTGATGCATGAAGACGATAAGGAGAAGACAAAGACCATGTGTCCTTGATATTCTCGCGCCTTCTTCTTCTTCTTCTTTTTTTTTCCCTTTTTTTTAATCTCATCCTCCTTATTTTATAGTAGGTTGTCGAGCTGATTTGCTGCGAGCGTTCGTCTCTTAAGTGTTGTTTGGGGTAATTTTAAAAAAAGTAAAATCAGTTAAATCTGATTTCGTCGATGAATGATGTAGGGTAGGTGATTTTCTTCTCATCCCCCGCGTTGCGTGCGATGATTCGCTAAAAAATGTAAAAATTTGAAAAAATTCTACTGCATCCCGCCGATGGATCTTTCTCTCTCCGTCCGTCTCAAAATTAATCTTTTCAAAACGATTATGCACCCGCTTTCTCACATGGCGTGTCTTCACTCTATCTCTCTCCTCCGGACGATTTCACAATGCTTCAAAGTCGAGACAGAAGAGATATCATTTGGATGAAGAGCAGGTCTTATCACAGATTTTTAATTTTAAACTTTTTTCAAACTCTCCCAAACGACGCCTTAGAACGTGTGTCGATGGAGGATGCATAAGACGTCACTTCGAAACCCACTCGCTTAATTGTTATCTGGATCTGACTCATCCGGACAAGCCGAATACAAGTTTTCAGGACAAACATTCATGGTCTCCATCATCTGTTCGTCTACCAGAGATCAGGGTCAAAGTTTGGAATGTTCAGACAATGTAGAATTAAAGCAAGATCCGCACTAATCCTTTGCATCTTCTTGGAAGTCATATATGGGTCTAGCTAGTCTCTAGAGTCTCATCTCTTTAGGCCATGCATGCAACGTAAAGAATGGTGATGACTAACAATCCTAGGAAATCGATTGAGAACTCAACTGATGACCTTTGTAGTTTTGATCATTTGTAATTGAGAAATATTTATGTACATTTTGAGGTGGGTGAATGCTACTCCTTCCAAACACATTTATTGATATAAATCCTGCAGATCCTACTCATATTAATCTACCCCCCCCCCCCCCGCGCCCAAGTCTTTCTCTTTCTAATAATCGATCTTGTTCTCTGTTGGCCTTCCTTATCCTTCATTCTAAAGGCTCCGACGCATGCACATCGACCAATCATGTCCTTGTCTATGCCGTTCCCTCTATACAGCTTTCTTAAGTAGAAAGTTCGTGAGTGCTTCTCATCATTTCCCACTTGATCTGCCATGCATGCATGCTTTCAGTGCCCTGTCATGTCTGAACCAGCGAAGACGGTAAAACCAGCGGCATGGAAATTCTTGGGCTTCGGTTTATATATATAGCAAGCATGCACCACCCCTAAAGCTTAAGAATCCTATATATATGATAAACACTTCGTCGGAGTTTATTTAAGAAAAAAAGCCTTCAAACACGGTGATATATATATGCTCTTAAAGAAAACATCTTGCACGCGCTGGCTGTTTAATAACAGTACTGTCGGCACGCATAAAATATTTCTCATATTTACCCTCGCTCTTCGTGGTCGGCCATGCATGTCTCTGTACAATGACATCACAATTAGACGCTATAGATATGATCGGAGGGTTTGTTGTAGAGATTTATGGACTGGCATGCACAATATAGGAATCATCAGAGTTCTCCTACGTCTGTGTGACATCTGTCGGGGAATCAGCCATTGTACATATAAGAATCATGATGGGCTGATGGGGAGACAGCCGATCGTGTTACTTTTCAAATGACAAGCTTGAACTTGGAGAGTGATGTACGTAGCAGAAGACAACAAAAACCTATGGCATGCGCATGAGGCACCCCCCCCCCCTCCCTCTTCCTGAATGGAAGTCTAGTCACAGCCGCCGTGTGACAAGGACACATCTGCTTTGATACAGAGAAAGCATGGGGAACTTTTACAGTACCGTGAAGGTAATCAAGAAGTGCAGTCCTGTATGATGATGATGGAGCCAGGTGGAATGATGGAGACCTGGCATGGGAGTGTTGGAATGTCTCTCCAAATAGAACGTCCAAAGGCGGGTACAAAGACCTCCCCCTTTTCAAAAATTGTTCTTGATATGAATAACGTGTTGGGACAATGGAGCTTTGCCCATGTACGGTTTCTCTTTAACGAGGGAGGGGACCAGACCATCACGTTGTGTGTGTGTTTTTTTTTTAATTTTACGGTATAGATCAGATCGACCCACTTTACCAATTATGTTTTTAAATTGATTTCTCACATGTAGATTTCTCTTAAAAGATTAATTATCTAAAAATTCTTATTAAACTTATATATATATATATTCTATTATATAGATACAAAATATCTTTAAAAATCCTATCTTAATATGTTCTGAGGGACTTGAAAAGATGTCAAATATGAATTACTTGAAATAATTTTGTTGACTAAGGGTAGAATTATTGGACATAATCTACGTAAAATTTGATACTAACAAAGTATTTCTCACGTAAAGATGCACCATACTCGAGGAGACAGACGTCAGCATTCACGTCTGTAAAATAATTATTTAGTTTAATATTATAAAGGTTCGATAGAATTAAATTAAAAAGTCTTTAACTTTTGCATCTGGATTCTGGAATGAAGAATGGAGTACCGTGCCAACTTCCAGCAAGAAAACAGGATTTGAATACTTGAGTCAAAACTCGTGCCATGCCTCCATCTCTGCATCTTCCCTTGTGTTGCATGAAGGATTTGAATGCTTGAGCTGCGTGCCTACTTAGCGTTGCAGTGTTCTTGAGCTGCTTACGTACTCAGCGTTGCAGTGTCCGAGTGATCACGGAAGCACTGTTCAAACATGCATGGACGCTTGCACGCGGAGACTTCTTGGCATGGTTGCACTTGAGGGTGCAAATAAACCAACACACTTAACCAATAATTTGATATTTGACTTGATAAAAATTTGATTCAACTCGATTTATTTATTAAATTAAATAAATAAGTTTGAAAAAAAAATTCTGGGATCAAACTAAGAGAAACTCGATTCTTATCCGATTCGCAATTGCCATGCAAATCGGTGACAAATCATGACGGATCAGGAAAAATTTGATTCCCCCCTATTCTTTGATGCGAGGAACCTTGGGAGCGAGTCATCTTTTTCTCACGACAGCCCTTGCACAGATGTGTGGCCGACCCCAACTTGGCATGGTTGAAGGGGGTTTGCGGTCGGTCATCGAAGTCTCTAGCGATCCCTATAGAGCCCTCTCCAGTGTCAGACAGAGCTCCCAACGATAGAGGCAATGGAGGCCGTAGTGCAGGAGTTGTAGCACCATGTCCCAGCAGTGCAGATGCCCACACGGTAGTTCCAATAGTGTTGGATGGAGTTCTTGACGATAGTGAAAGGATCTACACTATGACTAGCCATAGAGGGGAGTGAATAGGGCTTTAAAATTTTGTCTTGAATGAACAACGGAAACTAATGCAGAAATGTGAACGAATGCAAAGCAAAGAGAACTGAGAGGGAAGAAGGATGCAAGCACATGAAGACACGCGGATTTATCCTGGTTCGGTAAGACCCCCGTTGGTTTACCTACGTCCAGTCCTCACCAACACGGTGAGATTTTCCTCACTAAGAGATGATCACAACCGCTGGTTGAAACGGTGCCCAGCTCACCAACAAACCGCTAGTTAGCACGGTGCCTAGCTCACCAATACACAGCTAGTTGATGCGGTGCCTAACTCACCCAACACAATAAAGAACTGAAAGAGATAAAGATAAACAAGCAAACACAATGCCAAGCTCGAGAGGATGATCTTCAGATGTTGATGAAGCAAAGATCTCCTCAAAAAGAAGCCTTCTACAAGGATGCAGCAGATGGAAGCTTTAGAAGGCAGAAAAAGCTTGGAGAAGAAGCTCTGGATGAAACTCTTGAAGAAGGCACACTTCTCCACGAAATTCCTTTGCCTAGGGTTTCCCCCAGGTGTCCTTTTTATACCCCTTCCACAAAGGTAGCCGTTTGAGAGAAGGTGGAAAGTGTTCTTGGTCAAAAATGTGTTCAAAAAGTACTTTTCAGAAGTTCTGCAACCCGGGGTCGACTCCCACTTTAGCTGGGGTCGACTCCAGAACAAACTGGGGGTCGACTCCCTTTGGAGAAAACTGTTTCTGTTGAACTAAGGTCGACTCCCTTGAAGAGCTGGGGTCGACTCTGAAAAACTGAACACAGTAGGGGTCGACTCCAGTTGAAGGCCGGGGTCGACTCTGGTTAAGCTGCAGGACAGGCCATTTGAAAGGGGGTCGACTCCCTTAGAGACTCGGGGTCGACTCCAAAAAATTGAGCACAGAGAGGGTCGACTCCTTTGAAGCTTGGAGGTTGACTCCAGTTGACAGGAAATATTTGGAGCTTCTTTGAAGTCTTTTGCTTTAATGTGATGCCCTATTTTCTGCACTTTCTTCACAAACATGTTAGCGAACACTATGAGTATTTTGTGATCATCAAAATTCAAAGAGATCCAACAGATAGACGCAGTGGAGGTCCTAGTGCAGGAGTTGCAGCACCACGCCCCAACAGTGCAGACGCCCGCATGGTAGTTCCAACGGTGTTGGACACTGTTTGCGGTGGCATTCTTCGGCCGCCCACCCCCTGCATCTATTGTCCAATAGTTCTACATGGCACTATAGCCACATACACAGAGTGTTTGTTCAGAATAGGTAGAATAGGTGTCAGATGGTGTGTATGCATTAATCCCATATTAAAGATAAAAAACTTCTTTGATGGACTTAGCTGCTACAAAATGGACTCCAAAGCCCATTAGAAAATGCATATGTTTCTCGGCCTTTTGGCTCTCGAGCTCGAATTCGAGCCTGTTTACATAATCGAGCAACTTGATAAGTTGATCTCAAATAATATCGCGAATAATTAACGAGCCGAGTTTGAACAAAGGTGGTAAATACTCGATGAGTGTTGAGCCAAGTTTGAGCTGGCCAAAAAAACAAATGAGTTGAGTTTAAACAGAGTGATACTCGGCTCGGCTCAACTCATTTAGAGCCCTAACTAGAATGATGTGTTGCATGTCAGGAACAATTAAAGGGATAAACTCCAAATACATATATACGCACAGGTCATTGGACAAGACAACCTCTTTCTGTATCTCTCTGCAATGTTATTTAGTGTTTAGCCTTAGCAATCTATGACTCTTTTGCATGTGAAGCCAACTTGTATAACATCATGAATACAGCAGATCTCGAGTCTTCTTCTCCAGCCATCAGATGTCAATCAATAGTGGGAATGTCGCGAGTTGGTTGAGGTGGTGCTTTAACAGGGATGCCAAGTACTAGAGGGCCCAAGGGACTTGGCCTGAGGGTCGCCCTCTAATGCTTAAGTCAATGGGATGGAGCAAAAGCAAAAGGAAGAGGAGTAGTGATTTAAAATCGTTCTCCATCAAGTTCTAATGGAATAGAAACACAAGATTGCTTAACCACACCGATGGGCATGGTGAAGGTTAAGTAGACATGGGTTTCCTCCTTGGTTCACGCTAAAGTGGTGAATGATATGGGTAGGAGATGGGGGCTAGGGAGAGGGCGACGTGGCTTCCTTAACCCTCGACAAAGGTCCACGTTTGTCGTACGGCGTTGCCATGATACCTAAGAAAGGGAAAAATTTTCCCCAAGCATGGCCCTCTGCTCCCCAAGCGGTGGGACAATCATGAGTCCATTAACTCTTTTTGTCATGGCCTACCTTGTTACTCCTTGCAGAGGAGGCTTGTTGTTATCATAGAAGGGATGTGGGTGCCTGAGCCTCACTCTTCGCTATTGTGTGTTTGCTTGGGGTGGAGCTTCCCGAGCCAAGGACCATCTTGGACCACACTTTATGGCTGGTCGAGGGGTTTTTGAGCATGCACGCTTCTCGGAATTGTCATTTAGAAGCTCTCCATGCGCATTGGACATAGTCCTCAAGATTCTCCTCTCCTGCGGCTGCCTCCATATTGGCACTATGACACTTGGGCATACATTTCATGTCGATTGAATTTGAGACCTGATTTCCTTGTGACAATCTGTTGACGGAATAACCACAACCGTCTTTCAATTTGAGTTGAATTGAGTCTAGTGGCTCCTATTAGAGGTCTGTACGATGAATTTCCCCCTCCACATCATATCCAAGTTTTAGTATCCCTGCATATGTAGTTCTATTGATGTGTTCTCAACTTTTCTATGGTGAGACCTGTTACGTGGCTGGTGTCTCACCCTTCACAATCCTTAGGAAAACGCTGGCATGCAGTTATGTAGCTGGCCGATGGGAATTAAATCCCTTGCAATGGAAGCGGACATGCGTTAGAAGGAGTCCGAGTAATACTCGGAACTGAAGCATTCATGACCGTAGGAGTTTTATTCCTCCTATTGTTACGGTTCTTTTCCCAAACGCAGCAGCTACAAGGGGGCTTCAGCACCTATAAAAGGGGACCTTGTTCTCCATGGTTTTGCATCCCACGGTGAGAGCCAAGAGTGCTTCTTAGAGAGAGATCTAAGAGAGTCTTGGGGATGTGAGCTTGAGAGAGTTCTAAAAAAGGATTTGTTCCTCTGGGTTTGGGGTGTGTACTTCTTGTATTATTCTCCACATCTAGTGAAGTTCCGCTGTCGTCGTCGCCCGTGGATGTAGGAAGACACACTGTCTCTCCGAACCACGTAAATCCTTGTGTTATTGTCTTGTGTGACTGATCCTTCTTCCATCTCCTTTCTTCTTGTCGGATGAAACTCAAGATCCTTGGGCATCACTCTGTACATCGGAGTGGTCTTTGTCATAACAAACTGGTATCAGAGACCGGTGGATTTTTTGATCCGTGTTCCTTGTTGATGGCTACAAAGTCGACATCGGCAATGAAGTTCGACGTTGAAGTGTTCGATGGAAGGACGAAGGATTTCAGCATCTGGCGACTGAAGATGCAATCCCTGTTGGTCCAACAGGGACTGAGCAAGGCAGTTAAAGGCAAGGAGGTTCTACCCGCCGAGTGGAAAGACGAAGAGAAAGAAGAGTACTTGGAGCGTGCTCTAGCGGCAATTCGTCTGTGCTTGGCAGATGATGTGCTGAGAGAAGTTGCTGATGAAGACACTCCAGCGAAACTCTGGCTCAAGCTCGAGTCAAGGTACATGACGAAATCTCTCACAAACCGTTTGTACCTAAAGCAACGGTTGTTTACTTTTTGCATGAAAGAAGGTATGCCCATTGCTGATCATCTGAACGAGTTTACTAAGATTGTTATAGATCTTAAAAATGTCGATGTTAAAGTAGATGATGAGGACCAAGCCCTCATACTCTTATGTTCATTACCTCCTTCGTATGAACATTTCGTTGATACTTTGCTGTATGGGAGAGATGATATCTCTGTAGAAGATGTCAAGGATTCCTTGAACTCTAAGGAGTTGAAACGGTGGGTACTAGAAACTCATGGCGAAGATCGGGCAGATGGCCTGATGGTCAGAGGGAGAACTGAAAAAAAAGAGTTTGGTAAGAAGGGCAGGGGTAGATCAAAGTCCAAGTCAGTGAAGAAGGTAAAATGTTATGAATGCAACCAAAGAGGGCATATTAGGAAAGATTGTCCAAAATTAAAGGGGAAAGGCAAGGTTCAGGAGGAGTCTTCTTCTGATGCAGCGAATGTTATTCAAGAGGAGACTGTCGATGACGAGACTGTTTTGTCGATCTCTACCAGTACTATAGGGGATGACTGGATACTTGATTCTGGTTGTACCTTCCACATGTGTCCTCACAGGGAATGGTTTTCTACTTACAGATCAGTAAGTAGTGGTACCGTAACCTTGGGAGACAATAGAACCCTTGCAGTTGCTGGGGTTGGTACAATTAGAATCAAGATGTTCGATAATGTCATCAGAACTCTGGAAGTGCGGCATATTCCAGAACTGAAGAAGAGTCTAATCTCCTTGAGTATTTTAGACATGCATGGATACCGGTTCTCTGCAGAGAATGGAATCCTCAAGGTTTCTAGAGGTGCATTGGTTGTAATGAAAGGGAAGCTGATTGGTGGCCTTTATCATCTACAAGGCAGCACCGTGATGGGCAGTGCCAATGTGGCACGAAGTTCAGATGATCCTACCCAATTGTGGCACATGAGACTGGGCCACATGAGTGAGAGAGGCATGATGGAGTTGAGCAAACGTGGATTGCTTGCTGATCAAAAGATTGGGAAGCTAGATTTCTGTGAGCACTGTGTGTTCGGCAAGCAGTGCAGGGTGAAATTTAGTACAGCAGTCCATAGGACTAAGGGCACTGTGGATTACATCCACTCTGACCTTTGGGGTCCTGCTCCAGTTGTCTCGAAGGGTGGAGCAAGTTATTTACTAACCTTTATTGATGATTTTTCAAGAAAGGCCTGGGTATATTTTCTGAAGAAAAAGAGTGAGGTGTTCGTCACTTTCAAGTAGTGGAAGGCGTTGATTGAGAGGCAGACTGGTAAGAAGATCAAGCGCCTCCGTAGTGATAATGGTATGGAATTCTGCTCGAAAGAATTTGATGAGTTCTGCAGGAATGATGGCATCGTTCGGCATCGCACTGTAGCAGGAACACCACAACAGAACGGTATTGCAGAACAAATGAACAGGACACTCTTAGAAAGAGCGAGAAGTATGTTATCTCAGGCAAGTCTGTCAAAGGCATTCTGGGCAGAAGCTGTCAACACGGCTTGCAACTTGGTGAATAGATCTCCATCCACAGCTATAGAGTTGAAAACTCCCGAGGAGGTATGGTCTGGTTCTCCTTCTGATTATTCTAACCTCAGAATTTTCGGTTGTCCTGCCTATGCTCATGTCACAGGTGACAAGTTGGAGCCAAAGGCAAAGACGTGCATTTTCGTTGGATATGCACAGACACAGGGTGTGAAGGCATATCGGTTGTGGTGTACCGATCCTCAGTCACCCAAGTTCATGATTAAGAGAGATGTGACCTTCGATGAGTCTGCAATGCTCCGATCGGGAGAGAAATCAACAACAGAAAATGGAGATCAGGTTAGTGGCAAGCAAGGAGAGCTAGAGGTGAAGCTCTCAACAGAAAGTGCAGTGCAAGAGGAGACAGTTCGAGTCCCAGATGTGACAGTTGATGTGCCAGAGAGCAGTACAGCACAACAGCAGGCCCCTCAGAGGCAGCACAGTATTGCAACAAATAGAGAGCGAAGGGTGATCAGACCACCCAGCAGGTATGGTCATGCTGACATGGTAGCCTTTGCTTTATCTGTTGCAGATACTATTGAAGGGGAAGAACCGAGTTCTTATAAAGAGGCAGCTACATCAGACGAGTCCTCTAAATGGCATTTGGCCATGCAAGAGGAGATTGAGTCTCTAGAGAAGAACAAGACATGGAAGTTGGTGAAAGTACCACCTGGTCAGAAGATTGTGGGGTGCAAATGGGTCTTCAAAACGAAGGAAGGAATCCCTGGTGTAGAAGATGCTAGATTTAAGGCACGACTAGTGGCGAAGGGATTCACACAGCGAGAGGGTATTGACTTCAATGAGGTATTCTCCCCTGTTGTGAAACATACCTCTATTCGTGTGTTGCTTGCTATAGTTGCTTTATTTGATTTAGAGTTAGAGCAACTGGATGTTAAGACAGCGTTCTTACATGGTGAGCTGGAGGAGGAAATCTACATGCACCAACCAGAGGGATTCGTAGTTTCTGGTAAGGAAGATCATGTGTGCCTATTAAAGAAGTTTTTGTATGGCTTAAAGCAATCACCGAGACAGTGGTACAAGAGATTTGATACTTTCATGCTAAGTCATAGTTACTCTAGAAGTGATTATGACAGTTGTGTGTATCATAAAAGGCTTCCAGATGGTTCATTTATTTATTTGTTGCTGTATGTAGATGACATGTTAATTGCTGCTAAAAACATGTCAGAAATTAATCATTTGAAATCTCAGTTGAGTAGTGAATTCGAGATGAAAGATCTCGGTGCAGCAAAGAAGATTTTGGGCATGGAGATTTACAGAGACCGTAGCACTGGAAGGTTGTACTTGTCACAGAAAAAGTACGTAGAGAAGGTGCTGGAGCGGTTTGGCATGAAGGATTGCAAGGCTGTAAGTACTCCATTGGCAGCCCACTTCAGATTATCTGCAGAAGATTCACCGAAGATAGAGAAGGAGATGGAACTAATGTCCAAGGTTCCATATGCGAGTGCAGTTGGTAGCATTATGTATGCTATGGTATGTACTCGACCTGATATTTCTCATGCTGTTAGTGTGGTTAGCAGGTACATGGGAAATCCTGGGAAGGTCCACTGGGAGGCTGTGAAGTGGATTCTTCGTTACCTCAAAGGTGCTTCAGATGTGAGCCTGGTATTTCAACAGTGATGGTGGTCAACTAGTTGGCTACGTCGATTCAGATTACGCTGGAGATCTGGATAAGAGGAGATCTCTGACAGGTTATGTCTTTACTTTCTCAGGCTGTGCTATTAGTTGGAAGGCTGTTCTGCAGTCTACTGTGGCTTTGTCTACTACAGAGGCAGAGTATATGGCAGCGGCAGAGGGAGTGAAAGAAGCCATGTGGCTGAGAGGTTTGGTCGGCGATCTGGGTCTTGTACAGGAGATGACTCTAGTGTACTGTGATAGTCAGAGTGCCATACATCTGACGAAAAATCAGATGTATCATGAGAGGACCAAACACATCGATGTCAGGTATCACTTTGTTCGTGATGTTTTGTTGCAGGGTACTGTAGCTGTTCAGAAGATTTCTACAACAGAGAACCCAGCAGACATGCTGACGAAGTCTATTCCTTCAGAAAAGTTCAGGCATTGCCTGAGCTTGGTCGGCTTGCAGAGCACGTGAGGTGGCCCCGACGGGGGCATGGATGGTGACGGTGGTCGTAGCAGAGCTTGTCACTGGATGCGACTTGTGAAGATGAGCCAAGAGGAGAATTGTTACGTGGCTGGTGTCTCACCCTTCACAATCCTTAGGAAAACGCTGGCATGCAGTTATGTAGCTGGCCGATGGGAATTAAATCCCTTGCAATGGAAGCGGACATGCGTTAGAAGGAGTCCGAGTAATACTCGGAACTGAAGCATTCATGACCGTAGGAGTTTTATTCCTCCTATTGTTACGGTTCTTTTCCCAAACGCAGCAGCTACAAGGGGGCTTCAGCACCTATAAAAGGGGACCTTGTTCTCCATGGTTTTGCATCCCACGGTGAGAGCCAAGAGTGCTTCTTAGAGAGAGATCTAAGAGAGTCTTGGGGATGTGAGCTTGAGAGAGTTCTGAAAAAGGATTTGTTCCTCTGGGTTTGGGGTGTGTACTTCTTGTATTATTCTCCACATCTAGTGAAGTTCCGCTGTCGTCGTCGCCCGTGGATGTAGGAAGACACACTGTCTCTCCGAACCACGTAAATCCTTGTGTTATTGTCTTGTGTGACTGATCCTTCTTCCATCTCCTTTCTTCTTGTCGGACGAAACTCAAGATCCTTGGGCATCACTCTGTACGTCGGAGTGGTCTTTGTCATAACAAACCGATGGAAGTTGACAACTTGGCATCCTCGGCTCACGGAGCGGTGCCGACGAGAATCCCACAAGGAGTTCAACCTTGTGCATGTGATGTACGAAGATAGCAAATTATGCCTTCTACGAAGGTGAAGGGAAGGTGCGAGGACGAAACGTTGGTACAAAGGGGGCACGAGGTGGCCCCAACGATTGATGCACGTAGAGCGCCCTTGTTGCACGAAGTTGGTACTTTCTCATCATCCTTAGATGAAAAAATATATGAGAAATACATTAAAAAAGTGTAATAAATATATATTTCTCATCCCAAAAATCATATTTTCAGAGGCCCTTAACTAGCGTGGTGCATATGTGTGGTTGGATATTCATATTAAGCTCATCTATGATGTCTCAGATTTTTTAATCTTAGTTATTAGAATAGTGTAGCAGTTTAGATATTTAGTAATGAAAGTTTTTATATATAGATTAGAAATTTTGTAAGGATGTTGTCGATGATTCAACTCCCATCGAATGATATATTATATATACTTTTATCTAAATATTTTTTTAATAAAAAAGTCTCTAGACTGGTACGATATTATGAAATCTTGTTATTTGGGCATTACGGCGTCCCCAAAATTCGTCATGGTTATTGACATTGCTCACATTAATCTCCCAGAACAATGCATTTATCAATGCCTTGAATGAAGACATTGCCGATCCCTCAACCTTTCAAGACACACTCTTTTGATATATACTTGTTGCACTTTCATAATGCAGTTTTCATGTATTTTTTGCCTCTTTATTGGGTAGGCACAATGCACCGGTAGATCATTGCCCAAGAAGAGAGACCGAAAGTGCACTGGAAGTGCAATAGCAAAAGTTGAGTAGTTATTGTATAGAAGCTACTGGGGTAGGGTAAGAATTCCAATAGCCATTAACTAGGCGTCTGCAATTGGGCCAATAAAGCCCAATTCAACCCAACATCATTAAGTAGGCAAGTCCATGATAGGATTTGGATGCCAAATGCCCAAGAGCCCTAGGTGGTGCACTTGCGCTTAGTTCAGCATGTTGTTGCACTGTCTTTAAGGTGCGAATTTTTCTTAAAAGAAATATTAAATGTTGGGTTCCATTTGAGGTATGTGTAGATGCAATATCTCAATCATTTTTAACATATGTAGTACTCTTTCTATTCATGAAACCAGACTAATTAATTTCTAGGAACACTAGTAGTGATCACAAGAGAAGCTTCTCTTTATAATTAATGTTTCCCAAAGCACCATGATCATATTAACTCAAAAAGTTTAATGTTACAATAACCATCCAACCTTTTGAATCCCTCTCTTTCTTACGAAATAATGAACTAAAGTGCTTTTCCTCCAATGTTCTGGGATCCTTCTCTTCAAGGAATCTTAGTAAATATCACATATTATGCATATTTACATAAGACATTTAGGCCAATTGAACCCTAGCCTTCATGCCCAAACCCGAGTTGGGCCTTATGTTCCACTGGCAGAAAGCTGGGCCGGGCTTGTATCCAATTGGCAAAGGACTGAAGGAGTAGCAGTCAATCCAATCAAAGATATATTGTTGCCCGGTTGGCTAACCCAGAGGGGGGGTGAATGGGTCTTTAAATAAAATTTATCTGATAAAAATCTGAACTCAAACAAACATAAAGAGTTCTTGAAAGAGATTAGTAATGGTTAGTAAAAACAACAATCACACAATGAAGACAATCATACAACACACATATTTATCCTGGTTCGGATCTCCTCTCCTTAGGAGTCCTACGTCCAGTTCCTGAGCAACCCTCAGGATTTCACTAACTAGGGTACAGTCCCCCTATGGACAAAAACAACCACCCAGCTCAGCTGGTCTTCCTTCACTTCTGAAGGGAACACAACACCCTGGTACCACCAGGTCTTCCTTCACTCCTGAAGGGAAAAACACCACCCTGGAAACCACCAGGTCTTCCTTCACACACGAAGGGAAAAACACAAGAAAATCTTGAAAGAAATGACTAGCCCCTAGATCAAGCTTTTACAACACTCAATCTGAAGCTACAAGCACTGAGAGACAAAGATCTACACAATGTGCACTCTTTCAGAACTAATCTAGCTCTTCCTTAATTTTTCTTCTCACAGCACAAGGAGCTAAGAGCCAAGATCGAAAGGAATGAATTTCTGGCTCTAGAGATCTTGAAGACTTGAAAGCTGCAGAGTTCTGGTCTCTCTTGAATATGAATAATGCTTTCTTCTTCGGTGTATATTTCTTCAGAACTTCGTCTTGTATTTGTATCTCCAATTTGAATGAGGACGAAGAGATGACCGTTGTCTCACAGCTTTGGTGTACGTTAGACTGAAGGATTTGTGGAAGCTTCCTGTCGACAGTCTTTTGTTCTTTGGAGCACGCAAAGTGATGAGATCTTCTGAGTTGGCTTGTAGTTCTTTCTGTGTCCAATGTTGTAGATAGTACATCCTCAAGGTTCTGCAAGGTTGAGCTTTAATGGTAGACAGCTATACTATCTCCAGATGTCAATCAACGTTAGAGCAGATAGACACAAATATAGTAGTAACAGTTTATCGTTCTAAAAGATGCATGCAGAGAATACACGAGAATGGAAGATATGTTCCGTATCCATGCAGAGATACGTTCAGTCTTTATTAAATGCATGGCAGTCAAACAGACGTGATGCAACTTTGACTATTCAACGTATCTTAAATCAAGATAAACAATTAATTAATAGAAACATGACTTATGCAATCGTTATGATAGTCTGATAGAATCGTTGTGAATAAATTGCTATAGTCTCAGAAGAAGTCGTTATGATAACTTATGAAATCGTTATCACAACCAAGTCGTTATAACTCCTAAAAGAATCGTTACGCTTACTTACAGAATTGTTATGACGAGCAAGTCGTTATAACTTTCTAAAGAAATCGTTACGATGACTTACAGAATCGTTATGACGAGCAAGTCGTTATAACTTTCTAAAGAAATCGTTACGATGACTTACAGAATCGTTATGACGAGCAAGTCGTTATAACTTCTGAAGAAATCGTTACGATGACTTACAGAATCGTTATGACGAGCAAGTCGTTATAACTTCTGAAGAAATCGTTACGATGACTTACAGAATCGTTATGACGAGCAAGTCGTTATAACTTTCTAAAGAAATCGTTACGATGACTTATAGAATCGTTATGACAAGCAAGTCGTTATAACTTCTGAAGAAATCGTTACGATGACTTACAGAATCGTTATAATGAGCAAGTCGTTATAACTTCTGAAGGAGTCGTTACGATAACTTACAGAGTCGTTATAACATCGACTTGTTTGACACAGCAAGGTTATTCAATCTTACAAGTAAATCGTTGTACTTGTGAGGAAATCGTTACAGTTAATGAAGGAATCGTTATAGCTCTTCTGAAAACAATGTATGTAAGTACTTACCACAAATGCTTGACTTTCTTTGGGTATTTCCTGTGCTTAAGGCTAAATAAAACATAGTTAGAAAAACTTTTGACAGTGTTTTGTTTATCACCAAAATAAGCATGTAATTAATTTAAAAGTACATGGGGATGGACTGTTCATCAATCTCCCCCTTTTTGGTGATGACAAAACTATGATCAACATTTAAGTAGTACTTAACAGTATATAAGAATAAAAGTACTTCATTCAAGAATGTATCAGACAAATGTAGGTAAACATTCTCCCCCTTTTTGTCATTAAGCAAAAAGTAATAGGAAAGAGACAAAGAATAAGAGACAATGAGGAGAAAGAGCACAACCCATTCATTAAGCTTGTGGAGGTACAGGCAAATAATAAGCAGGAGAGAGAAGGGAGGCATAATGAGAAATAGCTTCCCAGGCCTGCTCTTCCTGACGCATAAAAAATTGCCTAAAGGCACCACTCTCAATGAAGAAGGTTGGTCCCATGGTTGAAGCCATCTTGGAGAGATAGATGCTGCGCTGCTTGGTAAGAAACTGGTCATAATCATCTGGATCCATGGAGGAGCGGATGATGAGAGTTGTACCAAAGCTTGCACAGGCAAGAAATTGATCCATGGTGACAGGATAGAAAATCTGTTTCTCCTTGAGTTCATGGCGTAGAGCTAGAAACACCTTGTACCTTTCAGCCCAAATTTTGTAGGGATCAAGGACCAGATGGATGGAGTTCATGTCCAAGAAAGTGGCAGGAGAGACAGGAGCTTTTCCTTCCCTGGCCTGAGCAGCATTCAGATGAGCTAGCTGTTGAGCTGACAGAGAGTAAAGCTTGGACCATTCGGAGGCATTCAGCCTTTCACATTCTGAGAGTAGAGGGGCAAGAACATCAGATTTGACAAACCCTCTATGATATTCCCGGAATAGAAATCTAGGAAAACCAACTTGGAGGCCTTTCTGAATCTTGATTCTGCCCATGACTCTGGCAAAACGCTCAAAGATGATTGAACCAATCGAAGACTCCATGATCAGGAAATGAATCTGAGGCAGGAGAATGTCTTCAGGTAAATGAAGAGTTGCAAAATCTACTCTTATTTCCTCAGACTGCTCAGAGTGGATAAGGACCTTGATGGCTCTCTTGAACTGGCTAAGCTGAACTTCAGGTAATCTGTTGAGATACCTGTAGTTGTTGAACATTTGGAAATGCCTGATCAGCTTGATTAGCTTCTGAATGGCAGGGGCCCAGGTGTTCTGGTGGTGAAACTTGAACCACTCAGAAAGGGTTAAGGAGTGATCCCTGGGAGGAAACCTTGCTGCCTTAGCCTGAAGAAAGCGATTGTACAAATCTTTATGAGATCTAGCCCATTGCTCCTCAGTTTTGGAGTGGGCTGAGGAGAAGATTTTGGATTTTTCGGCTTTAGACAGAGGAGTATAGGGAAGAATTACGTCTAGATGGTCAGAGAGGTTAAGAAAAGGAAGATTGTAAAGAGTGGCAAAAACAACCTTTTGTAGGTATTCTTTGTACAGTGAGGTATGCTTGTTGGTCACTGTAAGAGAAAACCACAAAGGTGGGTAAAGAGGAGTGTTGGAGGAAGAAAGTTTGCGTTTCTTTGAGACAGTACTGGAAGAGTCTGTCTTGGAAAGGTGGTCTCCTACCTTTAGCACAGACCTAAGGATAACCTCTTCAAACTCATCCTTAATTTTATCAAGAAAGGGAGAGTCGATTTGGGCATTCTTAGGAATAATAGTGATAAAGGAGGGAGGTGCAGGGGGGTAGAGAAATGCATCAGAATTGAGAAATCCTACTTCTGAAGATGAAGATGTACCAGAAGAGGATGAGGCTCCAGCTGAGGATGCTGGAGGGGCCTCGAAATTTTGAGAAGAAGAAAGATGAGAAGTGGAAGAAACAGGAGAGGATGAGGTAGGATGAGGAGGGAAAGGTGTGGGAGAAGAAATGGGCCTGGATCTAGGCCTTTTGAAGTGAGGTGGAGCAGGTGGAGCTGTGAAGTTAGTGGGTGGAGAAGGAGGAATGGGAGTGTTGGTAGAAGTGGGAGCAAAGGGTGGAGGATCTGAAACCACTTCTTCAGGCAAGGGAGGCAAAGGAACCAACACTGCCGGCCCTGGTGGCCCTGATTCCAACACAACTGGCCCTGATGGCCCTGACTCTTCAGCTGGCCCTGATGGCTCGGCCTCTGCTGCTGCCTCGGCTTCATCTGCTGGGGCTGCTGCTGTTCCTTCTGATGATGATGCGGCTGCTGGTCCTTCTGCTGGGGCTGCTGCTGTTTGCCCGGAGGGCTCAGGTACACTTGTGTTAGGTTCCTGAGCTGCTGGAGGAGGAGGAGCTTGAGCTCCAACTGCCTGAAGGATGTCAGATAACAAATTCTTCATGGTCCCCATTTCTTGATGGAACCATGTCATGGCAGAGCGAATCTGAACAAGTTCCTTGCGGGCTGAAGCTTGGCTCAGAAAAATGGAATTCACATCAGACTGAAGTGTACAAAGCAGCTCACCCTGAATATCCAACCTCTCAATCACAGGTTTTAAATTGATGACAATTTTTTGCTTGACCTGTCTTTCAAATGGTGTGTCAGCTAAAAGGGGTACTTCAGGAGCTATAACTTTCTCTTTGCCCTTTGTAGCTGGAGGAGGTGGATCATTATCCTCATCAGAACTTGATGAACTAGCTGTCTCCCCTTCTCTGAGATCCAAATTTGCAGAATCTCTCTGTACTTCCTCCTGATCTCTGGTGGCTGGTGGTGCATCAGCTGGTTTCTCTTGGGATTGCTCCCCCTCAAGTGGAGCATCTTCTGCAACTGCACCAGTCTCCCCCTGACAGGGAGCATCCATTTCCATAGAGTCATCCTGAGGATTTTGCTGCTCTTCTTCCACTGGGCCTTCTTCAATAATGTGGCCTGATGCCACAGTCTCCTCTACAACAGGCAAGATGTCCTCTGGGAGAATATCCTCAATTCTCCTTTCAGCAAGAAGTACAACTGGCACTTCAGGAAATTCTGGATTTGCTGCTGCTGGCCTTTCTTCTTCTTCCCTTACTGCTGTTGCTGCCTCTGATTGATTTCTGGCCATAGATGGCCCTTCCTGCTCTGCTTCTACAAGGACTGGAACAGAACCTGATTCCAGTGGCAATTCGGGCATCACATCAGCTGCTTCCAGCTGAGATTGAGCAACTGAAGGCTCACCAATGAGTGCTTCACCTTCTGCAACTGAGGCCTTGGACCAGACCCCATTGACTACTGAAAAGCCACTCTTCTTTAGATTTCTGGACCTGATAGCTTGGCCCATCTTCTCTACAACTGCCCCTGAGACATCTACACCGAAGTGTCTGAAGATCCTGGTAAGTAAATGGGCATAGGGCAGGGACACATTCAACTTGCTTTTAGTGTCCCAAATCTGTTCCCTGGCATATTTCATTCTCTCTATCATCACTGCGGCCATATTGATTTCCTTATTTTTAATGGCCCAGAACATTAGGTCGGAGTCAGCCTTAGTGCAAGAGGAGAAGGTTGCACTACGGGGAACCAAAATCTGACATACAATGAAGTGAAGGAGGCGATTGAAGGCACTTAATTGATTGATATCTAGCTTGCCATCCCTCATCTTGAACCCCGGCCCAACAATCCCCAAACCCTTTTCTTGGGTTTCTACTGAGTGAATCCCACTGAAACCGGATGTGCTTACTCCAAACAGCATCCTAAGCAGTTCCTGGTCGATTCTGATTAGGGTGCCCTTGACCGAAGAAACGAGGGCCCCATCTTCTTCTGTTCTTAAGCACACAAAGAACGCCTTTACCAAGTCCGGATAACTTACCTCTGAGCAAGTGGTAAGTCCTTTCCATTTCATCTGGTTGATCTTCTCAACAATGCTGCTCATTCCATTCTTCTGCAGATCTTCAATATCTACTTCCTTGTGACCACAGAGCTTCGTCTTCACAAAGGTGAAACGCTCCTGCTGTGCTGGGGTGAGGTATTCGGCGCTGTAGCCACCCACACTGCCGGCAATAGCTGGTGCGGCCATGGATTCAGGTGGGAGAAGGTTTGAAAGATTGAAGAGAAGGGTGACGAGAAGAAACCCTCAAACGATTTCGCGGGAAGGAGATGGAAGCTTCAAATTTGCAGAGGATAGAGGCAAGAGTCGCTAGGGCATCGGCTCATGCGTCGGGACGAAAGAGGGAAAAAGGTGAACGAGGAAGGGGAATCGTTAACGCATCGATTTAAAGAAGATAAAAGCTCCAAAAAGGTGAGGCGTCAGAAAACGACAAACGAGGTTGACCGCCTCGAAAGACTATGACTTATCGGACGGAAACGCTTAAACTGAGAATTTTGAATTGATTTTGCCAAAAGGAGAGAGAGAAAACCTACTTAAATTCTGAGAATTTTTATACCAGCTTTAAATGAAGATCTTTTCACAAAATACACATGCCTAACTCCCTTCTAAGAGATGTAAATCTCTCTTCAGGTAAGGCCTTTGTGAAAATATCTGCTAACTGATTGTTTGTATCAATAAACGATATTTCAATATTGCCATTAGCTACATGATCACGAATAAAATGGTATCTGACCTCAATGTGTTTGGTCCTGGAGTGCTGAATTGGATTTTTGGTGAGGTTGATAGCACTGGTGTTGTCACATAGCAGTGGAATTGTCTTGATTTTGAGTCCAAAATCCTCAAGCTGTTGCTTTATCCATAAGAGTTGTGTACAGCAACTTCCAGCAGCTACGTACTCGGCTTCAGCTGTAGATAGTGCTACTGAATTTTGTTTCCTTGAGGACCATGAGATTAAACACCCTGCAAGAAATTGACAGCAACCACTGGTGCTTTTTCTATCTACCTTGCATCCAGCATAGTCAGCATCAGAATATCCTACTAAATTTACATCACAGGAGTTTGGATACCATAGTCCTAGATCATGAGTCCTGGCTAAGTATCTAAAAATTCTTTTCACAGAAATTAAATGTGACTCTCTAGGGTCGGCTTGATATCTAGCACACATGCATACACTAAATAATATATCAGGTCTACTTGCGGTTAGATAAAGTAATGAACCTATCATACCTCTGTAGATCTTTTGATCTACCTTCTTACCATCCTTGTCACTGTCCATCCTAGTTGATGTACCCATTGGTGTTGACAGTGGCTTGGTGTTTTCAAATCCAAATTTCTTTAGCAGTTCTCTGGTGTACTTTGCTTGACAGATGTGAGTTCCTTCCTTTCCTTGTTTGATTTGAAGTCCAAGGAAGTAGTTAAGCTCTCCCATCATACTCATCTCAAATTCTCCCTGCATTAGCTTTTCAAAATACTTGCACAAGGATTCATCAGTAGATCCAAAGATGATGTCATCCACATAAATTTGAACCAACAGTATATTTTTGACTTTTGTTTTTATAAAAAGAGTGCTATCTACTTGACCTCTACTGAAACCATGTTTTAGGAGAAAAGAACTAAGTCTTTCATACCAGGCTCTAGGTGCTTGTTTTAAACCATATAAAGCCTTATGCAATTTAAAAACATGATTCGGAAAGTCTGTATCATCAAAACCCGGCGGTTGTTCCACATAAACTTCTTCTTTAATAAAACCATTTAGAAAGGCAGATTTAACATCCATTTGAAATAACTTTAGATCTAATGCAGATGCATAAGCAAGTAAAATTCTAATAGCCTCAAGTCTAGCCACTGGTGCATAGGTTTCATCAAAATCTATGCCTTCCTCTTGACAATAGCCTTGAGCCACCAGTCTGGCCTTGTTTCTTAGAATTACACCAGATTCATCCAATTTGTTTCTGAACACCCATTTGGTGCCGATCACAGGATGGTCTGATGGTCTAGGAACAAGTGACCATACTTGGTTTCTCTTGAATTGATTTAATTCATCTTGCATTGCTATTATCCAAGATTCATCAGTTAAGGCTTCATTGACTGTCTTAGGCTCTATTTGAGATACAAAAGCAAGGTAATCACAAGGAATCACGTTACCTCTTGTTCTTACCCCTACAGATGGATCACCAATGATGTTTTCAGGTGGATGATCTTTCTTGTATCTCCATTCCTTTGGAAGAGTTTCATGAGAAATTTCTTCTTGTTGCAATTCTTCCAGAGGCGGATCATCCTTGTCTTCAAGTGATGTGTCTTTCAGTTTATTGGACAGTTCATCTGCATCATCATTATCACTTTCTACTTCCTTCCTCAAGGAAGGGTTAGTTTCATCAAAAATAATGTGTACAGACTGTTCAATCAATAAGGTACGTTTATTAAACACTCTATAGCCTTTGGGTTTAGAAGTGTATCCCATGAAGATGCCTTCATCTGATTTGGCATCCAACTTACCAATATCCCTTTTTCCGTTGTTGTGTATAAAGCAAGGACATCCAAAGGTTCTGAAATGGCTGATCTTTGGCTTCTTCCCTTTAAACAGCTCATATGCAGTCTTCTTCAGGATTGGCCTGATCATGACTCTGTTGACAATATAGCTGGCTGTGTTGACTGCTTCTGCCCAGAAATATCTTGGTAACTCATATTCACAAAGCATGGTTCTTGCCATATCCAAGAGAGTTCGGTTCTTCCGTTCAGCTATACCATTTTGCTGTGGTGTCCTTGGTGCTGAGAAATTGTGCTGAATTCCTTGATCATCACAGAATCTAGCAAACTTTTCATTTTGGAACTCACCACCATGATCAGATCGAATGGATACTATACTGAACTTCTGATCTTTCTGGACTTTCCTGCTGAAACAGACAAAATTATCAAAAGTATCATCTTTATGTTCTAAGAAAGATACCCATGTGAATCTTGAGTAGTCATCTACTATAACAAATCCGAAATTCTTTCCTCCAAGACTGGTAGTTCTCATTGGCCCAAATAGATCCATATGTAGGAGCTCTAAGGGTTTTGAGGTGGTCACCACCGTCTTTGACTTGAAGGAACTCTTTGTGTGCTTTCCCTTAGCACAAGGTCTGCAAACACTTTCTAATTTACCATTGATTTTCGGTAGACCTTCCACAAGATTCCTCTTTCTGAGCTTGCTCAAGCCATCCAAGCTGCAGTGGCCTAGCCTTCTGTGCCACAGATCAGTTGATTTGTCTTTGCTGGCTACCAGACATACATTTTGCTCTTTGAGTTCTTCAAGGTAGAGCACGTACAGATTCTTCTCTCTATTTGCTTCAAAGATGACTGCTCCATCCTTTAGTATGCTGCATTTTGACTCTTGAAATTTGATTTGATGTCCTCTATCACACAGCTGACTTATACTGATGAGGTTGTGCTTCAATCCTTTGACTAACAGCACATCTTCTATGACTGTTTTTCCTTTGCTGTTTACTGATCCACTGCCTACTACAGTTCCTTTTCCATTATCTCCATAAGTAACTGTTCCTTCTTCATCTTGGAGATGGGAGAAAAGCTTCAGGTTTCCTGTCATGTGCCTTGAGCACCCGCTATCCAAATACCATTTGGATGCTCGAAGGTTAACCTGAAATAAAGACATCAAGATTTAGGTACCCAAGTTCTTTTGGGTCCTGATGGGTCAGTATCATTATTTTTACTTTTTATTATCCACTTCTTATGTCTTGTTGGACAGGTGGATTTTAAATGTCCTAGCTTATTACAGTGACTACAACATGATGTTATTGTTACTCTTTCTATATACTTAAAATTAGCTTTATATGCCACATCTTGTTCTGGAGTGAATTTAGGAGTTGGATATTTTCAGGATAGACTATTTCTTCTTCATTTACTGGAGGTATGTATCCTATACCTCGTTTGTTCTTACCAGATCTTCTAGCACCCTTTAGTAATAAGGAGTTCTTCCCATTTGTAAACTTTTCTAAGGTGCTTGCTAGTGTATTGTTTTCTTCATTTAATTCTTTTACCGTTTTTCTTAAATCATCTGAGCTTTCCTGTTTTTCTAGTTTAATGATTTGTTTGTTCTTGTCTTTTAAGTTTTCACATAATAGTTCATTTCTTCTCTTAAGCTCCATTATTTGTTTTTCTAGTTCTTCATTTTCAGATTTTAAATCTGAGTTGGTATTTTCGAGACAGTGATATTTTTCTTGCTAACCTTAAGTAGTTTAGACACTTCTTTATACTTATCGTAAAGTTCATTAAAGGCACTTTCCAAATTATCGGAATCTGAATCATTACAGGAATCAAAAGAGGAATCAGAAGTTACCTTATCCCCGGTATTTGCCATAAAAGCCAGGTTGGCTTCTTCTTCTTCACTGCTGGAGCTTGACTCACTGTCTGAGTCGCTGCTGTTTTCCCATGCAGCTGCCATGGCTTTCTTTTTGTATCTTCTGAACTTCTTGGAGCTGTCCTTCTTCTTGTGATCATTTTTCTTTAGCATTGGACAGTCTGCCTTGATATGTCCAGGCTTCTTGCATTCATAGCAAAGTGGCTCATTCCTCTTCTGATCTTTTCCGTCTGGTCTCTTGAGATCTTTGTTTTTCTTGAAGTACCTCCTACCAGACTGGAACTTCTTCTTCTTGGCCAAGATTCTCTGCAATCTTTTTGACAGCATAGCTTCTTCATCATCACTATCTTTGCTATCTTCACTGTTATCCAAGGATTCTTCAGATGAGTCCCCATTAGCTTTAAGCGCATTGGACTGCTTCTTTCTACTGGAGGATTCTCCTAATCTTTCCATGTTTATTTCATGGGCCATGAGAGACCCGATGAGCTTTTCTACTGACATTCTCTTAAGGTCATTAGCTTCTTCGATAGCTGTGACCTTTGGCGTCCATGAAGATGGCAAGGATCTGAGAATCTTCCTTACCATATCTGCAACCTCATATGACTTTCCTAGACTGGCTAGACCATTAGTGATGTCAGTAAATCGACTAAACATTTGGGTAATAGACTCACCTGATTGCATTTGAAATCTTTCATACTGAGTGACAAGAATGTCGATTCTTGTCTCCTTTACTTTGTCTGTACCTTCATACGTAATCCTTAGCTTTTCCCACATTTCCATGGAGGATTTGCATGCTGAGACTCTGTTGAACTCCTTCTTGCTTAGAGCACAACATAGAATGCTCTTGGCTTTACAGTTCAAGGAGATTTTCTTTCTATCTTCATCTGTCCATTGTGCTTTCTCATTTGTGACGACCAGATCACCTTCTTCCACTATCGACCAGATTTGATAGTCGTGGCCTTGTAGAAAGTATTCCATCCTGGTCTTCCAATACGTATAATCTTCACCGTCGAACAAAGGAGGTCTGTTGACAGACTGACCTTCGAAGTGACCTTGGGCTGCCATGGATCTTTACTCTTCAGATCGTTGGATCTTGTTCTTTGTCGAAGAGACTCGCTCTGATACCACTTGTTGCCCGGTTGGCTAACCCAGAGGGGGGGTGAATGGGTCTTTAAATAAAATTTATCTGATAAAAACCTGAACTCAAACAAACATAAAGAGTTCTTGAAAGAGATTAGTAATGGTTAGTAAAAACAACAATCACACAATGAAGACAATCACACAACACACAGATTTATCCTGGTTCGGATCTCCTCTCCTTAGGAGTCCTACGTCCAGTCCCTGAGCAACCCTCAGGATTTCACTAACTAGGGTACAGTCCCCCTATGGACAAAAACAACCACCCAGCTCAGCTGGTCTTCCTTCACTCCTGAAGGGAACACAACACCCTGGTACCACCAGGTCTTCCTTCACTCCTGAAGGGAAAAACACCACCCTGGAAACCACCAGGTCTTCCTTCACACACGAAGGGAAAAACACAAGAAAATCTTGAAAGAAATGACTAGCCCCTAGATCAAGCTTTTACAACACTCAATCTGAAGCTACAAGCACTGAGAGACAAAGATCTACACAATGTGCACTCTCTCAGAACTAATCTAGCTCTTCCTTAATTTTTCTTCTCACAGCACAAGGAGCTAAGAGCCAAGATCGAAAGGAATGAATTTCTGGCTCTAGAGATCTTGAAGACTTGAAAGCTGCAGAGTTCTGGTCTCTCTTGAATATGAATAATGCTTTCTTCTTCGGTGTATATTTCTTCAAACTTCGTCTTGTATTTGTATCTCCAATTTGAATGAGGACGAAGAGATGACCGTTGTCTCACAGCTTTGGTGTACGTTAGACTGAAGGATTTGTGGAAGCTTCCTGTCGACAGTCTTTTGTTCTTTGGAGCACGCAAAGTGATGAGATCTTTTGAGTTGGCTTGTAGTTCTTTCTGTGTCCAATGTTGTAAGATAGTACATCCTCAAGGTTCTGCAAGGTTGAGCTTTAATGGTAGACAGCTATACTATCTCCAGATGTCAATCAACGTTAGAGCAGATAGACACAAATATAGTAGTAACAGATTTATCGTTCTAAAAGATGCATGCAGAGAATACACGAGAATGGAAGATATGTTCCGTATCCATGCAGAGATACGTTCAGTCTTTATTAAATGCATGGCAGTCAAACAGACGTGATGCAACTTTGACTATTCAACGTATCTTAAATCAAGATAAACAATTAATTAATAGAAACATGACTTATGCAATCGTTATGATAGTCTGATAGAATCGTTGTGAACAAATTGCTATAGTCTCAGAAGAAGTCGTTATGATAACTTATGAAATCGTTATCACAACCAAGTCGTTATAACTCCTAAAAGAATCGTTACGCTTACTTACAGAATCGTTATGACGAGCAAGTCGTTATAACTTTCTAAAGAAATCGTTACGATGACTTACAGAATCGTTATGACGAGCAAGTCGTTATAGCTTTCTAAAGAAATCGTTACGATGACTTACAGAATCGTTATGACGAGCAAGTCGTTATAACTTTCTAAAGAAATCGTTACGATGACTTACAGAATCGTTATGACGAGCAAGTCGTTATAACTTTCTAAAGAAATCGTTACGATGACTTACAGAATCGTTATGACGAGCAAGTCGTTATAACTTTCTAAAGAAATCGTTACGATGACTACAGAATCGTTATGACGAGCAAGTCGTTATAACTTCTGAAGAAATCGTTACGATGACTTACAGAATCGTTATGACGAGCAAGTCGTTATAACTTCTGAAGAAATCGTTACGATGACTTACAGAATCGTTATGACGAGCAAGTCGTTATAACTTTCTAAAGAAATCGTTACGATGACTTACAGAATCGTTATGACGAGCAAGTCGTTATAACTTCTGAAGAAATCGTTACGATGACTTACAGAGTCGTTATAACATCGACTTGTTTGACACAGCAAGGTTATTCAATCTTACAAGTAAATCGTTGTACTTGTGAGGAAATCGTTACAGTTAATGAAGGAATCATTATAGCTCTTCTGAAAACAATGTATGTAAGTACTTACCACAAATGCTTGACTTTCTTTGGGTATTTCCTGTGCTTAAGGCTAAATAAAACATAGTTAGAAAAACTTTTGACAGTGTTTTGTTTATCACCAAAATAAGCATGTAATTAATTTAAAAGTACATGGGGATGGACTGTTCATCATATATGTGGGGATATGTCATTAGGAAAAAGAAAAGTTTTGTTGCAAATCAAAAGTTTGCAACAAGACTTGCAAATCCAATGGGGGTTTGCCACCTAACCCTTAGGGTTAGGTGATCAATACATGGGGTATTATTATAATACCTCATGTTATGATGTGGCAAACTCCCATTAAATTTGCAACACTTGTTGCAAACTAATAATTATTTACACAAAGTTGTTCTCTTAGGAAAATACGTAGTGCATCCAACGTGCGGCGCGTGGCAGATGGCGGGCTCGGGAAGAGGGCCGCACTCTTCTGGATCCCTCTCTTGCCACATTTCGGGTGTCGTCCAATACGTGGCGGTGTGGCGCCAAGTTCTCATGTCATTAATACACTTTTTGAAATAGGAAGATACTGTCTGAAGTGTCACAATCAAGTGCCAAAAACTCCTGTCGTACATGGATTTTGATCCGTTTGTAGATGGGGAAACTAATGAACGTTGAAGATATATAATTAAGGGTAATGGAAGTATCGAAAGGAGCCGATCTTTACACGCCATGGATGATGGATCCAATTGGCAAGGGTTCGTAATATATTCAAGCATCTCCCAGGTTGGAAGGGAACATTCTTCTTGCAGTCCATTTTTTTTTTTTCAAAAGCCCAAGAGGGCCGATTTATTATATATATAAAGAGAAATTCTAAAATCAGAAATAAAACTGACTACAAGTCAAAATAAAATGGGAGTTAGCTAGAACTCCATAGAAGATCTATCCCAAGAATGAGTGCGCCGGAGGACTGCCCGAGGTCGCAGTCCTGATCTTCGAGAACATCGCTCCATATCATCTTCCTCTGAATCCATTCTAGTTGCTTCTGAATCAAATTTAAAGTCAGGTATAAATATATTTTCAGCTCTGGCAAGCTCGACAAAAGAAGTAGACTTCGTCCTCCAATCTGTGTTATTATTTTCCGGAGTTGGATCAGGCGCATTAATAATCTTTGATTGTCACACCGGATTAGGGGAATATTCTCTAGAAACCGGTAAAGAAATCCTAACACCCCCTTTACGAGAAGGATGTGAAATATTTTTTCGACGTCCAGAAGAAGAACTGCTAGAAAAGGTGTTGGAGCACTGTCCATTAACCAGCTTTGTCTGAATAATTGGGGACTTAGGAGACTGACGCACTACTTGCGCAAACGACAAGGGGGTAACTACCTTAGCTGCAGTATGAGAATCTCCAGCTGCCGCAGCTCTCCCAGAAAGAAGTTGCTCCACTTGTTCATCCTACTCCACTTGCGCCTGCGTAGAAACTAGAGGAGTGGCCGCCTCACAGGTAGTTGCTACCAATTAACAAGGGTTAGTAATATGTACTCTTGAAGTCAAGAAACTTAGCTTTATATATATATATATATATAAAAGCTTTCATGTGTATAAGAGTACTTTAGTGAATCCATTGACATAATGGTTGAACATAGAACGGCCACGACCAATGCTCTCTGTGGTGAAATTAAGTATACTTGTAATTTGCCTGCTCTACAACAGATAAGACTTGGCTAGAAAACACCGAGTCCCAGCTTGGCTACAAACGACATGATCTAGCTAGCTGTGTCAGAAGAGCTTACAGCTAGTGTTTGCATCTATTTTTGGCCATTGGGCCACAAGTGGGCCGGCGGCCCAGGAAGAGAAGCAGCAACATTCGGCTACAACAAAGCAAGGGCCTTGACTGGTTTAGAAAAATGGGGTTAAATGGAAAAATAGGTAACAAAAAAAACTGAGGGGGCTAGTTACAAAAGTGCAGCCACCTCAGCCCTGGGGATATGCCTTTTAAAAAGGCCCCATCGGTTCCATCCAAGAGGGGAGATCAGAAAAAAGACAGCAACAAATAGAAGAGGAGGTTTCTAGCGGCAGGGGCGTTCCTCAGAGGAAAAAAAGGCCAGAAGAGAAGGGAGAGGCGGTGGTGGCTCTGGTTCTCCTTGAGGACTGGAGATCTCTTCCAAGAAGAAAGCAGGACAAGAGGCTTCACGGCGGGGCCTTTGGGTGGTAGCAAAAGAAAACAGAGAAGGAGGCGGCTGTGCTCTTCCGGGCAAGAAAGGAAGGCAGAAGGGAGAAGGGGGTTCTAGCAAAAGAGAGGAGAGGGTTCGGTTTTCTAGGATCCTTTTTTTTCTATCTTTTCTTTAGACTATTCCCTGTGTCTATCTGTACTCCTCTATCTCTTGATTGCAATGGCAGAGATGTGTCTTTCCCACGTGAGGCTTCAAGTTTTCATGAATGTTCTTCTTCCCCCTTTCTTTAATATTCAACTAGTATTTACGGGATATGCTTGAGGGGATATTTAGACTTTCGTTACTCCCTCACCCAAGTCCCTTGTGAATGTTCTCTCTTTACTTTAATATTTTCTTGGTTTTATTCATCTCGTGTTTGCTACCGTGGAGCAGTGAGGAACCTTCTATATAGTTTGGACTGGATAAGTTACGTATCCATTTCAGCATAGAAGGACCGCTACAGCTAGCCTTTGTTTCTTTTGTCTGCTTTGAGCTCTCACTTCTCCGTGTGAGAAGCCTCAGTTGCCCAATAAATCAGCGTCTTATCCCCTGTGCATGCTTACATAAAATGCTATTCCATTTCTTCAACAGACGTCCCACGGAATAACAGTCTTGTGAGATGAATATCGCTACGCGCCTGGATCACTGCCTCCTTTACTGGGCATTGGTCGTATGACCTAGTGGCCTTGAGCATATTTGCACAGGGCCACAGGCTCATCTCCTTCCATCATTCCTATTTCTCTTTTGTTCATTCATTGCAATTGAAGACCCAGACACTCACAGGTTGGATAACATAATATCCATACCTCATGTTTTGGGACTAAATATAGCACAGCCATCGTCCGATTTCTGTGTGTTGTTGCTCATGACGAATTTGATTTCCTTCTTTATGAAACGAATGTGAGATCATCATGGCTGTGAACCCATGCGAGAGCATTGCTACGTTTATGTAGTTATATGTGCATACATGCCATTTATGTCTCTCTTTTCCTTGTTTTATTTCATACCTTGGTCATGATGGTTCCGTTTCTTTTGTGTATAATAGATCAAATAATGGATTTGTTTCCCAGAAACAGTGACCTGAATACATCGAACCCTGTTTCATCCAAAAGAATATTAATCATAAAAAAACTTCTCAGTAAGCATGTTGTTCATTTCTATGCTAAAAAAATGTTTTCTTGTGCCCTGCTTGCTGTGGAAATTCCTGGTTACACAAATCGCCTCTGCATTGACAGACCGTGCACCCTTCGCTTTAATGTCTATGGCCGAAGGTTATTGTAACGTTGCGCGTTTTTCGGATCCCCGTGGATCCAGGTTTAGTGGGTTTGGTGGCCAATGTGAGGCCCATTAGTGTTGTGTGTTTCTTACTAGATCCTTACCGAGTTTGGTTTGGGTCCATGTTGGTGTTCAGCTTGTTGGACACAGTGTGTTGGCGTCCAGGTGGTGACGTCGACTGTGTGTTGACGGCAGTGGTGTGCCGTTAACATGATGTTAACGTCCATCGATAAGGACGTTGACTGTTGAACTTGGCGTCAGGCTTTGTGGACGTCTAGTTGTGGCGGTCTGGTTAAACGGCCTAGGGGTTGACGTGATTCGAGGTTCTTTGGGAGTTTAATTGCGTTTCTGAGGTAGGGGTCGAGCCCTGTTAGCTTGTTAGAAACATTAAAACACGACTTAATCACTTGAACTAGCATTTTTATTGTATTTTCGGATCAAGTCGTACCATGCGGGGTTAAAGGGTGGTTTGATGAATTTAATGTGTAAAGCATGTTGTAATGGGTTGTTTCGGGTTCTAGTATGTTAAAGGAACCATTTTTATATGTTTTTCTGTAGCTTAAACGGTTGGAAAACCTGTAGAACTGGATTAGGGTTTCTGCAGGGTTTTAGGCCGGAGAACTTGGCGTCAAGATCGCTTGCCGCCAAGATCACCAGTCGGGAGATAAACGGCTAGATCGTTTGCCGTTTACTTTTTATAAGCGGCAGTCGATGTTGCCGCCAACCTGTGCATGTATCCATGCAGTGTGTTTACGTAGTTTTCCTGGTTACGAATATTGTGTGATTGTGTGTGCATGGCGATGACCGGTGTGAGCCAGTGCACTTGTTATGCTCTTGGAGCATACTGCTCATGTGGGCAAGTTTTATATGAATGATGTGTGATGTACGTAATCGCTTTACGTGGTATGTGTGGTGCGTTGGTCCATGTGTTGGACATGTGGTTTACGTGGAAGACGTGTGGTACACCATCCCGGGGTGTAATATACACGTATTGTCTACGTGGTTTGAGTGTGTGTGTGCTACACACTCTGTTGTAATATAATTCTGGTAATTTATCGTAGTAATTGGGCAGTGAGGTTCCTGTGTGAGCCTAGCCATGTCTTTGTGGTGTTTGGGCAGTGAAGGTCCATACCGACCTAGCCCTGGTCCGTTGTTGTCTTTCGAATAATATTATATGGATTTATGAAGTAAGTAAATAGTGTGTTGTTACGAAGGTCATCTCATGACCGATGATAGGCCAAATATGATTGGCTATCGTGATTTATATATGTGTTAGTGTGAGTTAGCTTGGAGGTTACAAGATGACCAATGATAGGCAAGTTTGTGGTTCAGGTATGTGTTGGTGTGGGATAGCTTTGGGGTCACACGGTGACCGATGTTAAGCTAATCCTAACACTTGTATATTGTGAATTATAAGTAAAGGTTATATATGTAAATATCGTGGTTTGTGCTAGCCGAGTGTGGTGGTCCGGCGCCTATTCCGGAATGCCTCTCTAGTCGGGTACCCCAGGTTCTTTGTGAACTAGGCACGTGTGTTTGTTGTGCTCGGGGTTTTGTCCCGGTACTTGTGTGGTACCGTTGAGGTCTGTGTCGTCTTCCTGGACACCCTCACTCTTGTGCTTGAGTTGTACGTCCGGCTGAGGGAAAGACGGCAGTAGGGCAGCGGCTTGTGTTGTGGGTGTGTAGTCGCTTGTAGCGCGCTCGTAGTTGGGGGTACGGACACCAGTAGTCGACACTGGTCCCCAGTTAGTCCTGTTTTCCAGTGCCTTACTTTAGAGTGCTCCGGCTAGAGACTCTAGAGGTGCCAGGCATGGGCCTGCAGTTGTGTGTCTGCAGGTGTGGTGTTGGTTGGTTGGTTGGTCTCCACAGTTGTTTGACTTCTTCTTAGTGGAGCGGTAGTTGGACCTTTCGTCCGTGACTGCGAGGCTGAGAGGTTGTTCTTGTGTTGTGTTGTCCGGGTTGGATATTGGCCTGATCAACCAATAGTCCGTTCCCGTGTGGTGGCGTCGTTCTTTCTGACTCGTGCTTTGCCTATTCTGGCTGTAGTTTGACTCGTGCTTTGCCAGTGACTGTGGTTTGTGAGTTTGTGACTCGTGGTCGAGGTTTGACCAGTTCGAGGTGTGCCCTAGTGTTGGCACAGTTGTGTCTCAGTTGTGGTTTGTGTGACTCGTCGATTAAGGTTTCACCTGTAATATTGTGCCTAATTAAAGGTACAATATAATTGTGGTTTAGTGTGGTGTTTATCACCTACTTGTACCCTTGTTCGAGTGTTTGTGTTGTGGTACCTCAGAGTAGCAGGTACTTGTTCCCTTTGTGGGTTACTTTATAGTTTTGTGGTGGTGCATTATGTACTAACCTTTCCCGGTACTTGTGTGTTGTGGAGGTCTTGTGGTTTGACCTGCCACTTATTGTATCCTAATTACTTTAAGTAGATCTTTGTTTATAAGATTATTGTGGATGAGTTTGTAATTATTAATTATGTTACCTTTGTGGGTAATTTGCCGATGAGGCTTATGGCCTAGGCATATTGTGGTTTAATTAAGCTATGTTCCGTGGAGGCTGTGTGAGACCTTCCCCAGTTTGAGTTTTACTCTTCTTGGATATGATTCCAATTATAACTTTAGTGTGTTATGGATTGGCTTCGTGGTAGCCAGTTCCGTTACTTTGTGTGTAGTTTCCGCTGTAGTGTGGTTTGGAGTATAAAGGACCAACTCTTTATTAGCAGTCCTATTACTCAAGTGTTTGAGGTTCGCTTGTGAAGCTTGTAGCCTGGGCAGTGACTTGCCTGTGTGGCTTATAGTTTAGGCAACCCGTTGTTGTAGCAGTGTGCCAGTGAGACTGTGGTTTAGGCACTTTGGTTGTTGGACTGACTAATGATATCATGTTAGTCCTGTAGTCCTACTTTTCTTCTGAGGACTTTATGTTTATTATCATGAACATGTTTAATTGTTATTTACTGTAATGATGTGAGCATGAAATGGTTTGGCTATTGTTGTTGCCAGTGAGACCCATTGGGGTCGAGGTGTCTGTGGTTACAGTGTTGTTTTGGGTAGCCCCTACTGAGCCAGTGACTTGTTGAGGCTCACTCCCCTACAGTTCTTTTCAGGGCTTGCCGTGTGTTTGGCTTGCAGTGGCGTTGTGTCAGACTTGTACCACCAGCAGTAGTTTAGTAGTTAGTGTTGTGTGAGCTTGTGCTCCCTCGGGGTATGCCCCAGGTAGTTGTACTCTTTTAAATTGGACATGTATTAATGTAATGGGACAGTTGTACAAATTTGTGAACAGATATGAGCACATGTACTTTCTTGTGTCTTATATTCTTGTGGTTTGTCTTTTTGTATTCTTACTGG
This sequence comes from Colocasia esculenta, assembly GCA_014218235.1. Lineage (NCBI taxonomy): Eukaryota > Viridiplantae > Streptophyta > Magnoliopsida > Alismatales > Araceae > Colocasia > Colocasia esculenta. The sequence continues at coordinate 109,141,377 of CM024759.1, read as the reverse complement.
ACTCGTGTGTGAGATATCCCTTGCGACACTTCAGTGCGTTCGCGGGAGGCGGATCTGGATATGGAGCCTTAATGGGCATAAATACCCCGGTCCGTTACAGTTATCCTGCCGAATCACACAGTCAAATACCTATTTCCTACCTACTCAAATAAAAGTGAGAAATCCATTGAATTTCGAGTTAGATAACATAATATCTATGCTCGATTACATGGACTCAAATATCATTTAATCACTGTCCCGTTTCATTTATGGTCTCGGCATATACCGGCTCCCTCGTAGGTGCGCCTCGGGAATCGGTGCCGTGTGCCATGGTGGTGATGCCGTCGGCATTCACCCCGGTGTTGGTACCGTCTCCATTGTGGTGGGCGGATACCGTGCAAACCCCCCCAACGTGCAAAACAAGGGGAGGTGCTGCCAAATTTTTTCCCCGCACTTTGAATCGGTGGCCCTTTATAAATTAACATAATTTTAAAAGAAATCTTAAAAGTTGTCTACTCGACGAGCCAACGACCGTTCGATTTGACACAAGTTACGTGTTCGTTCGCTTTTATCGGTGATTTCCAAACATATATCTGCCAATATGGCTACCGGGTAACTTGCAGTGTGACTCGGCACCATCGGTAAATATCATGTCGCCACCGGTGCGAACATTGCTTCGTCGGCGCTATCTCAGCTCTATTGGTGGGCGTCCGTGGGCACCACCCCGACATATGGTGGGCAGGGGTGGTTGTCATTGGGTCGAGTCGTATGATACGATCGGTTTTCCGCCTATTTAAATTTTATTTCTTCGGCTAATGTCTTGTCGGCTTGTGTTAAATTTATATATGTGTGCACGAGCGGAACAAATGAGTGCCGGTGCGACGTATGTCACCCGATCGACATGTCACACGAGAACAAATAAATGAGATAAACAACAGAAATAATAATAACAATAATGAGTTAAAATAATAATAATAACTGAATAGAAATCATAAACAACAAAAAAATATATATATAGATAATAACAAACTAGAAAATCAATAGAAATTAAATGACCAAAAAATGATAAACAAAGGAGAGACAACAAGTGAAATGAGAAAATAAATCAACCAAAAAAAAGGGAGATTAATTAACAACAAAAGAAATGATAAAAACCGATAAAATACCGAAAAGAAATAAATAAATATCAATAAACAAACAGATCTGCCGTTGAGCCTCATCGGCAGACACTACCCCTGCCGTTTAAACTCCACAAAAATCCATTTTTAAACCCTGCCGTTCAACATTTCATGCGCATATAACCCTGCCGTTTAGGCCCCCCCCCCCCTGCCGTTCAGCTTTACCAAGGCCACCATTCCAGCGCCTGGGCAAGCCCCTGCCGTTCAGCATCACATTCACCCCCCCCACCCCGCCGTTTAAACCCCACAAAAATCCATTTTAAAACCCTGCCGTTCAACTTTTTTCTTGCGCATATAGGTGGCTGCCGTTCAGCCTTTCCCCCCACACACGCACAGCCTCTGCCGTTCTAGGTGCACACATATACAAAGAATTCCTAAAACTTCACTGTTACAAGCCCCAGCCACCATGCATACATACACCCCTTTTAAAATTCATACACCCATGCACACACGCGTACAGGCATATCTCCTCTTCTTTATTTAATCAATCAAAATAGAAGTGGCCATAAGACTAATGAAATATTTAAAATTCAATTATAAATAAATAAATAATAAATGAACCCCAGATCATCCAAAACAAACTTAAATATCTAAGTTCAAAAACAATACAACGTGATAACTTCATAAAAAAGGGAGAGGAAATTTTCAAATCAAATAATAAAAATAAAACATGAATAATTCTAAATCAAATATCACATAAAAAAATACTATGCAACAAAAGTAATAACTTCAAAATGAACCCAAAGTTAAAATCAAATCAAATAAGATAATCTTGAACAAAGGAGATCAAATCAAATAATTCCGGGTTAAGCTTCTAACTTGGAACAAAAATTTAAATCAAAGTTTCAAACTCAAATAAATTAAAAGAAACAAATTTAAATGAAAATAAATCTAAAGTCAAATAAAACCCTATATCAAATCAAACAATTAAAAAAATTAATTAAATCAAATCAAAAGGGCAATAAATGAAAAAAGACAATTCAATAAAAGATCACACATAATAAAAAGAATGCAAAAGATCAGAAGAAAACAAATCAAACTAAACAATGTTGAAACTAATTCAACCCCTTTTAATAAATCTAAAAAAAAATAGCAAAAAAAATGTGTGTCGAGTGTTATATTCTGGTCGTCTCGCATTAGGCGCAACTAGATTTACATTTCTGCGCATATCTTTTATCAGATGTTTCCGTTAAAGGCCACGAGACCTTTTATTCTGGCGATTAATCAAGGGTTTTCCCTCTCAGAGGGATGTAATTAACGTCGTTGCGCTTAGGCAACGGCGGGATCTTGGTCCCGACCCGATCACCACTTTCGTTTGACGAAGTCAGACGACGCGCAAATAGACTTAAAGTCCTTCGACTCTCGGAGGCAGAACATGTTGTCGTTTCGGCGACTGGCACGTCCGCGCTCCGCGATTACCGACTCATCTTTCGTTATAGTGACTTACTTAGCACTAAACGGGACTTGAATTTGTAATACGCGGGTACACACATGAAAACATGATAAATAATTTTAAATTTTAAATACATTTTTAATGGATTAAATAAAAAATCAATTTCCACAGCTAGCCCCTCCAACGCAATGGTTCCAGCTGGTCATAATTGGTGCCGCAGCCCCCCAATGCTATATAATCTTGTGGGATGCAAATGGATTCATAAAATCAAAAGGAATGATGATGGCAGAATTGCTGGATATAAAACACGTCTAGTTGCAAAAGATTTTACGCAATAGCCCGGGATGGATTACAAAAGAGACCTTTTAGCCCTGTTATCAAACCCACAGTGCTTTTTACTGCTACTCCCAAAAAGTGTATCTTTAGGCAATTGGATGTTAACAACACTTAATTTTTTACATGGTGTCCTCGATGAAGATATCTAGCTATATGGTTCAACCTCCGGGATTTTTGGATTGCAATTTAATTCTCTCATCATGTTTGCAAATTAATTAACTTCACAAGGATCTCCTTATGACTCAAGCAAGCTCCTCGATCGAGCTTGGTTCTTTCGACTCTATTACCACTTACTGTCAATGGGTTTTTGTAAGTACTTCACATGTGATCCATCTTTATAATTTCTACTTCACGGCTGGGGGCCGGTTATTGTTTATATTGATGATATTATCATATCACCGGCAAGATATCAACTCCTTGATTATACTGATCTCTCAGCAACTCTCTCTGAATTGAGGATCTTGGGGACTTGCACTTCTTCCTTGGCGCGCATATAGATTCAGCGTTCAAAAACAGCACTGCGTTTGAGTCAAATTAAGTACATCCTCGACCTTCTTGAGAAAGCTCAACTTGTGGATGCATGCATGCCAACCCCGGTAAACACTCCTCTTGCTGCCAGGACATCTCTTTCTATGCACGATGGAGAAACATACCTGATGAACCCTCCATATATATACCGCACTACTCTTGTGGGATCTTTGCAATATGTCACTTCGACTCGGCCAGATGTGGATTTTGCTGTTAATAAAGCGTGTGCCAGTTGTTGGCATCGCCCACCACTGCACATATATATGGTTCTTCGTTAAAAGAACCTTGAGGTACTTAAAAGCCACCCTGTCTCATGGGCTACTAGTACGTTCTGCAACTCTCCAACTGCAGGTTTTTTGAAATGTTGATTGGGCTGGTAATCCAAATGATAGACATTCTACGTACGAGTGGTTTTGGTATCTTACTTGGGAGCAAGCTCATCACTTGGAGTCCTCCCGCCATAGGCGGGATGTACATCCTGGTTGGGTGGGATCAGAGCAATCTGGGTTCGATACCTAACACCAACTAAAAACAAAAAGCTCATCACTTGGTCCGGAGAGAAACAATAAACTATATCTCGCTCTAGCACAGAAGCAGAGCTCAAGGCTCTTGCCTAGGACTGACTGTTTATTCTTAGGTTCTAACTGAAAAATTGAATAGAATTGATCAGTTCGGGTCGATTCAGTTTGATTTGAGAGAACTCTTGGTTCAGTTTATTTTTTCATTGTAAAATCGAATATATATATAATTAATACTATATAATTTCATAATAAGTTTTGTAGCACAGGTGGTTAGCACCTTGGATTTTCTTTTAAAAGTTGTGAGGTTCGGTTCAATTTGATTTGATTTGTTAAAGTCCTAGATTCAAATTTGGGTTATCAAAAAATACAAAGTGAAGCAAATTGTGTTCACCTCTACCCTTGCCTTTCCACTGCTGCAACAGAAATAATTTGGACCATGCATTTACTCAAAGAACTTCGTCTACCTCTTTCTATAGCTTCTCCACCAACTATATGGTGTGATAATATCAGTGCACTTTAGCTGCCTGCCAATTTCCTTGTTCAAGGCTCCCACTGAGTACATTGAGATAGATGTCCATTTTATTCGCCAAATGGTGCTTGGTGGATAGCTCCTGGTTAGTCGTATTGTTTCAGCTGACCAAGTTGCGGACATCTATCCGAAGTCCGTGCCTTTGCCTCTCCTTTGAGTATTTTCGTCACAAGCTGAGCGTTGCTCCCCCGCTCATATCACAACACCAAAAAAATCTAGATGAGAGCCTCCAGATATTGCACACCAACAACAACAACAACCGCCCAGTCAATATCTTGAAGTTTGGCGTGTTAATTGTAACATCTGTAATTATGATCTGGTCTTTTACTATATATATCTCGAGAGGAGGTTGTACTGTTGTACATACCAACATATATATAGTCCCCATGTCGGATACGTGGAGGAGGATAGCTCAGGAATTTAAAAAACATAAATCTGAGTTTGGGTGGGTACCATTGAATGGAAAAAATATCAGACTAGGATAATTGGTTTTGGGGGCATCCTCCAATTCCCTATTGCAACAGGTGTGGAAAAAGATTCATATCTGTGGGTACCTAGCAAAGATGGAAAATTTATCACTAAAGAAGCTTATGAGCATATCAAGAGGGACAAAATTGAAGCACTATCAATCAGAGACAGTACTCACTGCAAGAAAAATAGAATTTGTCAACAATTATATATGTCAGCGGCAACAAATAGTCACTGCAATATGTTGTTTATGTCGACGGGTATTCATGACCGTTCACTTATAGTTAATATTTGTCAGCTACTATATCGAGCCGTTGATAAATGATGGACGTTGACAAACATTAGTCGACGACTGATTTATCAACGATTATGGAGCTTTTGACATATATTTATATCAACAACTTTACCCATTTTGTCAATGACTTTTAACCACTGATCTTGTAGTGATCTTGTTGGTCTGAGATTTGGAAGTGGCCGGCATCACCAGGAATAAGAAATCTTCTTTGGAAATTAGCATGGGGGAAGATTACCTACGAGTACTTACTTGAGGAGTTGCAACATGATGATCAATCATGTTTGTCAGAAATGCAATAAGGAGTTAGAAGACCAACAACACTTGTTCATCAACTGTAAAAGGGTAAGAACCATGTGGGTAGAGATTGCACAACATCTAAAATGGTCAAGAGCGCCTGTTAACTTGAGTGAACTTTGGGGTTTCTGCATGGAAGGCAAAGGTAATAGAATTCAAAACTTGTTCATAAAATCTGTGGTAGGGTACACTATGGAAGCCATCTGGAGAAATAGGAATAACACTTTGTTTGCAGGTGAGAAAGGCGACAAAACTCTCAAATCAAAGGATACAATTGAGGCAACAACCAAATACATGGCTGCCAATAAGACTACTGTGGAAATGGATTTTGAAAAATCTATAATCTTTTATTCTTTCTCGTCGAGTGCTACTTGAGTAATGGTGACGTGAAATGAATCGGCAATCATATAGCGCAGGTGTGTCAGTCACCGAAGTGACAACAAATATTCTGTCTCTGAGAGACGAAGAACTTTAAGTCTATTGTGCGCACCGTTTGACTTCGTCAAACGAAAGTGGGTGTCGGGTCCTGGACCAATATCCCGCTGTTGCCTGAGCGCAACGACGTTAATTACATCCCTCTAAGAGGGAAAATCCTTGATTAATCACCAGAATTGAAAGTCTTGTGGCCTAAAACAGGACATCTGATAAAAGGCGCAGAATGAAACCAGAAAATTGCAGTTAAATTTGCAAGAGAGTTAAATGTGCGTGTGTGCCATTCATCTTTTAAAGTCAATTTGCATGCTTGTTCATTTGTTCTTTTATTTATTTCACAATTCTTCTATTTGGCAATGCAATAGCTTTGCAATGCTTTGATTATCATTGTTCTTTTCATGATTTGAAGTTATTTAGTCATTACATGCTCAAACATCATCATGCACAACCCATTTGATTCGGCAGACTAAACGATTCGGCAGCCAAAACCATTCTGCAGGGGCGAACCGGTAGGGGCCATTCTATAGGGCAGAGTGATTCTGCAGGGGGTGAACTGGCAGGGGCCATTCTGCAGGGTTGAACTGGCAAGGGCCATTCTGCAGGGCAGATTGATTCTGCAAATTAAGGTACAATTAAAGGGGCTGCAGATTCACTCATGCAGAAGAAAATGGGAGATCTGACCGATTCAAATGCTCAGATGGAAATCCGACAACATTTCCCCTCATACCGGATGATGGGGGGGGGGGGATATGGTAATCGTCCACCACAATGGAGACGGTACCGGAAGCAAGGTGCATGTCAAAAGATGACATCACCGAATGACACATGGTGCCGGTTGTCCCCAAGGTATGCCAAAGGGGGCGACCAGTTGATACCGAGACCAAAAGGGAAACCGATTAGCTATTAAACAGAGTGGGAGTCCATTTAACCGGGTCTAGATATCGCATTATCCAGCCCGAAGTCTCATGGATTTCTCATTTGCAAGCGAATCTGCAAGGCTGGTGACTCTGCACAAGTGATACAACAAGAGTTCTGTTCAAATGAATCGGCAGGAGACCCTGCCGGATCGGCACTACCGGATTGGCCTTGCCAAAACAACACAATTTTCAGGCCTAAGTGATACGACAGCCCTATTTATGCACAGTTCTTGAAATCCGTAAGGAATCTGAATGTCTAATTGAGAGGACAAGATATTTGGCACATATGGACACCACTCATGAGCTCAGACGGGGTCCAGGTATTGATTATCTAACCCTTGATGTTCAAAGTCTCATGGGAAAGTGATTATGCAGCCCTATTTGGACACAGTTCTTAAAATCCATGAAGAATCTGAGCGTCCAACTTGGGGGACAGAACATTCAGTCCATAAGGAACCGATTTATAGGCTTGAATTGGACCTAGATATTGATCATCCAACCCTTTGTGTTCAAGGCCACATGAAAAAGTGATTCTGCAGCCCTATTTGGACACGGTTCTCAAAATCTGTGAGGGATCTGAGCATCCAATTTGGGGGACCGAACACTCAACATATGAGGAATCAATTTATAGGCTTGAATCGGGCCCAGATATTGATCATCCAGCCTTTTGTATTCAAAGTCACAAGAAAAAGTGATTCTGCAGCCCTATTTGGACACGGTTCTCAAAATCCGTAAGGGATCTGAGCGTCCAATTTGGGGGACAGAACACTCAACATATGAGGAATCAATTTATAGGCTTGAATCGGGCCCAGATACTGATCATCCAGCCTTTTGTGTTCAAAGCCACATGACAAAGTGATTCTGCAGCCCTATTTGAACACGATTCTCAAAATCCATGAGGGATCTGAGCGTCTAATTTGGGGGACAGAACCTCCAACATATGAGGAACCAATTTATAGGCTCGAATTGGACCCAGATATTGATTATCCATGTAACAAGCAGAGCTCAAGGCTCTTGCCTAGGACTGACTGTTTATTCTTAGGTTCTAACTGAAAAATTGAATAGAATTGATCAGTTCGGGTCGATTCAGTTTGATTTGAGAGAACTCTTGGTTCAGTTTATTTTTTCATTGTAAAATCGAATATATATATATAATTAATACTATATAATTTCATAATAAGTTTTGTAGCACAGGTGGTTAGCACCTTGGATTTTCTTTTAAAAGTTGTGAGGTTCGGTTCAATTTGATTTGATTTGTTAAAGTCCTAGATTCAAATTTGGGTTATCAAAAAATACAAAGTGAAGCAAATTGTGTTCACCTCTACCCTTGCCTTTCCACTGCTGCAACAGAAATAATTTGGACCATGCATTTACTCAAAGAACTTCGTCTACCTCTTTCTATAGCTTCTCCACCAACTATATGGTGTGATAATATCAGTGCACTTTAGCTGCCTGCCAATTTCCTTGTTCAAGGCTCCCACTGAGTACATTGAGATAGATGTCCATTTTATTCGCCAAATGGTGCTTGGTGGATAGCTCCTGGTTAGTCGTATTGTTTCAGCTGACCAAGTTGCGGACATCTATCCGAAGTCCGTGCCTTTGCCTCTCCTTTGAGTATTTTCGTCACAAGCTGAGCGTTGCTCCCCCGCTCATATCACAACACCAAAAAAATCTAGATGAGAGCCTCCAGATATTGCACACCAACAACAACAACAACCGCCCAGTCAATATCTTGAAGTTTGGCGTGTTAATTGTAACATCTGTAATTATGATCTGGTCTTTTACTATATATATCTCGAGAGGAGGTTGTACTGTTGTACATACCAACATATATATAGTCCCCATGTCGGATACGTGGAGGAGGATAGCTCAGGAATTTAAAAAACATAAATCTGAGTTTGGGTGGGTACCATTGAATGGAAAAAATATCAGACTAGGATAATTGGTTTTGGGGGCATCCTCCAATTCCCTATTGCAACAGGTGTGGAAAAAGATTCATATCTGTGGGTACCTAGCAAAGATGGAAAATTTATCACTAAAGAAGCTTATGAGCATATCAAGAGGGACAAAATTGAAGCACTATCAATCAGAGACAGTACTCACTGTAAGAAAAATAGAATTTGTCAACAATTATATATGTCAGCGGCAACAAATAGTCACTGCAATATGTTGTTTATGTCGACGGGTATTCATGACCGTTCACTTATAGTTAATATTTGTCAGCTACTATATCGAGCCGTTGATAAATGATGGACGTTGACAAACATTAGTCGACGACTGATTTATCAACGATTATGGAGCTTTTGACATATATTTATATCAACAACTTTACCCATTTTGTCAATGACTTTTAACCACTGATCTTGTAGTGATCTTGTTGGTCTGAGATTTGGAAGTGGCCGGCATCACCAGGAATAAGAAATCTTCTTTGGAAATTAGCATGGGGGAAGATTACCTACGAGTACTTACTTGAGGAGTTGCAACATGATGATCAATCATGTTTGTCAGAAATGCAATAAGGAGTTAGAAGACCAACAACACTTGTTCATCAACTGTAAAAGGGTAAGAACCATGTGGGTAGAGATTGCACAACATCTAAAATGGTCAAGAGCGCCTGTTAACTTGAGTGAACTTTGGGGTTTCTGCATGGAAGGCAAAGGTAATAGAATTCAAAACTTGTTCATAAAATCTGTGGTAGGGTACACTATGGAAGCCATCTGGAGAAATAGGAATAACACTTTGTTTGCAGGTGAGAAAGGCGACAAAACTCTCAAATCAAAGGATACAATTGAGGCAACAACCAAATACATGGCTGCCAATAAGACTACTGTGGAAATGGATTTTGAAAAATCTATAATCTTTTATTCTTTCTCGTCGAGTGCTACTTGAGTAATGGTGACGTGAAATGAATCGGCAATCATATAGCGCAGGTGTGTCAGTCACCGAAGTGACAACAAATATTCTGTCTCTGAGAGACGAAGAACTTTAAGTCTATTGTGCGCACCGTTTGACTTCGTCAAACGAAAGTGGGTGTCGGGTCCTGGACCAATATCCCGCTGTTGCCTGAGCGCAACGACGTTAATTACATCCCTCTAAGAGGGAAAATCCTTGATTAATCACCAGAATTGAAAGTCTTGTGGCCTAAAACAGGACATCTGATAAAAGGCGCAGAATGAAACCAGAAAATTGCAGTTAAATTTGCAAGAGAGTTAAATGTGCGTGTGTGCCATTCATCTTTTAAAGTCAATTTGCATGCTTGTTCATTTGTTCTTTTATTTATTTCACAATTCTTCTATTTGGCAATGCAATAGCTTTGCAATGCTTTGATTATCATTGTTCTTTTCATGATTTGAAGTTATTTAGTCATTACATGCTCAAACATCATCATGCACAACCCATTTGATTCGGCAGACTAAACGATTCGGCAGCCAAAACCATTCTGCAGGGGCGAACCGGTAGGGGCCATTCTATAGGGCAGAGTGATTCTGCAGGGGGTGAACTGGCAGGGGCCATTCTGCAGGGTTGAACTGGCAAGGGCCATTCTGCAGGGCAGATTGATTCTGCAAATTAAGGTACAATTAAAGGGGCTGCAGATTCACTCATGCAGAAGAAAATGGGAGATCTGACCGATTCAAATGCTCAGATGGAAATCCGACAACATTTCCCCTCATACCGGATGATGGGGGGGGGGGATATGGTAATCGTCCACCACAATGGAGACGGTACCGGAAGCAAGGTGCATGTCAAAAGATGACATCACCGAATGACACATGGTGCCGGTTGTCCCCAAGGTATGCCAAAGGGGGCGACCAGTTGATACCGAGACCAAAAGGGAAACCGATTAGCTATTAAACAGAGTGGGAGTCCATTTAACCGGGTCTAGATATCGCATTATCCAGCCCGAAGTCTCATGGATTTCTCATTTGCAAGCGAATCTGCAAGGCTGGTGACTCTGCACAAGTGATACAACAAGAGTTCTGTTCAAATGAATCGGCAGGAGACCCTGCCGGATCGGCACTACCGGATTGGCCTTGCCAAAACAACACAATTTTCAGGCCTAAGTGATACGACAGCCCTATTTATGCACAGTTCTTGAAATCCGTAAGGAATCTGAATGTCTAATTGAGAGGACAAGATATTTGGCACATATGGACACCACTCATGAGCTCAGACGGGGTCCAGGTATTGATTATCTAACCCTTGATGTTCAAAGTCTCATGGGAAAGTGATTATGCAGCCCTATTTGGACACAGTTCTTAAAATCCATGAAGAATCTGAGCGTCCAACTTGGGGGACAGAACATTCAGTCCATAAGGAACCGATTTATAGGCTTGAATTGGACCTAGATATTGATCATCCAACCCTTTGTGTTCAAGGCCACATGAAAAAGTGATTCTGCAGCCCTATTTGGACACGGTTCTCAAAATCTGTGAGGGATCTGAGCATCCAATTTGGGGGACCGAACACTCAACATATGAGGAATCAATTTATAGGCTTGAATCGGGCCCAGATATTGATCATCCAGCCTTTTGTATTCAAAGTCACAAGAAAAAGTGATTCTGCAGCCCTATTTGGACACGGTTCTCAAAATCCGTAAGGGATCTGAGCGTCCAATTTGGGGGACAGAACACTCAACATATGAGGAATCAATTTATAGGCTTGAATCGGGCCCAGATACTGATCATCCAGCCTTTTGTGTTCAAAGCCACATGACAAAGTGATTCTGCAGCCCTATTTGAACACGATTCTCAAAATCCATGAGGGATCTGAGCGTCTAATTTGGGGGACAGAACCTCCAACATATGAGGAACCAATTTATAGGCTCGAATTGGACCCAGATATTGATTATCCATGTAACAAGCAGAGCTCAAGGCTCTTGCCTAGGACTGACTGTTTATTCTTAGGTTCTAACTGAAAAATTGAATAGAATTGATCAGTTCGGGTCGATTCAGTTTGATTTGAGAGAACTCTTGGTTCAGTTTATTTTTTCATTGTAAAATCGAATATATATATATAATTAATACTATATAATTTCATAATAAGTTTTGTAGCACAGGTGGTTAGCACCTTGGATTTTCTTTTAAAAGTTGTGAGGTTCGGTTCAATTTGATTTGATTTGTTAAAGTCCTAGATTCAAATTTGGGTTATCAAAAAATACAAAGTGAAGCAAATTGTGTTCACCTCTACCCTTGCCTTTCCACTGCTGCAACAGAAATAATTTGGACCATGCATTTACTCAAAGAACTTCGTCTACCTCTTTCTATAGCTTCTCCACCAACTATATGGTGTGATAATATCAGTGCACTTTAGCTGCCTGCCAATTTCCTTGTTCAAGGCTCCCACTGAGTACATTGAGATAGATGTCCATTTTATTCGCCAAATGGTGCTTGGTGGATAGCTCCTGGTTAGTCGTATTGTTTCAGCTGACCAAGTTGCGGACATCTATCCGAAGTCCGTGCCTTTGCCTCTCCTTTGAGTATTTTCGTCACAAGCTGAGCGTTGCTCCCCCGCTCATATCACAACACCAAAAAAATCTAGATGAGAGCCTCCAGATATTGCACACCAACAACAACAACAACCGCCCAGTCAATATCTTGAAGTTTGGCGTGTTAATTGTAACATCTGTAATTATGATCTGGTCTTTTACTATATATATCTCGAGAGGAGGTTGTACTGTTGTACATACCAACATATATATAGTCCCCATGTCGGATACGTGGAGGAGGATAGCTCAGGAATTTAAAAAACATAAATCTGAGTTTGGGTGGGTACCATTGAATGGAAAAAATATCAGACTAGGATAATTGGTTTTGGGGGCATCCTCCAATTCCCTATTGCAACAGGTGTGGAAAAAGATTCATATCTGTGGGTACCTAGCAAAGATGGAAAATTTATCACTAAAGAAGCTTATGAGCATATCAAGAGGGACAAAATTGAAGCACTATCAATCAGAGACAGTACTCACTGCAAGAAAAATAGAATTTGTCAACAATTATATATGTCAGCGGCAACAAATAGTCACTGCAATATGTTGTTTATGTCGACGGGTATTCATGACCGTTCACTTATAGTTAATATTTGTCAGCTACTATATCGAGCCGTTGATAAATGATGGACGTTGACAAACATTAGTCGACGACTGATTTATCAACGATTATGGAGCTTTTGACATATATTTATATCAACAACTTTACCCATTTTGTCAATGACTTTTAACCACTGATCTTGTAGTGATCTTGTTGGTCTGAGATTTGGAAGTGGCCGGCATCACCAGGAATAAGAAATCTTCTTTGGAAATTAGCATGGGGGAAGATTACCTACGAGTACTTACTTGAGGAGTTGCAACATGATGATCAATCATGTTTGTCAGAAATGCAATAAGGAGTTAGAAGACCAACAACACTTGTTCATCAACTGTAAAAGGGTAAGAACCATGTGGGTAGAGATTGCACAACATCTAAAATGGTCAAGAGCGCCTGTTAACTTGAGTGAACTTTGGGGTTTCTGCATGGAAGGCAAAGGTAATAGAATTCAAAACTTGTTCATAAAATCTGTGGTAGGGTACACTATGGAAGCCATCTGGAGAAATAGGAATAACACTTTGTTTGCAGGTGAGAAAGGCGACAAAACTCTCAAATCAAAGGATACAATTGAGGCAACAACCAAATACATGGCTGCCAATAAGACTACTGTGGAAATGGATTTTGAAAAATCTATAATCTTTTATTCTTTCTCGTCGAGTGCTACTTGAGTAATGGTGACGTGAAATGAATCGGCAATCATATAGCGCAGGTGTGTCAGTCACCGAAGTGACAACAAATATTCTGTCTCTGAGAGACGAAGAACTTTAAGTCTATTGTGCGCACCGTTTGACTTCGTCAAACGAAAGTGGGTGTCGGGTCCTGGACCAATATCCCGCTGTTGCCTGAGCGCAACGACGTTAATTACATCCCTCTAAGAGGGAAAATCCTTGATTAATCACCAGAATTGAAAGTCTTGTGGCCTAAAACAGGACATCTGATAAAAGGCGCAGAATGAAACCAGAAAATTGCAGTTAAATTTGCAAGAGAGTTAAATGTGCGTGTGTGCCATTCATCTTTTAAAGTCAATTTGCATGCTTGTTCATTTGTTCTTTTATTTATTTCACAATTCTTCTATTTGGCAATGCAATAGCTTTGCAATGCTTTGATTATCATTGTTCTTTTCATGATTTGAAGTTATTTAGTCATTACATGCTCAAACATCATCATGCACAACCCATTTGATTCGGCAGACTAAACGATTCGGCAGCCAAAACCATTCTGCAGGGGCGAACCGGTAGGGGCCATTCTATAGGGCAGAGTGATTCTGCAGGGGGTGAACTGGCAGGGGCCATTCTGCAGGGTTGAACTGGCAAGGGCCATTCTGCAGGGCAGATTGATTCTGCAAATTAAGGTACAATTAAAGGGGCTGCAGATTCACTCATGCAGAAGAAAATGGGAGATCTGACCGATTCAAATGCTCAGATGGAAATCCGACAACATTTCCCCTCATACCGGATGATGGGGGGGGGGATATGGTAATCGTCCACCACAATGGAGACGGTACCGGAAGCAAGGTGCATGTCAAAAGATGACATCACCGAATGACACATGGTGCCGGTTGTCCCCAAGGTATGCCAAAGGGGGCGACCAGTTGATACCGAGACCAAAAGGGAAACCGATTAGCTATTAAACAGAGTGGGAGTCCATTTAACCGGGTCTAGATATCGCATTATCCAGCCCGAAGTCTCATGGATTTCTCATTTGCAAGCGAATCTGCAAGGCTGGTGACTCTGCACAAGTGATACAACAAGAGTTCTGTTCAAATGAATCGGCAGGAGACCCTGCCGGATCGGCACTACCGGATTGGCCTTGCCAAAACAACACAATTTTCAGGCCTAAGTGATACGACAGCCCTATTTATGCACAGTTCTTGAAAACCGTAAGGAATCTGAATGTCTAATTGAGAGGACAAGATATTTGGCACATATGGACACCACTCATGAGCTCAGACGGGGTCCAGGTATTGATTATCTAACCCTTGATGTTCAAAGTCTCATGGGAAAGTGATTATGCAGCCCTATTTGGACACAGTTCTTAAAATCCATGAAGAATCTGAGCGTCCAACTTGGGGGACAGAACATTCAGTCCATAAGGAACCGATTTATAGGCTTGAATTGGACCTAGATATTGATCATCCAACCCTTTGTGTTCAAGGCCACATGAAAAAGTGATTCTGCAGCCCTATTTGGACACGGTTCTCAAAATCTGTGAGGGATCTGAGCATCCAATTTGGGGGACCGAACACTCAACATATGAGGAATCAATTTATAGGCTTGAATCGGGCCCAGATATTGATCATCCAGCCTTTTGTATTCAAAGTCACAAGAAAAAGTGATTCTGCAGCCCTATTTGGACACGGTTCTCAAAATCCGTAAGGGATCTGAGCGTCCAATTTGGGGGACAGAACACTCAACATATGAGGAATCAATTTATAGGCTTGAATCGGGCCCAGATACTGATCATCCAGCCTTTTGTGTTCAAAGCCACATGACAAAGTGATTCTGCAGCCCTATTTGAACACGATTCTCAAAATCCATGAGGGATCTGAGCGTCTAATTTGGGGGACAGAACCTCCAACATATGAGGAACCAATTTATAGGCTCGAATTGGACCCAGATATTGATTATCCATGTAACATCCCGATGCAGAATATCGGAGCGGAATTATAGTTATTAAATAGTACAGAGCGAGAAATAAATAACAAACCATTACACAAATAGAAATAATACCAAACAACCTCATATTTCATTAATAATCCACTAAACTCCATTATAATCACTAATAACTCATCAAACTTCATGAACTAACTATTACATCAACATATCAGAGCCAAAACTAGGGCCCAGAGTACTTTATTCAAAATCAAACTATTACATAGTGACTAACTGACTCACTAACTCATAACTATACTAACAGACTACTACTAGAGAGCACTGGTTGCAGAAAGGTCACTCCTGAGCCTCCTCATCGGTCCCATCCTCGTGAGTGTGGTCATGATCCGACTCACCTGAAACACATTAAATAAATACGCAAGATGAGCGAATAACATCCAGTAGGACTTAATATCTCATGAACACAAGCATGCTTTAAATAGTTAATGTTTTAAAGGCAGGTTAACTAGAGAGTAAAGTCATGCAGAGCATGTCATGATAACGAGAGAACAATAACAACTGGCACAGGAAAAATAGTACAACGAGAACGATAATAGAATGGCCATGTAACGTTATAACATGTAAATTGCACAACGGTGCACTAGTAACGATCACGCTTGCACTTGTAGAGATAGTATTTTGATTGTCATAGATTAATCTAGATAGTAAACTAGCACTGCACTACAAGAAAATGCAGATTTTTCGACAGAAAGAATCTGTCGGAAATCCGACGGTAATCCGTCGGAACATGATCCTTCCGACAGAATTCCGTCCGAAGCTCGTCGGAAATGGTCCGTTGGAAATTGTTGGTCAGAAATTACCGACGGAAGAGAATTCCGTCGGAAATAGGTCGGAAAACTCCGACGGATAAATCTGTCAGAAATACCGTCAGTATTTACCGACAGAAACCCGTCAGAAAAATCTGTCAGAACTATAGACGGAAGTACCGACTGATTTCTTCCGTCGGTAATTTAGAATTTTTGACGGATATTTATCCGTCGGAATGTGCAGTATTTTTTTTTAAAAAAATAGACAAATAAAAAAGATTTTTCAAACCTGCTACAATATTCATAAATTTCACAAATACTCACGATCAACATAAAATCATAAAATACAATAAATATAAAATCATACAAATAATAAATACAAAAAATCAAGACATATCTTTTAGATCGTCTGCTGTCCCTGCCTCGTCATCGTCAGGTGCTGGAGGTGGAACCTATATTAAAAAAAATTAATATGAGAAACATTAATAATAATTAAAAGACATACATTATTTTCAAAAATTAAATTTAAAATATGTGATTATTTCTCAAGTTTAATTAGATACTATTTTTTGGATCCATCGTTTCTTGGGTGTTTTTTAGATTCGTCATTTCAATGCCCAACCCAATCCGGAGATCCAAATTGGATTCCGTCAGTTCCCACACGTCACTTTAACCCTCCCGGTCGTGTCGGAGAAAGTGGCACGCCGATCCGATCCCTATTTGGGATTTTGGATCCCCGAGTTGTAGGTTTTAGCCCTTTATATATACTTGACTATTTTTTAGATCCGTCATTTCAATGCCCAACCCAATCCGAAGATCCAAATTGGATTCCGTCAGTTCCCACACGTCACTTTAACCCACCCGGTCGTGTCGGAGAAAACGGCACGCCGATCCGATCCCTATTTGGGATTTTGGACCGCCGGGTTGTGTGTTTTGACCCTTTATATATACTTGACTATTTTTTAGATCCGTCATTTCAATTCCCAACCCAATCTGGAGATCCAAATTGGATTCTGTCAGTTCCCACACGTCACTTTAACCCACCCGGTCGTGTCGGAGAAAACGGCACGCCGATCCAATCCCTATTTGGGATTTTGGACCCCCGGGTTGTAGGTTTTAGCCCTTTATATATACTTAGACTGTTTTTTACATCCGTCATTTCAATGCCCAACCCAATCCGGAGATCCAAATTGGAGGGGTGAATAGCGAGTCTGTTCGGTCCGATTCACCCCTATTTTAAGGGAAAAACCCGAACCTTTATATAGTGAATCGAAACGAAATGAAACGAACCGAATTCGTTCAGTTCAACGGCGCTCGACATTGCGAACTAATTGTCATAACTGAGAAGACCAGAAGGGAGAAAGGACAAATCAACTACAGCTAGTTGTACTCATGTCAACCAGTTGTCTAGGAAAATGTTAATTAAATAATTTGTAAAGCCCTCACAAAAGGGCCGGGCCAAATGATGTCCAGCTAAGAGAAGGCCATTTAAATATTTTAGCAAATGGTTCCAACACCAAATAAAAATGATTCTCTTCTACTAGTATGGCCATCACCCCAAGGAATATGAAGAATTTATAATACTAATCATTATCAATAAACAAAGTTACACATTTAAGCCCAACCATTAATTGGCATGCATAAGATAGTGGTGAGGATCAGTAGTTTTAGAGGCAACTTAGATGTTGCTTGTTTTCATAAAAAAAAGACTATCAATTCCAAAATACCTTGCCATAATAACTGTATCATGTTTGATATATCATGCCAAAAAACATCATATTTAAAAATAAAATATGTTATTTATGATATTTTCTGTTGAACCAAATAACCACTAAAAATTAACATCAAAACACAAGTACCACTTGAAGAAATACAACTTACAAAACACAAAAAAAACTCTACATTCACATCCACCTAAAACATTAAAAAGATATTCCCCAAAAATAATATTTTTTTTGGCAGGGGGAGGGGCGGACCCAGAAAAATTTTCAGTGGGGTCACACACTTTAGAAAAATTTTCAACCAAGTTAATGTAATGGAAAAATTTAGACTCATTAATAGGGTTTTAAAAATCCAGGGGGGTCACATGACCCCGACCCATTGGTTCTTCATTGGGTCCGTCCATGCTGGGTGGGGGGTTTAGCAGGGGGAGGGGGGCCGGGTGGGGGGTTTAGCAGGGGGAGGGGGGACGGATGGGGGGTTTAGCAGGGGGAGGGGGGCCGGATGGGGGGGTTTAGCAGGGGGAGGGGGGCCGGGTGCAGGGGGAGGGGGGGGGGGGAGGGGAGGCGTGCAGGGGAGGGGGCCGGGTGGGAGGTTAGCAGGGGGAGGGGGGCCGGTGGGGGGAGGTTGGGGGGAAGGGAGGGGGGTCGCGTGCAGGGGGAGGGGGGGGGGGGGGTTGGGAAGGGGGGGGGGGGGGGTCGCGTGCAGGGGGAGGGGGGGGAAGGTGTCGGGGGTGGGGGGAGGGGGGGGGGGATGTACTGGGGGGGCGGGGGGAGGGGGCGCGGCGAGCAGCGCAGCGGCGAGCAACGGCGGGGCGCGGCGAGCGGCGGCGAGGGCGCAGCGGCGAGCAACGGCGAGGGCGCAGGCGAGTGGCGGCGAGGGCGCAGCGGCGAGCATGAGAGAGAGAGAGAGAGAGAGAGAGAGAGAGAGAGAGAGAGAGAGAGAGAGAGAGAGAGAGAGAGAGAGAGAGAGAGAGAGAGAGAGAGAGAGAGAGAGAGAGAGAGAGAGAGAGAGGTTTCACGAAAGGGGGTATAGGCATTTTACCGACGGAATTTCTGACGGAAATATCTCTGTCGGAATATCTGTCAGTATTACCGACAGATATTCCGACGACGATATTTCCGTCAGAAATTACGTCAGATTTACCGACGGATGCATTTAGTCGGAATATCCGCCGGAATTACCGACAGAAAATTATCCGTCGGAAACATCCGTCGGTAATGCCACATTTTCTTGTGGTGCTGGATGCATGCCGTAACACATCCTTAATCATTTTAACTCCCATGGGCACTGACACTTTTCGGGCGCTCCTCCCAGGACCTGATCGGGCCCCATTGCGCTGGCATTAGTCATTTCTTTATCTTAGACAATCACAAGAATGGCCAATAGAGTACCAAGATATGGATAAGAGTGTACTAGACGAGATAGATGAGAGTGTCGAGAGAACGTGAACATATGAGAGAATATAGATAGTAGATGAGATAGGGACATTCCGTAAAACAACGTGAAATTCCGATAGTAACGGTTGCACAGCACCAAGTCGGGTGCCGGCAGTCGGGTAGAAGTCACAACCGCCCCCTTAGCCGTGCCGTGTACACGGGTCAGGTGGTTCGGTGTGAACCCAAGACGAGAAGGAAACACTAAGGCCATGGATTGTACTGATCCCTAAGGTGTAACGGGTTTTAGGGTACAACTAGCTTGTTGGCAATGGACGTACGCCAAAGCCAAGAAGACTTACGGAGGCCTTGACAAGGATTTCCTAGTCCGGTTGAGTGTATTCCCGAGGGAGAGATGGTCCAAGTCAAGATAAAGTGTATAGAAACGAGTCCATCGTGCCTCAAGTGCTCGAAGGCCGAGGGAAACGGTAACGGTGTACGAATCACACGATTAAAACGAAGACAAGTCCATTAAAACAAATAGGATGTTAAGTAAATAGTTAACTCAATTACCATATATTTTATTGAGCAATTTAATAAGGTTTTGTGGCAATCATTCATGTATAGTGTGTGCATGTGTAAGATAATCATGAGAGCAAGATTGATCGTGCACACATCTTTTATTTGATTAAAAACAGGTGAATAATACTCAACATTCATTAACAGATCGTTACTGTTCTTACAGTGCATGATTTGGGTTTAGCAGGGATTAAATGGGATAATTAGAAAGGTTATACAAGCAAATCAAAGTTTGGGCCACTCTGTTAAGGTCGCAACGTCGGGTTAGGTCGTGTTCAGGTCGCGACATAGAGTCGGGTCGCGATCAGGTCAAGTCGCGACAGGGTGCCTTATCGCATTCATGTTGCGGCGCGGTGTCCGGTCGCGTTTTGCTGAACTGGGTGCTGGAGTGAATCGGGGGGCAGGTCGCGACTAGTCGACCTGTCGCGACCAGATCGTGACGGGTCCTGGTGTCGCGACCCTCTCTGAGGTCGCGGTGGATCGGGCCGTCGCGATCTCAGGGAGTGGCCCGAGCCCAGAAAAGAGGGATTTGCCCTTTTTCCAGGTGGGTCTGCCTGATACATAGCTATTTAAAATTCGATAATAAATCAAATAGAGGTCTAAAAAGCATGAGATCAGTTCTAAACGAAAGCAGACTCATAGATCTACCGACATGTATGGTTAATTTGAAAATAGACAAGGTTTAGGCATGTTTTGAGCAAGTTACTTTTTGATGACCTAACTAGGTGCAGTTAGGGTTCAACAAATTAATTAGAGATGAATACTTCATGAAATTTGGGCAAACTAGGGGCGTTTGAAAGCTAACATGATGTAGTATTTTTGAGAATTTTTTCGTGACATGAGATCAAACATGCACGAGGTTTGAAAGCAAACATGAAGAGTCGGGTACAAAAATCTGGTAGGATTTCGAAGAATTAATTCTCCCTCATGGGAGATCGAAATTGAGCAAAACCAAAGGGCTTTTGCACGGGATCATGATGTCTTCCTAGGATAATTTTTGCACGGATTTGACTTGAGAGATTGCCTACCTTTTTTCATGGTGTAAGAAAATGCCCTAGTTTGATGATGAAAATAAGAGATCCTCCTATGATCCAAGCCTTCTCCCCTTGCTCTTCTCGTCCAGAACTCCTCCTCTTCAGTCTCCAAAGCTCCAGCCACGTTCTATGGGTTGGTAGGGCCGATTTGGGGGTGCTATGTTGGCTAATAGAGTGCCTCCTTCCATAAGACTCCTTCCTTTCCTAAAACTCCGAATTTCCTTCTTTATCTCCCACTTTCTCTCATTTATACACCTAATAAGGCTAGGAACAGATCTAATTTCATGGGTAGAGGGTTAGGGTAAATATATGACTCTTTTTTAGGATATATATGGGTTATTTAGTATTTATCTTAACCCCTTTTCATTTATTTAATTAATTAGGTACGAATTTAACCTAATTACCTCTTATCCCATGATGGGCTCTGCTCTTTTAGGCCAATAAACCATGTTAGGACCATTAATACAACCCATTGGTAATTTAGCTTGATGGGCTTTGATTTAAATCATTCTATTTCTATTTATTCCTCCTTTTTATTCAATTAAATATACTTTCCTCTTTTATTATTAAAAATAAAAATTTTATTTTATGTAAGTTTTAAAAATCAAGGGTGCTACATCCTCCCCCTCTTAAAAAGAATTTGGTCCCCAAATTCACAGAATCGTAAGAGGAAGAATGACTTACTGAATAACTCCGGATAATTCCGTCGCATTAATGCTTCGGGCTCCCACGAGGCCTCTTCGACTTCATGGTTTCTCCATAATACCTTTACCACGGGTATAGATCTATTTCGAAGCTGTTGCATCTTCTTGTCCAAGATCTTCACTGGCCTTTCTTTATAGGTCATATCCTTATTCAGAGTAATGTCTTCATATATAGCTGATTATGTGTGACGGATCATACACGTACTTCCTCAGCATGGATACATGGAAAACATTGTGTATAGTTGAAAATTGGGGAGGTAGTGCTAGCCGATAAGTTACCTCGCCAATTCGTTCCAATACTTCAAATGGACCTATGAATCTTGGTCTCAACTTGCCTTTTATTCCAAACCCTTGGAATCCTCTGGTCGGAGATACTTTTAGCATTACATGATCTCTGGCTTGAAATTCTAAGTCTCTTCTTCTTTTATCAGCATAGCTCTTTTGCCTAGACTGAGCTATCTTAATCCTATCTCTGATAATCTATATGTCCTTACTAGTGTTCTGCACCATGTCTGGTCCAAGCCATTGCTGCTCACCTACCTCATTCCAGCACACTGGTGATCTGCAACTTCTCCCGTACAATACTTCAAATGGTGCCATCCTAATGCTCGCCTGATAGGGCTGCCAATGGGTCGGAATCGAAAATGGGTGTTTCTGCTTCCGCTTCCTATAAGAAATTTCGGAGTCAGAAACGGAAACTGAAAAGGGTGTTTCCGATTCCGCATCCATTTCCGCTTTCTATCGGAAAATCAGAAACGGAAACGGAAACAAAACAGAAACTTCAGATGTAATAACATTTGTACAATTAGAATTAATTTATAAATTTACAAGTATATTAATTATTAATTTTATAAATAGTTTCAAATGTAAATTTAATAATCTTTTCTACCATATCTTCTTCATCATGTACATTATAATGACCCTTACTAAATGAAGTATAACAAGATCAAATTAGTATGATAAAATCATATAGTTATATATAATGGTTGAGTAATAGATAATCAATATATGTAGATATAAATATCATTAGAGAAAAAAGCTGTCAATAATTATGACTAGAATAGATGATATTTACATATAGATGGGAGGTGAGAGACAATGAGTTAAAAATTTAAGAGCCAAAGTTTCAAGTTTGAGGAGATTTTATTATAAAAATATTATATAACATATATTAAAAGTTATCGGAAACGAAAATGAAAAAGTGGATGCGGAATTGGGTGTTTCCGCTTCCGCATCCTATAAGAATTCGGATATTCATTTCCGCTTCCGCTAAATTATCGGAAAGTTCTTTTCGGAGTTCTGCATCCTATAAAAAATGCGAAAATGGGTTGGCTAAACAGAATTCAGAGGTCCATTGGCAGCCCTATCGCCTGATAACTATTATTGTAGGCAAATTCTATCAGTGATAGTTGTTCATTCCAATAACCTTCAAAATCTATAGCACAGGCTCGCAGCATGTCTTCCACTATCTGGTTTGTCCTTTCAGTTTGTCCATCCGTCTGTGGGTGGAAAGCTGTGCTAAAGTTGAGTTCCGGCTCACACTCTTTTCTCTCCATATTTAAAGCCATTACTATTATTAATTTGTGAGTAGGGTATAAATGGAGTAGATTAATGTAGCCGATTTTTTTGTGTTCACTATAAATAATTAATCGGTTAATTTGTATATGTTCCGAATAGAATTTAGATGCAAATCAAATAATTTAGTCAAATATTTTTCAAATTCGAAGTAGATATAAACTTTATCCACTTCGAAATAAGAGATATTAGATGATCTAAAGATAAACAATTATAAAATTTTTAAAAAATATAATGTCAAAAATAATCTCTAAACAAAAGATTAACATTCATACAAAAGATCGATATTAGATCTAGGATCTAATGCTAAAAGTGGTCACTCTAGAAGAGCAGATTTTAAATGGAGTGGAACAATTGTTTTTACATCCGCTCTATTTATTATTTGAATATTATTCGTATCCGTTTTATCTATATTTGTTAAAAATGATAAAATTCATCTAATCACATATGAATATGAAGTAAATCCGAAATTTAGTTAGATCTAGTTACAGCTATTTATGAGGTTAATTTGGATACTCTCAACTACTGTGATGAGACATGGTTTAAATATAGGAGAACTATACTACTCTGACGGCCATGTACATGTTTGTCACCAACATAAGATTTGCAATCCTAACAAATTAATAATTGAGCATCTCTACTAGGGCTGCAAACGGGTCAGGTTCGGAACCGAAAACACAGATTCCGATTCCGATAACCGAAATATAATTCCGATTCCGATTCCGATAAGAATGGTTAGTTCCGATTCCGTTCCGATTCCGATAACATTACCGAAACCAAAATTTCGATAAGATAATGTATTTATCATAATTTTATCTTGAGTTTATGATAATTTATCGGAATAACCGATACCGATATCGATTATTTTTTCAATTCTGATTCCGATTCCGATAATTTCTCGGAATATCCGATACCGATTCCGATAAACTATCGGTATCATATTCCGATTTTGAAATTGATAATTTTTATCAGCATCGGGTCGAAATATCGAGTTCCGTTTACACTCCTAATCTCTATGAAGAGACCTTTGAAGTTGATCCTACTTCACAAACCGTAGATTTAATTAATTCTCACGGATTCATGTATAAGCCATTATCCTTTTTGTGATCTAACCAAGGGGCACGCTGGCCACATAAATTCTTGCCGATAGAGGCCACACACACAAACACACGCAGAGATAGATAGCAAAGGGGAGAGCGAAAAAGTCTTCCCATCGTCTTCTATCTGTCCATATTTAAAGCCATTACTATTATTTGTGAACTTTGGATACTCTCGATAACTGTGAAGTGATGATGTGGTTCTTTAATGTGAGAGAACTAAACTACTGCGATGGCCATGTGCATGCATGTTCGTCACCTACGGCGGAGATCGAGTTACAAATAATCAACCATCTCTATATATAGAGAAAGATTTAGTATATTTTTATATTATATTTTAAGTGTAATATAATTAGATAATAACTCATGTGTCACTATTTAAGAGTGATAAAATGACAGTTTAATTATTAGATGCCACATGCATAGATTATTGTCTAATCATATTACATTTAAAATGGAATACAAAAGTACACTAAATCTTTCTCATGATAGAGAAAAGTTTAATATATTTGAGTTTTGTATTTTTTATTTGTACTCACGGACGGATGTAGAAATTTTATTCAGTGGGGTCATTTAAATTATATTTTAATATTTATATAATTATATATTATAAATAAATATTTAAAATAATAAAATAATAATAATGAGACAATTCAATAACAATGAGCAAGGGCGGGGCTGGGACATGGCGCTTTTCTTCTGCTTCTGCGTGGAGAAGGGGCATGGGCGGGGCTAGGACCGGGCGAAGAAAATATTTTTGTTTGGGGCCCTTGAATCGGGTCACCTTCGGGTGATCCAGTGGGGTCACCCTTTACAAAAATATTTCAAAAAGCTGTAACTCCCATGATCTTTTGAGAAGAGGAAAAATTTCAGTGGGGTCCTGTGACCCCACTGCCCCAACGCTGCATCCGTCCATGTTTGTACTTCTCTCTTCTTATTAAATGTGTGTATTGTGTATTTTTTCTCATTAACTAATGAAAAGAGAGAAATATAAGTGAAAAATATAAAATTTAAATGCATTTATAAACTTTTTTCTTTATGATGTGCACACAAATTAGACGGCCATTGACACTGCATGGGCTTTATAAACCATTCTCTTTAGGATTCCAATGCACATGTTACGTCACGTAAATTAACACACACACAGACATATTTAAAGTCATTATCATTAATTGTGAGGGTTGACTTCTCACACGTGACATGGTTTAGAATATAATCCCATGCACATGTTACGTCACGTAAATTAACTAACACACACACACACATATTTAAAGTCATTATCAGTAATTGTGAGGGTTGACTTCTCACATGTGACATGGGTTAGAATATAATCCCATGCACATGTTACGTCATGTATATTAACTCACACACACACATATCACTTAAAGTCATTATCATTAGTTGTGAGGGTTGACTTCTCACATGTGACATGATTTAGAATATAAGAGAATTAGTCTATTAGGATTCCCATGCACATGTTACGTCTTGTAAATATGATGAGGCTTTTGAAGTAGGTTCTAGTAAACCATGGATGTCACATGTTTAGAATATAAGATAACTTTTTTTTAGGTAACGAGGAAATTTCATCCCGTGTGATTTTGTGGGCTCAAGAATTAGTGTTCGTGAATTTTTAGATCAAGATTTGACCGCTCCTATTTTCCGTATATCTCTATTGCCTTTACTTCACTTGATCGGAAAAATTTCGAATCTACGCACCTCAAAATTTATATATAGATCAGGTAAGACCTCTTCAAAAATCGAATTCGAAATCTCCTACTTTTTAAGCAAGAGTTCTACCGATGACTGGGTGTGCATGCGTCCAGGACTTGTAGAGACTACAACAATAACGTGCTATAGTTACGGCTAGCAGTTACAGTTTTAGTTTCCGTAAGAATAAGTGTATGAGCACTTACGGTTTGTTTATAAATTTATTTTTTATATTATTGATCTTATAAAAATCGTAACAAATTGTGAAACTTTCCCGAATAAAATGGAAATATACATTTAATCCGTAACTAAATGGTTAACAACGTCAAATCCCAACATACTAATACCGGAAAGTTGGAAAGACCCCATAATTTGTGGAACCGTGAAAGATTCTCCACCCCGCCACGGTGCCTTTGGTTCCTTGTAAAACCTCAACTTAGAAAATATTTTTCAGAAAAATCTTATAAAATAGGTTGTTTGGTACCCGGAAAAGTTAATCCCTGAAAATATAATTCTTAAAATAACCGGATTTTGGCATCCGGAGTGAGACCCCGAATGCCATTTTCCCCCAACGCCATTTTCTCGCTTCGCCTGTCTCCGCTCTCAGAACTTCGCCTGGCCGAGAACAGCAGCAGGAGGACGACGACGATCCTTCGACCAGGTCGGTATTCCCTCTTCCCTCGTCGATCTTCCCTCCCCTCCCCTCCCTACTGCATCAGGCGGCGGCGGCGAGAACCAAGGGGAGACGTTGTAGCCCTACCAACCCCAGCCACTCCCTTCACACCGTCATCCTGCAGGAGCTCATCCAGAACCTGGAGAATTTCTTCTCCGTCGAACGCGACCTTAACCTCGGCGCACTCCCTTCTCCCAGGATCTAGTCCCTCCACACCTCCTACTCTTCCTTGCCGGCTTCCCTCCATGTCTCCCCCTTGCTAGATGGTCTACATCGTCTGGGATCCCAAGGACATGTTCTTCTCCCTCCTCCACTTCGTCAATGCAGTGCACTCCGCCGCCAAGATTGTCTCCATGAAGGAGGCCTTCGAAATGTTCTGCTCAGGGGTCTGCCCCCACGAGCCGATCTGAGAGCACGCACTAGAGTAGAACATCTGAGAATGCTGCTACTTCGAGTTGTTCTACTTGTTGCGTGGGGAATTAGCTGGGGAAAATTAATTTTGCACAAGTTGCCTCCTACAGGCACACCGTATGTGCTCCCAGATCAGTATTAACGAGCTGATTTCTTTTAGAATCTTCTCCTCGTATAAACGTCATAATGCATGTCATTAATTCAGTATTAACCACCTTTAATAAAAAGAACAACAACTAGAAAAAAATGGAAGCAAACAATGTAAAGTTGTTTCTGAAAATTTTTATTCTATGTTCCATGACATATCTATGGAGTTTCAAGTTGAAAAGAGTTGAGTTTGTATTAAGAGAGAATGTTTTCATTTAAAAAATACCAAATGAGGTGCTCTGTGTAGTGCTGGCAGTGTATCCAGGAAAGGAATGGGTTGGAATCTTCTATCACTGTTAACAACATCTGGAATGTTATTTCTGTAAGTTTATGTTTGAACATCATGTTTTCTGTTACCAAATGAGGTGCTCTGTGTAGTGCTGGCAGTGTTTTGTGATTGTTTCATGTTTTCTATTAAGAGTAATATTTACTACAACAGGTAGAAATATATATCTCGAGTAGATAAACATGATCCTGTGCTGTCCCTGATTATGTAGCCAGAGACCCCTATTTGTTGCCCATTCTCTATTTTCAGAGATCCATCAAAATTAACTTTGATCCATCCTTGATCTGGCTTTTCCCACTGGCAGCACATCATTTATCAAAATTCTTCAGAATTTTCGACGATTTTGATTTCCATGGATTTCACTATCTCCCATTGGTGGTTTAATTCACTTGGTGTCTCATTCCAAGATGGGTGATGTGCTACCTCTTCCCAGATTCTCCTTCAGTGTACACACTTGATCAGAGCATGTTCATCCTCCTCCTCCTGTTCCTAAACACCTGTGGCATGTGGTTGATACCTGGGTGTTACAGTTAAAATTTTCAAACTTTCTTGGACATTATCATCAACCTGTTCATTCAAGAACCCAGCTTCTTCCAAAGTCTCCACCTGAATATGTGTTGGTCCTTCCATTTCATTCTCTAGCCAAAAGGCAGTTTTATCTTCTATAAGTGGCTCCCTCTGAAAAGGCCACTCAAAATTTTCCACATTTTCATTTTGTACCTTATCAGAGAGAAGCCAGTTCTAAGCCTTTTTAGTATTGAAAAGGCCCTTCTGATCAGGTACCCAATACCTGATGTCTTCTTTGGCAATGCTGAGAGTGGGAAAATTACTTATAATGGCTACCTTATAACATGGCTGCATGAAGGTAATGTCTCAAATTAGTTATTTGTCTTGCCTAACTTGTTTAAGATGTGAACAGACATATTTTACCTTTTTTTCCTAGCTTGTTCTCTTTTAAAATAGCTCAATAATTTGGATGCTGACTTTAAGGCTGCTAACTTTGTGAGAATGGAATAGGAAGATTGCATCTGGATAGAAGAGGACAATAAGAGCAAACTATTACGGCATTGCAGGGAAACATTGGAGTACCCCAAGAGATCAAATTCATCATCGAAGATGGTAGCTATAGAGAAGGGCTGAAAAGTTGGAAACATTGTACAATTTCTCACATTAATAGAGAAGGTAATAACGCAGCAGATTGGTTAGCAATAGAGGTTAGATTTGTTTTACATCAATGTGCAGTTGTTGCAGTGGTTAATTGTCTTTATTATGAAACAATGTAAAGCTTTCTAAAGATTCCAGCAGATTTTTCCATGCCACTGAACTTGTTGCGTAATAACTCCTTTCCATAATTCTTCTGAATTTTGAATAGTACTCAAGACCCTCTATTTTCTATTATCTAATAAATAACCTTTATCATCCAGGATGGAAAAACTCTTGACAATGAATTGGAGGTTGTTGAGGGAATGAAACTAGACAGAGGCTACATATCTCCATACTTCATTACTGACCAAAAGAACCAGAAATGTGTAAGTAACCTTCATTTCAGATAAAGAAGACTTTATTCTTATGCATTCTTATGGGTGTACATAATTTCGTGTTCTTTCTTTCCTTAACAGGAACTTGAGGATCCACTTATCTTGATACATGAGAAAAAAATTTCAAGCATTAATGCTGTTTTTAAAGTCCTGGAGCTGGCACTGAAGGTGATTTACAACTTTTATTTATTTTAGTGGAAGTTTGGTGTGATCATCACTGCAGAACTATTTGATTTTTCTAGAGATTTTTGCACAATTTTAGAGACAAAGACCTCTCCTAATTGTTGCTGAAGATGTGGTAAGTGATGCAATGACAACTCTCATACTTAACAAGCTCCGTTCAGGGATTAAGATGTGGTCTAACTCTCATATCTATCATTTTCCTTTATTAGTAAGTATTCTTTTTTTTCTAAACTGGTTATCAGGGGGTGTTTTGTTTTGAAGTAAAAACAAGATCTGCAGTTGGCATATTGATGAGTGAAGATAAGGAGAAAGTGGTGATGGGAAAGGTTTTAGGAGATGTCTTTTATGAGATTTCTATTTTCTTGGCAATTAAACCAGATGCACCATTATTTATTAAAGATGTAGAAAGAAAAAAGATCCAAGATGCTGTGGATAGTCATGTTGTCCGGTTAAAAGATTATGTAAGTCTATATGAATATGCTTTTTGATTTCAACATCAATATGTACATGCTCAAATAACATTTTTTGAACAAATTTTTTCACAGGTTCAAGATGCTTAATAGAGGATGCTTAATGGATTGCTGTCATGAAGTAAGGATTTCACATATGTTAATGATATTCAAAGTTTAGACAGATTAGTGCATCATTGGTTATATTGTTTATTTTTTTTGTGATTGAAGGATGTAATTTGTGGATTAACAAATTTATATGTTCGTGTCTGTTAATCTATTTTTGTGATTTTGAAGGACAAATGTGATATGTAGTTGAATGGATTGATGAAAAAATGACATTATATGGCAGAAATTATGTGACAGATGGTTCTTTTCTCTTGTGATTGAATGAGTTATTGATGTAGGAAAATGAGCACTCTGTTAATATATTTTTGTGATTTTGAAGGATAAATGTGATATGTAGTTGAATGGATTGATGAAAAAATGACATTATATGGCAAGAATTATGTGGTAGATGATTCTTTAATTTCTCTTGTGATTGAATGAGTTATTAGTGTAGGAGAATGAGTACTCTGTTAATCTATTTTTATGATTGTGAAGGACAAATGTGATATGTAGTTAAATGGATTGATGAAAAAAATGGCAGATAGAGACCGGTTGTATGGTCTGTGAAAGTGATATGTAGTTGAATGTGATATGTAACTTTCATAGCTACAGGTGTTCTAAAACCATGTAATGAAGTTTTGATTACTTACGGATCTATACTTACGGTTGTATGGTCGATGGTATAGATCAAGCTGTAGTTACGATTTTTAAATCGTAAGTAAGCTACAGTAACGGTTGCTGTGCCTACGGTTCACTTACGGTTCATAGCCGTAAGACATTCTGTAAGTAAATTATGTTTGTTACGGTTTTATGAGCTACACTTACGATTTATTGCCGTAAGTATAGAACAAGTTTGTTGTAGTAGCGATAGACCCAGTCGCAGGCTCGACCCTTTTTGGCACTACAATGGCAGCCTCGCCTTGCACTGCAACCCCATCCACTTTTCCGTCAAGCATCCACGAATACTGGCATCCCCCTATCACCCTTGCTCCTCTTCTTACAACTTTCCACTTTGTGACCAATCTTTTTAATTACAGATAGGCTGCCAAAACCCTTTGTCACCATAGCCAATCCACGTTCGCTCACAAAGAATTGGCAATGTCAACATCGATCGACACAAACAAGCGCCTCTGCCGTCTTTGAGTCCAAGCCAATGTCGAATCATGGATTCCTAAAATATATAGGACCCAAGTTACCCCCAATGGATTTCTGGTAGTCTTCATGCTACAGATTTACCAACGGAAGAATCTGAATAGGTAACCCTTGATGTAAAGGCTCTTGTGCACAACGACTTTTAAAAAATGGATTTTCTTTAAAAATAGTATATTTTCAAAAAGTTTTTAGGTGAATAACAGTAAAAAAAAATTAATTCGCAATGTACCATAATTTTGAGCGTTAACGTGTTACTTAAAAAATAGAAATTGATCATGCCACGATCGAGATGATAGATGACCGATTTGTTCATTGGGAGCAAAACTCTCCGAAATAAAATTAATTCCCTTAAATTATTTTAGATAATAATTTTATATCTAAATAATATCTAATTAAGATAAAATTTCGAACACAAATTAAATGAAAGGTGATATATTTATGGTAATTTTAGTTTAATTTTTTAAAATAAAATTTTGTTGAGTAAAAATTATCTTAAAAATCAATAAATCAAATTAATTGCAATATTTATATATACTCTAACCAAGTTACATACTCATCAAACTAAGAAGGAACAAATCTACGTATTTTTTCACATAAAAGTTTCAATGAAAAATTATGATTTCGAGGTTGACAAGGATATTTTAATAGATATGCTATTCTCACATCATCTTGCAATTTTGAATGATACTCTGATATTTTCTTTCTTAATCCTAGATCTGATTATAAAGTAGTCAAATCAAGTTCATCAACGAGAGAAGATTCTTGTTGACTTGAGAATGAAGTTCTACAACTACTTGAACTTCCTGCATTGCTTTGTCATTCATTTAGCTTAACTAGATAACATTTCATCCTAGCAAAAAATTTTATTTCAATATCTAAAGACTACTAACTAACAAGCTACAAAAAAGTATTCACAATTTCACATCAATTATTATCAACCCACTAGATCATATTCACATATAGCATGTTACAACAAAAAAATATAAATACACATCATATAAATAAGCCACCACCTAGACTCGCTTGATTACATACTTGCTTGTGTCTATTCAAGAGATTTGGATGAAGAAGTCGAATCCCTAATCGACGGCAATGTGCAAGGCATCTGTCGAGATAGAACCTAATTATCTGAAAATTTTAGGAAATGCATGAAGTTGTTCACTGTTCAGTCAAACTGTAAGAGGTCTACAACAATGCCCCAATGCCCAATCCTAACCTCCTTACCTCGATCCGGTGGGGATGGATTGATCACTGATGGAGGTGTGTTTGAGTCTGAAATCCGGCACCGATGACAATGTGCAATGCGGAAGATGAATACCTAAAGAAGCGAAAGAAGAAAATGAGGAGCAGATATAGAAGGGGCCGAAGGGGAGGAGGGTGTGATGGGGATTGGGATTTCACCTTGTTTTTGGAAGGTCCGCGACTGGCGAGCCGATGAAGCCCAGGTCAGTGAGTGAGGAAGGGCTCAAGGGAAGGTCCGCGACAGCGAGGGGGAGGTCCGCTGCATCCACTGTCTACGACAGCGAGGAGAGGGCGGATTGCGGAGGTTGCGGCGGGCATCAATTGCTGACGGCGAGGCGAAGGGAGGTGTCGCGGCGAGCCAGCGAATGGGAGAAGGGCAGCGCCACTGCTTCTTCTGGAACAGTGGGACTATGATGTCTGTGTTTGGAGTTGGAGGGAGAGGCGAAACTGGGTGAGGGTTTAGAGCTAAAAAAATGGAAATTTGGGGTTTGTTACCTCGATCTGGCTATTGGAGGCAGCCCGCAGCTACACCTCGCCGCCGGTGCCACAGTGGTGCGAAGCTGTGAAGGGAGGAGCCGAGGAGGGTGGCGAGACACCGAGATGGTGAACGAGTGAAGGAAGGGTGACACAACACACTGACGCCGCTGCTTCAACCTTCAGGGAGTGGGACGGTGGGACGGCGGGATGGTGGGGAGGTGTAATGCAGGGTCACGACAGCGCTCCACGTCGGAGACGCGTGAGAGAGAGAGAGAGAGAGAGAGAGAGAGAGAGAGAGAGAGAGAGAGAGAGAGAGAGAGAGAGAGAGAGAGAGAGGCGTGGGTGGGCATTTGCGAATGGGGGTGGGGGATAAAATTAGAATTTTTCGACGGAATTATTTTCGTCGTAAAAAATTCTATCGGTATTTCCGATGGATATATTTTCGTCGAAAATATCGACCGAATTTCTGACAGAATGTATTCCATCGAAAATTTCGACTGATATTTTCGACGGAAATATATCTGTCGGAAAGTCAGACAGATTTACTGACGGAAAATTTCTGTCGGTAAATCTGCTTTCCCTTGTACTGTAATACATAGAAGAGAAAATTAATTAAAAATCTCTATATGTAATATGGAGAGTCCTTACTGTGAATTATAAATAAATAAAACAGCATCACTTAACACACACACACACACATATATATATATATATATATATATATATATATATATATATATATATATATATATAACATGCATGGTTCGTTCATCCATTGGAAGAGATAATATATAGTTAAAGCGGAGTATACCCGTGTGGCACGCAACCTGGTGTGAAAAAGCGCACTTATAAGTTTGTCAACAACAAGTCACCCTCCAATATATATATATAATTGCTAGATCTCTCTCGTTCATCATAAATTCGATCGTAACCCTTTGGATGGCCTGCACTCAGGTCATCACACTTTTAATTAAATATCACAAGCAGCACACAACTTCTAAGAGTGAAAGAGGAAGAAAAAGACATCTTCATTTTACGAAGTTTTTGATTCAGTAAATACATTATATTTGAGAAAATAAGATAAAATTATCAATACTTATTAATAATTTATTTAAAAATTACTCGAAATAATTAAAAATATATTAAAACTGGATTTCGGGAGCCAAAATGATAGAGCATGAAGGTCAAACTGACACTTTATGGCTAGCTGTAGGGTGTCCAACTATATCTATCGTTTTAAAGTGTCCATTTTGAATTAGAGTTCTATACGTGATTTTGACATTCAGATAGAGAAGTATGTCTATTTTATTGACAGTGTCAAAAATACTCATTTTTATATATTTTCTTTTCTCTCTTTCATGCCACATCAATGCCCCTAACGTGCACCAACTGTATATCGCGAGTGGAGGGGAAGATAAGAACGCCTTAATTGTCTTCAGGAGCTGGTAGATGTATAGTAATGGAGAGGCTATGAATGCGTTGGAGCTGGCAGATCTGTAGATCATATATATATATATATATCAACTTGCAGACTCCTTGGCCAATGTAGCTATAAGTAAGTTTTGTAATGAAGTTTTTTGGGAGGCTGATAGCTTATCACAAGTTTGTAAAGGGCCGATGGTCATTGATAAGTCGGGTCTCATGCATCTTAGACTGTCTTAAGGGGTCTGCCTCGTGCTTCATGTATTTATCCATCTTTATTAATTTTAGGCCCAGGTCATCTTCACTGGTGGAGTGATAACATCCTCTCCCTCTGTGAGTGGGTGCACTCTCCTAATTTGAGGCCCCGAGGACCTCCTTAAAGAAAAAAAAAAGTTTAATTTAGTTAAGATTATACCGTCGGATTTAGATACCAAAACGGTTTCAAATCTAATAAAAGTTATCAAACAAAATATTAAAATCAGAATCAAATACGAAAATAACATTTTTTATCTGAATTTGTTTCTTCAAATTATCAAAAATCAAATTCGAATGAATATTATTAAATATAAATATAAAATCGGATTCAAATTCAAATTCAAATAATATGTAACATATGATAAGTATATATTATTATATAAATATAACATATTATTAAATTTGAATATTGATAATTGGTTGTTTCTGTATCTAATTCCGAATGTTTATAAAAAATATCTAAATCCAAACCCGATTTCGTGGTGATTAAATGGGCTTTTGTACCCCATAATTTTTATCGAAATCGGATTGGAAAATAGATATTTGATCGGATATTTTTGCAACCCTAATTTATAGGCTTAGGAAGAAAGATGATCATTAATTAAGTAGTGTCATTAGTGTTAATGAGGAATTCGGTGCTTTGTCCCGGGAGTAAACGGTGAGATAATTAATGCGATTGCTTTTGCTCAAGTAGTGATTAAATTATTAATTAGAAGCAGCTGTGTAATTACGTAAGGGGTGTCGATCGAGGACCAAGAGATCTATGAAGTGTCCCACATCACCTTTTTTCTCAAACGAGCGACGTGGATAAGCCTTTTCTTGTGGATTAAGTACCAGAAAATGTATGGGTATTGCTTAATTATCTTGTATGTTTCCATATATAGAAATGATCTTCATCTTTATATAATCATAGGGTTGATAATTTCAAAATCATTCAATGAGAAAAAGCTTATTGACACATCCCTCGCGACACCCTAATTAGATTAATGTTGGACTTGGCTCGAACATTACATGTAAAGAAAATTGGAATCTCAAAGTGAGATGCGCTGTACTAGTAACAAGCTGATAAGATCCTTCGTTGTACTAGAGGAATGTGTGTATCCATCGCTACTACTCTTATAATAAATCTCGATCACGCGCGCTAACTCGAAAGGTATTGCGAGAAGTTGCATTGGTATTTGAGTAGGCTGGATCCATTCTTCATTCAACACCTTCCAAGCAGTGTCTGCAATCCCACGAAGCTTCTGACAAGCCATCTCCTCGGGGTCATTGAAATCTTTCATGTAACATCGCACAGTGGAGGCCACATGTTGCCGATTCTCTTCAAACTTCGAGAAGTAGAAACGACATGGGTAAGTTCAAATTAACTTATCAAATTGAGAAAGATTTAGTGTACTTTTTTATTACACTCAAGTGTAATGTGACTATGTACTCATCCTATGTGACACAACTCACATGGGAGAGGTGATAAAGTAACAACCCAATAATTTGATGTCACATGGGATGAGTGCTTAGTTAATATGAAAATACACTAAGCCTTTCTCTATCAAATTAACGTCACAAATGTGAGAGTAATGTAATTTGCTACAGGTAGATAAATCTGTATAACAGATACACTAGTTTTATATGCACAAATATATATAACTAGCTAGTTTAATTCATGTGATTGATTTATATGAAGGTGTACATAAGAGTCATGTTATTTACAAGTGAATCAACTTTACGAAAAGTTTGCCCCCACCTTCATGTTAAATTGACTTATAAATTTGTCACATATCTATTACTCCAAATATGCGAAAAGTATAGCTAAGTACATGTGTTTTTCTTTTACCTCATGCGACGCAATGTCGCCAATTAGACGGGTAATCATAGCTGAAGCCTCAACAATCTTTGGGTTGCTTGCTAACCAGTCAAAGGTGTCCGGTGTTGCAATGTCTCGCATGCAAAGGAAGAACCCACATGTGAGCAAGCTAGTGCCACTCGAAACCAGTGAGACGTGCAAATGATCCTGAAATGTTGGTGTATGCCCCTCGTTGCACCACTCCGCTTCTTTAAGATAAGCTTTGGCTATTGCTTTGAACTGAGGAAAACAAGAAGCTACATATCAAAAGA
This sequence comes from Colocasia esculenta, assembly GCA_014218235.1. Taxonomy (NCBI): domain Eukaryota; kingdom Viridiplantae; phylum Streptophyta; class Magnoliopsida; order Alismatales; family Araceae; genus Colocasia; species Colocasia esculenta. The sequence goes on along the minus strand of CM024759.1, from coordinate 109,104,760 downwards.
ACTTATTGCTGTATATTATCTAGGAATCATATAGCTGGCCAAAAAAAAAAGATGTCTAGCAATAGGTGGGTGTTATATAATTACACTCTATTTGATTGATTCATTTATGAATGACAAAATTTAATTAAGATATCAAATGAAAGATCCACATTTTCATATATATAGATCAATCACCCGAGAGTGTTACCATGCATATATGTACAGTTGTAATTTAAAAGTGCAGTAAGTATAACTCATTATTGAACAATTAATGTAAGTTTTCAGATCCTAATAAACAATTTTGTCCAAAACCATGTCGTTTAGGCTTTTGAATACTATGAGATCGACGATACATCAGTAAACTGCGCAATGACGTTATTTGAAGATATATATGCGATCATGAAGCTATCTGATTAATGAAAACATTCAAAATGCCGAGCTTTATCCTCCTTATTTGACACTAAGTCCTCTTCATCTGAACAATTCATTAGAAAAAATACACTGTAGACGATGTCTAGTGAGGCCGTATCAGTTCACTGAATTTTTAAAACTCTATTAAAGAGTTTAAGATTTTCTATCAAATTAACTTTGATTGAAATTTTTTTCAAAGAAAGTGACCTCAGATGTACAACAAAATAAAGTTGTCTATGGATGTATCTTAATCTTTGAAGTGATCCACTAAATAAAATTTCTAGATCTGTTACTGTGTATATCATCGTTAAATGTATTAATGCGGAACAAAAGTGAAAAACTGTGATTAAAGGATGCAACTAAAAAATAAAATACCTCTTCTTTAAGATACCGCACACAATAAGATTTCTGTTCTTCTAATAACTTGTCTTCGAACTCCTTCAGAGTGTTAGACAAAGCCACGAAGTACGCCTTCATGTACTCAGGTACTTCAAGTTCGCCAATATCCCATCTACATTTATCAACAGTCATTATATATATATATATATGTATGTATCTTGAAAGCAACATGTAAAGCATGCATGTGTACATATCTTGTTTTCCTAGCTATTATGATTAAACAATGTCAAATCCTTAATTTCAAACTCAAATAACCTCGAGCTAAGAACAAAAAAATGCAACACCTATTCGTACCTTTGCATTACATCTGTTAGCAATTGAAGTTCTTCTAATGTCCCGTATGAGTCATATATATCATCAAGAATGGAGACTAAACAAGCAACCTTGGTCATCATCATTCTGACATGAGCAAGATGGGGTTCGCAGCATACTCCTAGGATCCAGAAGTAACCCTCCACCAGCCTATCCCGAGCGAAGCTGAGCTTTTTGATCAAGCCAAGCTCTTTCCACCATCTAATTAATAAAACGCATTTTGGAAAAAAAAACTTGAGTTATAGAGGTTACAGATAATTGAGTTCTAATTTTTTATTGAAATGGTAGAATATTTGAGACTGGATCCATCTTCAGTGATCTCTTTTTTTTGTGGAGTTAGCTCTGCAATTCAACTTGTGGGTTAACATCGAAACATGGTGTATGACAAGTGTCGTCTTTGTTATCCTGGAAATCTATGTACTTGTGATCTGTATATCTAGCTAGCTTGAACGATAGAATCGAGCGGCAAAAAGCATTTTCGAGAACAGTGGCTTACTACACAAGAAGATTAATTTGCAACAAGTATCACTCACTCAAACGTTACCTAGTGAGATTCTTAATCTCTTCTTGGTGCAGCGACTGAACACGATTGAAATCTAACTTGGCAAGCTCCAAGATCACATCATTTCTTCCTTCCGTTGCTTCGTAAAAGGAGAGGTACTCTCTGGCCTCCAACCTCTTTATCCTTCTAACTAAAGGCATGTTTAATGCCCTGAGTACCTCTGCTGCAAGAGGAGGTTGCAAGCGATCTAACATGTGTTCGAGCTCTCTCCGGCAGAAAGACATGGCTTCCTCGAGGATTCCGTCTTCCTGGGTACCAAGATAAGAAGCCTCATATAGGCTTAGCAAACCGTGGATGTCAGAGCTCAAGCTTCCTCGGAAATGCCCGTGAACATCCATGAACTTGTTGAACTCATCTGCCGGGGATACCATTATTAATAAACATATATGGTCGGATGTTATATATACAGATCATGAGATGACGAGCGTGATATATATGTTTCTCTTGGGCATAAATAACAAGTTTATAGATTGATACGTACCTGAGGGTATGTCGTAGCCCTGTCGCCTCAGAAGCCGAAATCGCAGTGCGGTGGTGTGTAGATCGTCGCTGACCACCATCATCTGTGAGCCATGGATACGAGCTAAGGCCTCACTGATCTCTTTCTCGAAGTGATATGCCAACCCTAGTCTCTGAAGATCATCCACTAGGTTCATCTCTTCTTGCACCCGACGGCCGTCATAAGCAGTACTGCTCATGGAAAACATCGTCCGGACTTCCTCCTTCAACATCTCCACCCTCTGTTGCATCTGTGCATGGTCTATCTGCAACAAAACAGAACACAAGCGTGTGCAACAGTGCAAGGAAACGAAAACGTATCATGTTAATTGTGTGTCAGTGACGGTACTGCTTAAGGTTATCGATGCAGATTTGTGGACCATTAATATTGTTCTGCGAGGTACCTGGTTTTCGGAAACTAACAAGTGGATAAAGAACTCTCCCCAAACAGTCGGATGGAAATTCGCCAATGGACGGGCAATTCCCTGAGCCTCGTTCTTGTTGTTTGGTCGGATGCAACTGCTCACGTCCATCTCTCTTTCTCTCTGTGTGCGTGTGTGTGTGTGGCCTCCATCGGCAAGAATTTATAAGGCGTGCCCTGTCTTCTTTAGGTAGCTAACCTGCACTAGTTATATATGGCAAGTGGAGGAGAAGATCAGAATGCCTTAATTGTCTTCAGAAGATGGTAGATGTATAGTAAATGGAGAGGTTATGAATGCGTTGGAGCTGGTAGATCTATAGATTCTAAATGAAGAGGATATATATATATATGTATATATATTAATATAAGAATGGCATATGGACATCTGGCTGCAGCTATGGCCTTCGTACGTACAGACCTTTTGGAGGCTGCTAGCTTCGTAAGCGTGTTGCCTGCCACCCGCACTAAATTATGTACACATATATAATACTTGTGAGGGCAACATCAATGTCGGTGGGTGAGGGTAGAGAGGATTCTTGATGAGTATGTACGGTTGGCGTCCCCTAAATATATATGGATTGGGATGAGATATTAATATTTAATTTGTTTAAGATTATATCGCATTTGCAGGAAGAAAGTTCTAATTATAAGTGATTTGGCATCACTATTCAGATCGTTTTCTTCTCAATCTGAAGAACTTTAACGAGTCTACTCATAATTAGGAGAAATCTCTAAGCTTGTTTGATTGATAGTTAAACTACTCATGGGTAGTTTAACTATGGGTTGCTTAACCAAAAACTTACCCAATTTTGCTTTGACAACTTACCCCCTCTAACCATGGGTAATTTGGGTAGATTACCCACCTTCTATTTTTTTTAGTCAACTTAACACTTTGACTCTAGTTATCTTTCTTTTGTAATTTAAAAATAAAATAATATTTACATATACATAGTTAAAATAATATTTATAAATTAATAAATATCTTTATAAAATTTTTGAAAAAAAAAAATTACCTATGGGGGTAGCGCTACCCATGGGTAACCTGCAAAAAGCAGATTACCCATGAGTAACCATAAAAAGTTGCCCCTCCCCTCCCCAAACCGTGGGAGGGGGGTTACCCATGGGTAACTTGGAGTTACCCATGGAGTTACCCATGGGTAACCCCCCTCCCAAATCAGTTAGTGTAACGCATAAGGATGAGCGTCTTAAAATATAATTGTAATTCACATAATCTTGAGTCTTGAAATAATGGGTGAAGATTAATAAGATGTAGTCTTAAGAAGTCAACACTGGTGGATCTCTCTTTTCTTTTTTTTTTGAATATGAATCAGAAAATTGCATAAAAACAATCAAAAGATAAAGATAATCAAGAATAATTACCCTAAAATACGGAATATTAAAAGAATAACCAAGCTAATGCACAAAACTTATTTAAGATCTAACTGTCAGGTTCATAATCGTAAGGAATCTTCTTATAGAGATATCTAATAAGAAGATGTCCCAAAGAGAACTTAGTTATAGAATTTACTCGAAAAAGAAGAGAGGGCACAGAGGAAAGTGGTAAGGACATAGCAACTTAAGAGATCTAGATCAGCTGGTGCGGAATGAGAGAAATGAGACATATCAGATTAATGTGTAATGAGATTCGAGTACGTAAAAGTAATTGGCAGCGATGAGTAAGAGCTGAGTGAATGACATCTCTAACTTGTGTCCTGCACACTTAACAAATGATCAGATTTATTATCCAACTTAGCCCTCCTGTCATAGTGGTGCAAACCATCTCAATCATTGAGCTGGATACTCATTAAAATCTACCCATATTAAATTAATGAACCATCTTAATCATACTGGGCAGAGAGTTGGGTCCCTGAGCTCAAGCGTACTTTCGAGAGCATAGACTGTGCAGAGGAGGATCAGGTTTGTTTGACAATTTATCAACTGAAGGGGTCAGCCCACGAGTGGTGGAAGATAGTGAGCCTGACCAGTTTTCAGGGCAGCAGGGTAGACCAGATAGTTTGGGAGCAGTTTCTGGAGGTCATTCATGGCGAGTACTTCCCCGACTACGCTTGTCGTGAGAGGAGGGACCGATTTCACGAGCTGACGCAGGGAGAGCTGACTATGGTGTGGTACCACCAGAGGTTCGTACAGCTTTTGCGGCACGCCCCTCATGTAGCCACTAGTGAGTAGGCTCACACTTAGCAGTTCATTAGTGTTAGTTATGGATGTCCTCAAGCCAATCATAACTTGTACAATTTTGTTCTTTGATAATAATAATAAGGCTTTTATATTCATTATGTGTAATTCGTTTATTGTTTCATTATGAAGTCCATGAATATACGCAATGGATATTAATTATGATGAGATCATAACAATGAGATTAATATCCTTTAAACGTATATTCTTAATTGTTCCTAGTCGGAGGATATTCAAGAAGGACATTGAATATCCGGTTAGACTAGTATAGATTGCACCTGCTCATATGATGAGGGTGACTGGTCTCATAATCACTTGTGTGGAGATACTAAGGTGAATCTGTAGGTGCTCATTGGAGAATGAGTTCACTGAATTGATCCGTTATGAATCGCTAGATGGTAATGTTACCTAACTGTCAATCAGCTAGATTCATTGTCACAGTGGCGTGATTGGTCCTTAGACCTGAGACACCAAGGACACCTTGCTGGTGGACTTCTGGGTTTTGACCTTGACTTATAGATCTCTAGCCATGAGGTCTTAATCAGTTAAGTGATCGGATCTAGCGGAATACCTTCGAAGGTGATTGTGTGGTCAATATGGGATCGCTCGCTCTCGGTAATAGGAGAGTGAATGCTCTACGGAAGGATGCCTGATAGTCCCTGGCCAGGGCAAGACTACTTATCAGAAAAGGAGTTTTCTGATATTGTTATGCGGCATCTAAACCAAGTGAGTACACACATTAGGGTTTGACAGTTGACCATACCTTAAGTGCATTCGGGAGCATTGTACGAGCGAAGGATTATAATCACGTGGTAACTGATGATACAAAAGGTTCCTTGAATGGGTTGCTGAACCCCAATGCTTTCCAGGATCAAGTGGTGTTGCTTGGCACCCAACTTAATTGGAAGCCCGGTCAATTATCGTGAGACGATAATTGATTGTGTAATTAATTAATATGAGATGTTAATTAATTACCATAAGTCAATAAAGAGTTATTGAGCTTAATAGGCTGAAAACTGGACTAGCAGTTGGGCCTAGAGTGTCACACGCATAAGAGTTCCGAGCAGACTGGGCAAGGTGTACTTTATAGACAATGACTGGGTTTTTGTGAAAAACCATGGTGTCTATAAATATACGCTGAGAGTTAAACCCTGGGCCAAGCTCCAGGCTTAACCCTGGCCGCCCCCCACCTCTCTCTCTCCCCAGGGCGCCCCCCACCCTCTCTCTCCTCTCTTCGGCACATGGTGGAGCTGAGATCCGGGAGACGCGTGGAGAACGAGGAGATCCTGTCTGCGTCCGGAGCTCGCGTGGATACGTCTAGAGGCCGGACACTTGAACGGCTTGAAGCACCGGCGCCTCCTGCGCCACCACCTCCCCGGATTCGGGAGTTACGCAACCCCGCAAAGGTAAAGATGAGATCTGCCTGTGCGTGGTTTACCTATTTAGTTCGATTCCGATGGCCGGCAACGATATCTACTTGAGGGATTCGCGTTTCCGCTGTGCTCTATACGAAACCTTACAGTGGTATCAGAGCCAGGTTGCTGGTACGTTCAGAATCGGCGTCTCATGTATGATATTTCATGTGTTTTGTCGATTCGTGTTGTGCACAAGTTGCCAATTTTGTCGTGTTCGTGGGTCGCACATGGGATGTGCATTTGCCGCTTGGTACATGGAAGGCGTTCTTGGTACCAAGGGCTTCCCGAAGAACCCCTCGTGCCATCATTTGGCCACCCGTGGAGGTCGTACGGGCGCCTGCAAAGTGCCGCCGTCGCACTGGTTGTAGCTTCTTGGACAGTCCAAGAAGTGGCGATTTGCAGGTTTGTAGGGTCATTTTTGGGGTTTTCTGGGTGCCTAGGGAGAAGGGCGGCGAGGTCCGGCGCCGGCGGCGCCGTCCGCAGCCGCCCGGGGCGGCGCGGTCCCCCCCCCCCGCCGCGGCCCTGCGAACCAAGGCGGCGGCGGCCTAGGGCTCGCCCTCGGGCGAGCCCTAGCGGGCGGAGGGAGCGACCCCGCGGGTCGCCCCCGCGGGCCCTGGGTCCGGGTGACTTACCTGGACCCAGGGCGGGGCCCGGGCCACCCGCGCGGGTGGCCCGCGCGCCCCACCGGATCCGGTTGGACCGGATCCGGTCCCCCCTTCCCCCTTTTAATTTTTAAAATTGTTTTAATTGTTTTTAAATTGTTTAAAAAACATTTAAACATGTTTTAAAATCCCAGAAAATTATGAAAATTAGTTTTAAGAGTTTTAAAAATGTTTTAACTCTCTGTAAATTATTTTTCATATAAATGACCCATTACTTAATTAGTTTAATGGAAATCTGAAACCATTTTAGTTCTTTCCTCTAATCTAATTAAGTCATGTTAATTGATTTAGAAATGTGATTTTTAAATTAATTAACTGTACATCTTGGCGACTTCATGCAGTAACGCTGAATGGCATTTATCTAATGTTGATTAGATGTAATCCATGTTAGCTAAATTGTTTAGTTAAATGGTTTTCAAAATATAGTTATTATATTTTTGAAGTAAAATATTTCAGAAGTAATTATGTGATAATTGCTTGTTGATGCATGTGATGTGTGTGGATGGATGGTCATGGACTTAGATATCATGTGATGAATGTTATGGTTAATGGCAAATGATGTAATTTATGAGGACTGCGTGCCTCCCTCTCTCCCTCTATTAAATCCGAGTTGTACATTCTATCTCCCTCCTGTTATGTACTCCCCTTGACTTGTTCAAGGTTTCTTATTATTATCTGATGTACATTTATGGGCCTGCGAGCCCAATTTAAATATTACTTGTAATTTTAAGAAGCAGATTGGCGGAGATGGAGGAGAGTACCCTGCAGGACCTTCATGGAGATAAAGTTACATCAAGCTAGAGCATCAGATGCGGAACTGCCATTTGTTCACCATATTTGTGGATTACCAACTGGCTCTAGTAATGCCACTCTAGGTTAAAGTCCATGATCATCCATCGTTTTTCTTCATATATATGATATGTGTGGAATGTGCTTTGATATATATAATTAAATATATGATATTCCAAATTCTATATATCAATAGCACGCAGATATAGAGACTAAGATAAAATATGTCAAAATCCCTCCTCGTTCAAACTTTAAGCCGTAGCGTAATCATTTAGAATGAATTACGTGGCCCTCCATCATTATAGTTTTAGGATTGCCATTAGATCGGGCAAGTTTGTTGTGTTATCCACAAGGCTTGTCAAGTCTAATGACAGACTAAAACTATGGCATGATGATGCCTTAAACGGGGTAGAGGACCGGTGTAGCTTTGTTGTGCTATCCACAAGGGCTACATCCAAATCTATGCTCGTTACGTAATGATGGTATTGCTTAGACTGGATTTAATGATTGTTGTGCTATCCACAAGGTCATTAAAATTCAGGGGCCAAAATAAGATCGATATTGCAAGAGTTGCAAGTGTCAAGGGTTGACCGCTTTCAGATCATAGTATGGTTTGTTGTGCTATCCACAAGATCATGCTATGAGTCTGTGAGATTCCGATCCCCACTAGGAGACCGTCGGAGTCTCCCATTCTGTATATCTGAGGGTTATACAATCTGCCGGAAAATAGTGGGAGCTAATCTTAATTAAAGTCATAATCTAGATTTAATTATTATTATGAGCATCTGCTAATTGTCTTTACATTTTCTTTATAGGCAAAAATGTCGTCAGGTAACCCACTCCGTGGCATACTGGATGCCAACAGATTGACAGGCCCGAACTACTCGGATTGGCTCAGAAACCTGAAGATTGTCCTCATGTCTGAGCGCATTGCCTATGTCCTGGAAGGGGAGATCCCAGCTGAACCACCCCTTGATGCACCTAAAGGGGAAACGCTTGAATTTGCGAAGTGGAAGGAGGATTCCACTCTGGCCCAATGCTACATGCTTGCCTCAATGAGCAATAAATTGCAAAGGCAGCATGAGAACATGGATGCTAGATCCATCATGCAGCACTTGCAGGAGCTCTTTGAAGAGCAGAGCAGGGTGGAGAGATATGAGATATCCAAGGCCCTGTTCAGAGCTCGCATGGCAGAGGGGTCTTCAGTACAGTCACATGTGTTGAAGATGATAGAGTGGATTGAGAGGCTCGAAGGGCTTGGTTTTCCTCTTGACAAGGAACTAAGCACGGACCTCATTCTCCAGTCACTTCCAGATTCATATTCCCAGTTCATTGTGAATTTCACAATGAACAAGATTGAGGTGAGTTTAGCTGAGATGCTCAACATGCTGAAGACTGCTGAGGGCAACCTTAAGAAGGAAAAGCCCACTGTTCTCATGGTTGGAAAGTCCAACAAGAAGAGGAGAGCAGGGCAAGCTTTAAGAAAGGCAATGCTAAGAAGCAGTCTAAGCAGAAACAAAAGAAGGACATAGGCAAAGGAGAAGAAAAGGGCGAGTGCTTCCACTGCAAGAAGAAAGGGCACTGGAAAAGAAATTGCAAGGATTACCTTGCAATGAAGGCTCAGGAGAAGCAGAAGCTTGGCGAAGCTTCAGGTATCTATATGATAGATCTTCACTTGTCTATTAGAGATTCTACATCTTGGGTTTTGGACACTGGATGTGCTTCTCATATCTGCAATGATGTGCAGGTGCTGACAAGTAGAAGGAAGCTGAGCAAGGGCGAGGTGAACTTGAGGCTTGGAAATGGCACAAGTGTTGGTGCACACACTGTGGGGACAGTGAAGCTCAAGTTACCCTCAGGAGATTTACTTTTATTAGATGATTGCTATTTTGTGCCTAGCATCATTAAGAACATTATTTCTGTTTCTTGTTTAGACAGAGTTGGATACAAGTTTACCATTGAGAACAATAGTTGTTCAGTTTATTTGAGAAATAAACTAGTTGCTTTAGCAAATTTGGTGAATGGTTTGTATCTACTTGATGTTTCTTATGATAATCTCCACGTTGATGTTTCTCCTAAGAGAAGTAAGAATAGTGTGAACACTGCCTACTTGTGGCATTGTAGGCTTGGTCACATTGGTGAGAATAGGCTTCAAAAGTTGCATAAGAATGGATACTTGGATCCATTTGATTATGAATCATATGCAACTTGCGAATCCTGTTTAATGGGTAAGTTGACCAAATCTCCATTTAGTGGACATGGAGATAGGGCCAAGGACATATTGGAACTAATACATTCGGATGTATGTGGTCCAATGTCTACCCAAGCCAAGGGTGGCTACTCATACTTCATTACATTCACGGATGATCACTCAAGGTACGGATTTGTTTACTTAATGAAGTACAAATCTGAAGCCTTTGGGAAATTCCAAGAATTTAAGAATGAAGTTGAGAAGCAAACTGGAAAGAGTATTAAAATCCTACGGTCAGACCGAGGAGGTGAATACTTAAGTACAGAGTTCACACAATTCTTAAAGGATAATGGTATCCTTTCTCAATGGACTCCTCCCTATACACCACAGATGAATGGTGTATCGGAAAGGAGAAATCGTACCTTGTTGGACATGGTGCGATCCATGATGAGCCGTTCACAGTTACCAGTTTCCTTATGGGGATATGCGCTAGAGTCAGCGGCATATCTGCTGAACAGGGTTCCAAGTAAATCTGTGTCTTCCACTCCATATGAGATATGGAAGGGTAGAAAGCCTGATTTTAAACATGTTAAAATCTGGGGCTGTCCTGCCCACGTGAGGAGACATGACCCAGATAAACTGGAATCCAGAACCGATAAGTGCAGGTTTGTTGGATACCCAAAAGAAACGTTTGGGTACTACTTTTACCATCCTGGTGAACAAAGAGTGTTTGTCGCCAGGAGAGCTGTCTTCTTGGAAGAGGAGTACCTTACCCAAGAGGACAGTGGGAGTAAAGTAGATCTAGAAGAGGTTCTAGATCCACAAATTGTGCAAAGTCCACTGGGTGAGACATCGGTTCCGGAACCTGTTCAGGATTATACACACATTCAGCGTAGGTCTGGTAGAGTACCTAGACAGCCTGAAAGATATGTTGGACATATCAGTGAAGGCATGTCTTTTGATGAGGATGGTGATCCAAAGACCTACCAAGAGGCTGTTGATTGTCCTCAGTCAGGGAAATGGCGAGATGCCATGAATTCTGAGATGCAGTCCATGTACACCAACCAAGTTTGGAACTTGGTAGACTTGCCCAAAGGTATTGTACCTATTGGGTGCAAGTGGATCTTTAAGAGAAAGATCGGTGCAGATGGACAAATCGACACTTATAAGGCAAGGTTGGTGGCAAAGGGGTATCGTCAAAGGCAAGGAATTGACTATGACGAAACTTTCTCACCAGTTGCCATGATAAAGTCGATCAGAATTCTTCTTGCCATAGCTGCATACTTTGATTACGAGATCTGGCAGATGGATGTGAAGACCGCTTTCCTTAATGGAAACATTGAGGAGGAAGTGTATATGATACAACCTGAGGGATTTACATCCAAAGAGTGTCCAGATAAAGTATGCAAGCTTCAAAGATCCATCTATGGATTGAAGCAAGCTTCTCGTAGTTGGAACATAAGGTTTGATGAGGCTATCAAATCTTATGACTTCATTAAGAATGAAGATGAACCATGTGTGTATAAGAAAGTCAGTGGGAGTGCTATCACTTTTCTTGTACTTTACGTTGATGACATCTTACTCATTGGGAATGATGTAGGGATGTTATCATCAGTAAAGGTTTGGCTGTCAAAGAACTTCTCCATGAAGGATTTGGGAGAAGCATCCTACGTATTGGGAATACGTATCTATAGAGATAGATCTAAGAGGATGCTTGGCTTGACCCAATCATGTACATAGATACCATTGTCAAAAGGTTTGGCATGGAAAATTCCAAGAGAGGTCTCATACCTATGAGACATGGGATTATTCTCTCTAAGGAGCAGTCTCCTAAGACTCCTGAAGAGAGGGCAGCCATGGATAGAGTCCCCTATGCCTCGGCTATAGGGTCTATCATGTATGCCATGATATGTACAAGGCCTGATGTGGCATTTGCTCTAAGTGTTACGAGCAGATATCAGGCAAATCCAGGTGAAACACACTGGATGGCTGTGAAATGTATCTTAAGTACTTGAGAAGGACTAAGGATATATTTCTGGTCTATGGAGGAGGGGACTTGAAACTCCGGGTATATACTGACTCGAGTTTCCAGTCGGATCCAGATGATAGAAAGTCTACATTTGGATTTGTGTTCACTTTGAACGGGGGTGCAGTGAGCTGGAAGAGTTCCAAGCAGGAAACCACTGCAGACTCAACGACAGAAGCTGAGTACATTGCTGCAACTGAAGCAGCCAAGGAGGCAGTGTGGATGAAGAAGTTCATCACCGACCTTGGTGTGGTACCAGGTGACTCTGATCCGATCCCATTGCTGTGTGACAACAATGGGGCCATTGCGCAAGCGAAAGAGCCGCGGTTTCATCAGAAGTCGAAGCACATTCTGAGACGATTTCACTTGATCAGGGAGATTATCACTAGAGGAGATGTACTGGTGGAAAGAGTTCCTTCAGTCGACAACATTGCAGATCCATTGACGAAGCCTCTGTCTCAATTTGTGTTTGAGCGCCACCTAGAGTCTATGGGTTTAAGACATAAAGGTGATTGACTTTAGTCCAAGTGGGAGATTGTTAGTTATGGATGTCCTCAAGCCAATCATAACTTGTACAATCTTGTTCTTTGATAATAATAATAAGGCTTTTATATTCATTATGTGTAATTCGTTTATCGTTTCATTATGAAGTCAATGAATATACGCAATAGATATTAATTATGATGAGATCATAACAATGAGATTAATATCCTTTAAACGTATATTCTTAAATGTTCCTAGTCGGAGGATATTCAAGAAGGACATTGAATATCCGGTTAGACTAGTATAGATTGCACCTGCTCATATGATGAGGGTGACTGGTCTCATAGTCACTTGTGTGGAGACACTAAGGTGAATCTGTAGGTGCTCATTGGAGAATGAGTTCACTGAACTGATCCGTTATGAATCGCTGGATGGTAATGTTACCTAACTGTCAACCAACTAGATTCATTGTCACAGTGGCGTGATTGGTCCTTAGACCTGAGACACCAAGGACACCTTGTTGGTGGACTTCTGTGTTTTGACCTTGACTTATAGATCTCTAGCCATGAGGTCTTAATCAGTTAAGTGATCAGATCTAGTGGAATACCTTCGAAGGTGATTGTGTGGTCAATATGGGATCGCTCGCTCTCGGTAATAGGAGAGTGAATGCTCTACGGAAGGATGCCTGATAGTCCCTGACCAGGGCAAGACTACTTATCAGAAAAGGAGTTTTCTGATATTGTTATGCGGCATCTAAACCAAGTGAGTACACACATTAGGGTTTGACAGTTGACCATACCCTAAGTGCACTCGGGAGCATTGTACGAGCGAAGGATTATAATCACGTGGTAACTGATGATACAAAAGGTTCCTTGAATGGGTTGCTGAACCCCAATGCTTTCCAGGATCAAGTGGTGTTGCTTGGCACCCAACTTGATTGGAAGCCCGGTCAATTATCGTGAGACGATAATTGATTGTGTAATTAATTAATATGAGATGTTAATTAATTACCATAAGTCAATAAGAGTTATTGAGCTTAATGGGCTGAAAACTGGACTAGCAGTTGGGCCTAGAGGGTCACACGCATAAGAGTTCCGAGCAGACTGGGCAAGGTGTACTTTATAGACAATGACTGGGTTTTTGTGAAAAACCGCGGTGTCTATAATTATACGCTGAGAGTTAAACCCTGGGCCAAGCTCCAGGCTTAACCCTGGCCGCCCCCCTCCTCTCTCTCTCCCAGGGCGCCCCCCATCCTCTCTCTCCTCTCTTCGGCACATGGTGGAGCTGAGATCCGGGAGACGCGTGGAGAACGAGGAGATCCCGTCTGCGTCCGGAGCTCGCGTGGATACGTCTAGAGGCCGGACACTTGAACGGCTTGAAGCACCGGCGCCTCCTGCACCACCACCTCCCCGGATTCGGGAGTTACGCAACCCCGCAAAGGTAAAGATGAGATCTGCCTGTGCGTGGTTTACAGATTTAGTTCGATTCCGACGGCCGACAACGATATCTACCTGAGGGATTCGCGTTTCCGCTGCGCTCTATACGAAACCTTACAATTAGTGGGTCACGTTCGGAGTTGAGGTGGGCCATGGCTGGCCATCTCTGCGACACCATGGCATTGGCAGTGGCCAGAGCTACCGCCTTGGAGAGAGATTGTCGGTTCCAACCGCAACAGGGAGGAGGTTCGGCGAGGTCTACCCTGTACCAACGCTCCTCGAGCAGCCGAGGGAGTGTGTCTTCTTCTTCTTTTTTGGGCACAGGGGGCATTGGCCTGACCTCGAAATTGAAGAGGTTGTTCACATAAGGGGGTAAACGGCATTCCCAGTAGTCATCTTAGTACAGACGTTAGCCAGAGCAGCCAGTGGAGCAGTTAGTGTAGCAGGGTGCAGAGCCGAGTCAGCAGGGCACGAGTGGTTTTTACTACGGGCAGTTGGGTCACTTCAAGCGGGAGTGTCCGTTGAGGCAGGGGTAGCAGCAGTTGGCACCTCCACAATACACACATTGTCACGTCCCTCCAATTTAGCAGCGGAATAAATTGGGGAGACGTGAGGAAAGTATATGGTAACGTAAATTGCACGTACAATCGCAAATAATCAGAGCAACTAATGAACAATAATTGAAATAAATTCTTCCTTTTTATTGATAAATCACCTAAATTATTACATCCACTAATTCTAAGCCAAAACATAGGGCTTAATGATATCATTACAGTGGAGAGGATAACTAAGAAAATATCTAACTAGAATCTACGATACTAAGGTCATTCTGTCGCTATGACTCTAGATCACTTATCACTCCAGTCCATTCCCGTTGGTGTAGGTAAGGTCATCATCTGGCTTACCTAAAACATATATGACAAATAGCACAGAGTGAGTGATAACGCTCAGTAAGACTTAATATCTCGTGTAAATAGGTATGCGTTAAGTGATTAATGTCTTGTAAAGTAGGATAACTACATAGAACGATCAAGTATAGACAAGAGAGTAATATCACATGATAGCACAAGGGTGATAATACATAAAAAAAAATAATACAAAACTAGCATGATAAAGGATTGGCCATATAACGAAATAGCGTGTATGGTTGTACAAAAGTGCACTAGTTGCGATATCATGTAACGATTGGTCGTTCATTTTATCAATCGAGAGAATATAGTAATGTGATTGATTGATTATCATAGATTAAGTCTTGATAGTATAAATGGCGCTGGGTGTATGCCAAACACCCTGATCAATTTAACTTCCATGAGCAAATAGCACTTTTCGAGCACTCCCCTCAGGACCAGATCGGGTCATATTGCCTGGCATTGGTTATGTTTATTATCTTAGACAATCAATTGTATGGCCAAATAGAGTACCAAAAATAGATGAGAGTAATAGACGAATAGACGAGAGTGTAGAGAGAATGTGAACAGATAAGAGTATCGAGATAGTAGATGAGAATAGGGACATAATCATAAAATAACGATAAACGAATGATAGCAACAGTTGCACAGCACTAGGTCGAGTGCCGGCAATCCGGTATAAGTCACAACCACCCACTAGCCATGCCATGAACATAGGCTAGAGATTCGCGTGATCCAAAGGTAAGAAAGAACACACTAAGGCCATTGGATCATGCTGATCCCTGAGGGTGTAAAAGGATCTTAATGGTGCAACCCGCTCATCGGCAATGAACGTCCGTCAAAGCCAAGGAGACTTACAGAGGCCTTGACAAGAAGTCCCTAGTCCGGTCAAGAGCATTCCCAATGGAGAGGTGGTCCAAGTCAAGAAAGAAGTGTGTACAAAACAAGTGTCTGTTGTGCCTTGAGTGCTCGAAGGCAGATGGATGCAATAACGGTATACAACACGTGCGAATAAAATGGAAACAAGTTCATTAAAATAATTGGGAGATTAAGTAAATGATTACACTTAATTACAAGATATATTATTGAGTAATTTAATAAGGTTTCATGGCAAACATTAACGTTTAGTGTGTACGTACATGTGTAAGATAATCATGAGAGCAAGTATAATCATGCACATAGCATTTAATTAATTGAGTTTATATAAATAAAGCCCAATATTAGTAACCAGGCCGCTACTATTCACAACAGTATATAATTAAGGTTAAATAGGAATTAAATGGCATCATTAACAGGGGTGTACATGAATTTTAGGGTTCTGGTTGCAATATTGAAATCACGACGGGGGTACCCGTCGCGTTTCAAGTCACGACAGAAGGGATGGTCGCATTCTGCTGAATCAGGTCGGGCCCATGAGTGCGGTGGATACCGCGATGGGTCGAGCCATCTCGTTCAAGACACGACAGTCCACCCAATCACGACCTTCTGAGATCGTGACGGGTCGGGCTATCATGATTTCAGAAGGCGGGTTAAAGCCCAAAAGGGGAAACAATCCCATTTTAGGTTTCAGTCCTTCCTTCCAAGGCTTGATATAGGGCCATTCAAAAATCTGTATAAAATCGCAAGAATGTTAAGAAAATATGAAACTAGTTTTAAACGAAAGTAGACATGTAGATGTATCAACAGGCATGAGTAATTTGAAAACAGGCATGGAATGGACATGCTTTAATTAGGTTACATTTTAGTGACCTAAAACATGCACAATGTTGAAATTTGATTTAATTTGCAAAGGATACATGATGGAAATTGAGGGAAATGGATCATTCAATTCCTACCATCATGCAATATTTATAATAAAATTCGCAAGGCATGTGATCAAGTGTATTAATTGATTGAAAGAAAACACGTGAGTTCGGGGACATGTATAGCACAAGGATTGGGGCATGAAATACTCCTTCATGGCACAATGAAAATTGGGGCAAACTATAAAGTTTCGTATAGAGCGCAGCGGAAACGCGAATCCCTCAGGTAGATATCGTTGCCGGCCGTCGGAATCGAACTAAATCGGTAAACCACGCACAAGGAGATCTCATCTTTACCTTTGTGGGGTTGCGAAACTCCCGAATCCGGAGAGGAGGTGGTGCAGGAGGCGCCGGTGCTTCAAGCCGTTCAAGTGTCCGGCCTCTAGACGTATCCACGCGAGCTTCGGACGCAGACGGGATCTCCTCGTTCTCCACGCGTCTCCCAGATCTCAGCTCCACCATGTGCCAGAGAGAGGAGAGAGAGGATGGGGGCGCCCTGGGAGAGAGAGAGGAGGGGGCGGCCAGGGTTAAGCCTGGAGCTTGGCCCAGGGTTTAACTCTCAACGTATATTTATAGACACCGCGGTTTTTCACAAAAACCCAGTCATTGTCTATAAAGTACACCATGCCCAATCTGCTCGGAACTCTTATGCGTGTGACCCCCTAGGCCCAACTGCTAGTCTAGTTTTCAGCCCATTAAGCTTAATAACTCTTTATTGACTTATGGCAATTAATTAACATCTCATATTAATTAATTACACAATCAATTATCGTCTCACGATAATTGACCGGGCTTCCAATCAAGTTGGATGCCAAGCAACACCACTTGATCTTGGAAAGCATTGGGGTTCAGCAACCCATTCAAGGAACCTTTTGTATCATCAGTTACCACGTGACTTTAATCCTTCGCTCGTACAATGCTCCCGAGTGCACTTAGGGTATGGTCAACTGTCAAACCCTAATGTGTGTACTCACTTGGTTTAGATGCCGCATAACAATATCAGAAAACTCCTTTTCTGATAAGTAGTCTTGCCCTAGCCAAGGACTATTAGGCATCCTTCCGTAGAGCATTCACTCTCCTATTACCGAGAGCGAGCGATCCCATATTGACCACACAATCACCTTCGAAGGTATTCCGCTAGATCCGATCACTTAACTGATTAAGACCTCATGGCTAGAGATCTATAAGTCAAGGTCAAAACCTAGAAGTCCACCAACAAGGTGTCCTTGGTGTCTCAGGTCTAAGGACCAATCACGCCACTGTGACAATGAATCTAGTTGGTTGACAGTTAGGTAACATTACCATCCAGCGATTCATAACGGATCAGTTCAGTGAACTCATTCTCCAATGAGCACCTACAGATTCACCTTAGTGTCTCCACACAAGTGACTATGAGACCAGTCACCCTCATCATATGAGCAGGTGCAATCTATACTAGTCTAACCGGATATTCAATGTCCTTCTTGAATATCCTCCGACTAGGAACAATTAAGAATATACGTTTAAAGGATATTAATCTCATTGTTATGATCTCATCATAATTAATATCCATTGCGTATATTCATGGACTTCATAATGAAACGATAAACGAATTACACATAATGAATATAAAAGCCTTATTATTATCAAAGAACAAGATTGTACAAGTTATGATTGGCTTGAGGACATCCATAACTAACAATCTCCCACTTGGACTAAAGCCAATCACCTTTATGTCTTAAACCCATAGACTCTAGGTGGCGCTTAAACACAATTTGAGACAGAGGCTTCGTCAATGGATCTGCAATGTTGTCGACTGAAGGAACTCTTTCCACCAGTACATCTCCTCTAGTGATTATCTCCCTGATCAGATGAAATCGCCTCAGAATGTGCTTCGACTTCTGATGAGACCGCGGCTCTTTCGCTTGCGCAATGGCCCCATTGTTGTCACAAGCAATGGGATTGGATCAGAGTCACCTGGCACCACACCAAGGTCGGTGATGAACTTCTTCATCCACACTGCCTCCTTGGCGGCTTCAGCTGCAGCAATGTACTCAGCTTCTGTCGTCGAGTCTGCAGTGGTTTCTTGCTTGGAACTCTTCCAGCTCACTGCACCCCCGTTCAAAGTGAACACAAACCCAGATGTAGACTTGCTATCATCTGGGTCTGACTGGAAACTCGAGTCAGTATATGCCCGAAGTTTCAAGTCCCCTCCTCCATAGACCAGAAATATATCCTTAGTCCTTCTCAAGTACTTAAGGATACATTTCACAGCCATCCAGTGTGTTTCACCTGGATTTGCCTGATATCTGCTCGTAACACTTAGAGCAAATGCCACATCAGGTCTTGTACATAGCATGGCATACATGATAGACCCTATAGCCGAGGCATAGGGGACTCTATCCATGGCTGCCCTCTCTTCAGGAGTCTTAGGAGACTGCTCCTTAGAGAGAATAATCCCATGTCTCATAGGTATGAGACCTCTCTTGGAATTTTCCATGCCAAACCTTTTGACAATGGTATCTATGTACATGGATTGGGTCAAGCCAAGCATCCTCTTAGATCTATCTCTATAGATACGTATTCCCAATACGTAGGATGCTTCTCCCAAATCCTTCATGGAGAAGTTCTTTGACAACCAAACCTTTACTGATGATAGCATCCCTACATCATTCCCAATGAGTAAGATGTCATCAACGTAAAGTACGAGAAAAGTGATAGCACTCCCACTGATTTTCTTATACACACATGGTTCATCTTCATTCTTAATGAAGTCATAAGATTTGATAGCCTCATCAAACTTATGTTCCAACTACGAGAAGCTTGCTTCAATCCATAGATGGATCTTTGAAGCTTGCATACTTTGTCTGGACACTCTTTGGATGTAAAACCCTCAGGTTGTATCATATACACTTCCTCCTCAATGTTTCCATTAAGGAAAGCGGTTTTACATCCATCTGCCAGATCTCGTAATCAAAGTATGCAGCAATGGCAAGAAGAATTCTGATCGACTTTATCATAGCAACTGGTGAGAAAGTTTCGTCATAGTCAATTCCTTGCCTTTGACGATACCCCTTTGCCACCAACCTTGCCTTATAAGTGTCGATCTGTCCATCTGCACCGATCTTTCTCTTAAAGATCCACTTGCACCCAATAGGTACAATACCTTCGGGCAAGTCTACCAAATTCCAAACTTGGTTGGTGTACATGGACTGCATCTCAGAATTCATGGCATCTCGCCATTTCCCTGACTGAGGACAATCAACAGCCTCTTGGTAGGTCTTTGGATCATCATCCTCATCATAAGACATGCCTTCACTGATATGTCCAACATATCTTTCAGGCTGTCTAGGTACTCTACCAGACCTACGCTGAATGTGTGTATATTCCTGAACAGGTTCCGGAACCGATGTTTCACCTAGTGGACTTTGCACAATTTGTGGATCTAGAACCTCTTCTAGATCTACTTTACTCCCATTGTCCTCTTGGGTAAGGTATTCCTCTTCCAAGAAGACAGCTCTCCTGGCAACAAACACTCTTTGTTCACCAGGATGGTAAAAGTAGTACCCAAATGTTTCTTTTGGGTATCCAACAAATCTGCACATATCGGTTCTAGATTCTAGTTTATCTGGGTCATGTCTCCTCACGTGGGCAGGACAGCCCCAGATTTTAACATGTTTAAAATCAGGCTTTCTACCCTTCCATATCTCATATGGAATGGAAGACACAGATTTACTTGGAACCCTGTTCAGCAGATATGCCGCTGACTCTAGCGCATATCCCCATAAGGAAACTGGTAACTGTGAACGGCTCATCATGGATCGTACCATGTCCAACAAGGTACGATTTCTCCTTTCCGATACACCATTCATCTGTGGTGTATAGGGAGGAGTCCATTGAGAAAGGATACCATTATCCTTTAAGAATTGTGTGAACTCTGTACTTAAGTATTCACCTCCTCGGTCTGACCGTAGGATTTTAATACTCTTTCCAGTTTGCTTCTCAACTTCATTCTTAAATTCTTGGAATTTCCCAAAGGCTTCAGATTTGTACTTCATTAAGTAAACAAATCCGTACCTTGAGTGATCATCCGTGAATGTAATGAAGTATGAGTAGCCACCCTTGGCTTGGGTAGACATTGGACCACATACATCCGAATGTATTAGTTCCAATATGTCCTTGGCCCTATCTCCATGTCCACTAAATGGAGATTTGGTCAACTTACCCATTAAACAGGATTCGCAAGTTGCATATGATTCATAATCAAATGGATCCAAGTATCCATTCTTATGCAACTTTTGAAGCCTATTCTCACCAATGTGACCAAGCCTACAATGCCACAAGTAGGCAGTGTTCACACTATTCTTACTTCTCTTAGGAGAAACATCAACGTGGAGATTATCATAAGAAACATCAAGTAGATACAAACCATTCACCAAATTTGCTAAAGCAACTAGTTTATTTCTCAAATAAACTGAACAACTATTGTTCTCAATGGTAAACTTGTATCCAACTCTGTCTAAACAAGAAACAGAAATAATGTTCTTAATGATGCTAGGCACAAAATAGCAATCATCTAATAAAAGTAAATCTCCTGAGGGTAACTTGAGCTTCACTGTCCCCACAGTGTGTGCACCAACACTTGTGCCGTTTCCAAGCCTCAAGTTCACCTCGCCCTTGCTCAGCTTCCTTCTACTTGTCAGCACCTGCACATCATTGCAGATATGAGAAGCACATCCAGTGTCCAAAACCCAAGATGTAGAATCTCTAATAGACAAGTGAAGATCTATCATATAGATACCTGAAGCTTCGCCAAGCTTCTGCTTCTCCTGAGCCTTCATTGCAAGGTAATCCTTGCAATTTCTTTTCCAGTGCCCTTTCTTCTTGCAGTGGAAGCACTCGCCTTTTCTTCTCCTTTGCCTGTGTCCTTCTTTTGTTTCTGCTTAGACTGCTTCTTAGCATTGCCTTTCTTAAAGGCTTGCCCTGCTCTCCTCTTCTTGTTGGACTTTCCAACCATGAGAACAGTGGGCTTTTCCTTCTTAAGGTTGCCCTCAGCAGTCTTTAGCATGTTGAGCATCTCAGCTAAACTCACCTCAATCTTGTTCATTGTGAAGTTCACAATAACTGGGAATATGAATCTGGAAGTGACTGGAGAATGAGGTCCGTGCTTAGTTCCTTGTCAAGAGGAAAACCAAGCCCCTCGAGCCTCTCAATCCACTCTATCATCTTCAGCACATGAGTCTGTACTGAAGACCCCTCTGCCATGCGAGCTCTGAACAGGGCCTTGGATATCTCATATCTCTCCACCCTGCTCTGCTCTTCAAAGAGCTCTTGCAAGTGCTGCATGATGGATCTAGCATCCATGTTCTCATGCTGCCTTTGCAACTCATTGCTCATTGAGGCAAGCATGTAGCATTGGGCCAGAGTGGAATCCTCCTTCCACTTCGCAAACTCAAGCGTTTCCCCTTCAGGTGCATCAAGGGGTGGTTCAGCTGGGATCTCACCCTCCAGGACATAGGCAATGCGCTCAGACCTGAGGACAATCTTCAGGTTTCTGAGCCAATCCGAGTAGTTCGGGCCTGTCAATCTGTTGGCATCCAGTATGCCACGGAGTGGGTTACCTGACGACATTTTTGCCTATAAAGGAAATGTAAAGACAATTAGCAGATGTCATAATAATAATTAAATCTAGATTAGGACTTTAATCAAGATTAGCTCCCACTATTTTCCGGCAGACTGTATAACCCTCAGATATACAGAATGGGAGACACCGACGGTCTCCTAGTGGGGATCGGAATCTCACAGACTCATAGCATGATCTTGTGGATAGCACAACAAACCATACTATGATCTGAAAGCGGTCAACCCTTGACACTTGCAACTCTTGCAATATCCGATCTTATTTTGGCCCCTGAATTTTAATGACCTTGTGGATAGCACAACAAGTCATTAAATCCAGTCTAAGCAATACCATCATTACGTAACGAGCATAGATTTGGATGTAGCCCTTGTGGATAGCACAACAAAGCTACACCGGTCCTCTACCCCGTTTAAGGCATCATCATGCCATAGTTTTAGTCTGTCATTAGACTTGACAAGCCTTGTGGATAGCACAACAAACTTGCCCGATCTAATGGCAATCCTAAAACTATAATGATGGAGGGCCACGTAATTCATTCTAAATGATTACGCTACGGCTTAAAGTTTGAACGAGGAGGGATTTTGACATATTTTATCTTGGTCTCTATATCTGCGTGCTATTGATATATAGAATTTGGAATATCATATATTTAATTATATATATCATAGCACATTCCACACATATCAAATATATGAAGAAATACGATGGATGATCATGGACTTTAACCTAGAGTGGCATTACCAGAGCCAGTTGGTAATCCACAAAAATGGTGAACAAATGGCAGTTCCGCATCTGATGCTTTAGCTTGATGTAACTTTATATCCATGAAGGTCCTTCATGGTACTCTTCTCCATCTCCGCCAATCCGCTTCTTAAAATTACAAGTAATATTTAAATTGGGCTCGCAGGCCCATAAATGTACATCAGATAATAATAAGAAACCTTGAACAAGTCAAGGGGAGTACATAACAGGAGGGAGATAGAATGTACAATCCGGATTTAATAGAGGGAGAGAGGGAGGCACGCAGTCCTCATAAATTACATCATTTGCCATTAACCATAACATTCATCACATGATATCTAAGTCCATGACCATCCATCCACACACATCACATGCATCAATAAGCAATCATCACATAATTACTTCTGAAATAACTTTTATTTCAAAAATATAATAATTATATTTTGAAAACCATTTAACTAAACAATTTAGCTAACATGGATTACATCTAATCAACATTAGATAAATGCCATTCAGCGTTACTGCATGAAGTCGCCAAGATGTACAGTTAATTAATTTAAAAATCACATTTCTAAATCAATTAACATGCTTAATTAGATTAGAGGAAATAACTAAAACGGTTTCAGATTTCCTTAAACTAATTAAGTAATGGGTCATTTATATGAAAATAATTCACAGAGAGTTAAAACAATTTTAAAACTCTTAAAACTAATTTTTCATAATTTTCTGAAATTTTAAAACCTGTTTAAATGTTTTTAAACAATTTAAAAACTCTTAAAACAATTTTAAAAATTAAAAAGGGGGAAGGGGGGGGGGGACCAGATCCGGTGGGGCGCACGGGCCACCCGCGCGGGTGGCCCGAGCCCCGCCCTGGGTCCGGGTAAGTCACTCGGACCCACAGCCCGCGGGGGCGACCCGCGGGGTCGCCCCCTCCGCCCGTTAGGGCTCGCCCGAGGGCAAGCCCTAGGCCGCCGTCGCCTGGTTCGCAGGGCCGCGGCGGGGGGGGGGGGGGGGGGGGGGGGGCACCGTGCCGCCCCGGCGGCCGCGGACGGCGCCGCCGGCACCGGACCTCGCCATCCTTCTCCTTGGGCACCCAGAAAACCCCGAAAATGACCCTACAAACCTGCAAATCGCCACTTCTTGGAATGTCCAAGAAGCTACAACCAGTGCGACGGCAGCACTTTGCAGGCGCCTGTACGACCTCCACGGGTGGCCAAACGATGGCACGAGGGGTTCTTCGGGAAGCCCTTGGTACCAAGAACGCCTTCCATGTACCAAGCGGCAAATGCACATCCCATGTGCGACCCACGAACACGAAAAAATTGGCAACTTGTGCACAACGCGAATCGACAAAACACATGAAATATCATACATGAAATGTCGATTCCATACGTACCAGCAACCTGGCTCTGATACCACTGTAAGGTTTCGTATAGAGCGCAGCGGAAACGCGAATCCCTCAGGTAGATATCGTTGCCGGCCATCGGAATCGAACTAAATCGGTAAACCACGCACAGGGAGATCTCATCTTTACCTTTGCGGGGTTGCGAAACTCCCGAATCCGGAGAGGAGGTGGCGCAGGAGGCGCCGGTGCTTCAAGCCGTTCAAGTGTCCGGCCTCTAGACGTATCCACGCGAGCTCCGGACGCAGACGGGATCTCCTCGTTCTCCACGCGTCTCCCAGATCTCAGCTCCACCATGTGCCAGAGAGAGGAGAGAGAGGATGGGGGCGCCCTAGGAGAGAGAGAGGAGGGGGGCGGCCAGGGTTAAGCCTGGAGCTTGGCCCAGGGTTTAACTCTCAGCGTATATTTATAGACACCGCGGTTTTTCACAAAAACCCAGTCATTGTCTATAAAGTACACCTTGCCCAATCTGCTCGGAACTCTTATGCGTGTGACCCTCTAGGCCCCACTGCTAGTCCAGTTTTCAGCCCATTAAGCTCAATAACTCTTTATTGACTTATGATAATTAATTAATATCTCATATTAATTAATTACACAATCAATTATCGTCTCACGATAATTGACCGGGCTTCCAATCAAGTTGGGTGCCAAGCAACACCACTTGATCCTGGAAAGCATTGGGGTTCAGCAACCCATTCAAGGAACCTTTTATATCATCAGTTACCACGTGACTTTAATCCTTCGCTCGTACAATGCTCCCGAGTGCACTTAGGGTATGGTCAACTGTCAAACCCTAATGTGTGTACTCACTTGGTTTAGATGCCGTATAACAATATCAGAAAACTCCTTTTCTGATAAGTAGTCTTGCCCTGGCCAGGGACTATCAGGCATCCTTCCGTAGAGCATTCACTCTCCTATTACCGAGAGCGAGCGATCCCATATTGACCACACAATCACCTTCGAAGGTATTCCGCTAGATCCGATCACTTAACTGATTAAGACCTCATGGCTAGAGATCTATAAGTCAAGGTCAAAACCTAGAAGTCCACCAACAAGGTGTCCTTGGTGTCTCAAGTTTAAGGACCAATCACGCCACTGTGACAATGAATCTAGCTGGTTGACAGTTAGGTAACATTACCATCCAGCGATTCATAACGGATCAGTTCAGTGAACTCATTCTCCAATGAGCACCTACAGATTCACCTTAGTGTCTCCACACAAGTGACTATGAGACCAGTCACCCTCATCATATGAGCAGGTGCAATCTATACTAGTCTAACCGGATATTCAATGTCCTTCTTGAATATCCTCCGACTAGGAACATTTAAGAATATACGTTTAAAGGATATTAATCTCATTGTTATGATCTCATCATAATTAATATCCATTGCGTATATTCATGGACTTCATAATGAAACGATAAACGAATTACACATAATGAACATAAAAGCCTTATTATTATTATCAAAGAACAAGATTGTACAAGTTATGATTGTCTTGAGGACATCCATAACTAACAATCTCCCACTTGGACTAAAGCCAATCACCTTTATGTCTTAAACCCATAGACTCTAGGTGGCGCTCAAACACAATTTGAGACAGAGGCTTCGTCAATGGATCTGCAATGTTGTCGACTGAAGGAACTCTTTCCACCAGTACATCTCCTCTAGTGATTATCTCCCTGATCAGATGAAATCGCCTCAGAATGTGCTTCGACTTCTGATGAGACCGCGGCTCTTTCGCTTGCGCAATGGCCCCATTGTTGTCACACAGCAATGAGATTGGATCAGAGTCACCTGGCACAAAACCAGAGAGAACTACTAATGAAAGTTTCTAAAGCTAGGAAAGTCAGCCTTATCCAACACTAGAGCACCTCTGGCTGTGGGCGGGAGCTCGGATACATGGGAGAAAAGTTGACTCCTACAAAGATTGCAAGCATAAGAGGCTAAAGAGTCAGCAACCTGATTGCCTTCTCTATAGATATGGGATACTTGGCAATTCAACTCTTTGATCAACTTCATCATATCGTGACACCAGGGAAGAACAGACCAAGAAGGTGGTGTGTTGTGTTGGATGCAGGTCACCAAGGCTGTGGAATCAGAAAACACAGTAAATAAAGTGAATCCTTTTTTCTTGGCGATGCACAAACCATCATGCAGGGCTCTTCTTTCAGCAATAATGATGTTCCCAGCACCATAAAAAACTGGAAATGCCATTCTGAAGTTACCCCTGTCATCCCTAATACAGCCACCACCACCGCAAGGACCAAGATTTCCTTCAGCTGCGCCATCAACATTAAGACAGAAATGATTAGTCGGCGGACGCCAGTGGACCAAGAATGGTTTTTTGAGCTTTGTTTGATGTTGAAAGAAGTTAATATGTGAGCATGCGCAGACGAAATTGTCCGTTTAAACTCCATTTTCCTGAGGGCACCATTTATAGAATGGATTATATATGTTGCAGATCATCTGATGCTTGCTGTATTGAACACCATCAAAATATAATATAAATTGCATCTGGCCCTCCAAATTTCCCAAAGCATGAGAAAGAAAGCATAAGCACCAACAAAGTGAAAAGCAGACTTCTAATTGTTGACTGATAAAAAGCTCCAGCATCTAATAGTAATCTGATTGCTGAGATTAACTTTATTGGAGATTAAGGGGGATATCCACCTCCATAATTCCATAGCCAAATCACTTTTCAAAAAATAGATGGTTTAAATCCTCTTGATGATGGCTAGTGCAGCAAACACATTTGGAGACAATAGGAATGTTGCCCAGTTGACGAGCCCAGAGGGGGGGTGAATGAGTCTTTTAAAAATTATTCTACAAGATACCCGTAACCAAAAAATATTTTCACAAAAGTTCTTCGAAGGAGGTTAGTGACTGTTAGTTTGAATAACAAACACACAAGAGAAAGGCAATCACACAACACAAGAAAATATCCTGGTTCGGACCTCCTCTCCTTAGGAGTCCTACGTCCAGTCCCTGAGCAATCTCTCAGGATTTCACTAACAAGGGTACAGTCCCCCTTAAGGACGCTACAACACCCAGCTCAGCTGGTCTTCCTTCACACCCGAAGGGAACAACTACACCCTGGATATCCCACCAAGTCTTCCTTCACAACCGAAGGGAACAACACCCTGGATACTACCAAGTCTTCCTTCACATACGAAGGGAACAACACCAAGAGAATAGATTAAAAAAAAATGCGCCCCTAGATCAAGCTTAAACAAGCAAGGATCTGAAGCAACTAGCACTGAGAGCAAAGGATCTTAATCTAAGCTCACTCTCAGAACTACACAAGCTCTCTCAAGGATTTTTCACTACAAATGGAGAGCTAAGAGCTATAGCAATGGGAATGGAATTTTTGGCTCTAGAATTCTCAGGAGACTTGAAATCTTGAACAATTGTATGTGGGTCTCTTCAAGAGTTGTTGCAATGAATGTTCCGGTTCATCTTGTTTTCTTCTGTACTTCAGACTTGTATAAATATAGCTTCAATTTGAAATATGGCTTCTATTTTGTTTAACGTTGTATCATGGAGTTGGATCAGAGGTCTGCACAAATGTTAATCTCAAATAGCAGACAGCTAGGCTGTCTCTGATGTCAGTCAACATTAGTAGCAATAGTCATGAAAATAGTAAAGCTAGACAATTAAGTCTAAAGGACGTTATCGGAGTAAGCATGATAAAGGATGATATCATCTGCATGCATGCAGAGATACGTTTAGGTCTCATTAAATGCAGGTGCGCCAGAGAGATGCATACGTGGTCTTTGACTAGTCAACAAGGTTAATATCAAGTCAATATGAAATCGATGACTATATGACTTATGAAATCGTTATGGATAGTCAGGTTGACCAAGTCGTTATGACACAGAAGAAATCGTTGTGAAACACTTAACAAATCGTTATGTAAGGCAAATCGTTATGTTCATTAAAGAAATCGTTACGGTATCTGATGAAATCGTTACAACAAGCAAGTCGTTGCGAGTTCTAAAGAAATCGTTATGATCACTAAAGAAATCGTTACGGCGAGCAAGTCGTTGCGAGTTCTAAAGAAATCGTTATGATCACTAAAGAAATCGTTACGGCGAGCAAGTCGTTATGAGTTCTAAAGAAATCGTTATGATCACTAAAGAAATCGTTAGGGCGAGCAAGTCGTTGTGAGTTCTAAAGAAATCGTTGCGATGACTTATAGAATCGTTATGAAAGACAAGTTGTTATGCTTTCTAAAGAAATCGTTGCGATGACTTATAGAATCGTTATGAAATCGACTTGTTTGAAACCTTTCTAGTCTTACAAGGAAATCGTTACAACTCTTATGAAATTGTTGTGACTTTCAACAGAAGTCGATGTGGACTTAGAGAAATGCACTTACCTGGCTTTTTGACAGAAATATTTACTTACCAAATGTGCTTGAATTTCCTTGTTTATTTCCTGTGCTAAAGACTCATGAAATATTCATTAGATATAATTGATAAATTCTTGTTTGGTTTTGTTAATCATCAAAATATATATTTATATATGTAATTAATTAAAATTACATGGGGACAGACTAATCATCAATCTCCACCTTTTTGATGATGACAAAATTGAGCAATAAGCATGGATGAAAAATATCTGAAATCAGTCTAAAGGTATGACATACATGCTAATTTTCTCCCTTAAAATTATTGGAATGTATTTCAGACCATGCAAATTTTCTCCCCCTTTTTTGTCATTAAGCAAAAAAAAAAGGAGCAGGGTAATCTGAGACAAAGACAGGATAAGAAAGATATGAAGACAAGAGAAGTGAATTTTATTATTGTTCTTGAGGTCGAAGAGAAGGATCAAGATAGAAGGCAGAAGACAACAAAGAGGCAAACTGTCGGATGACAGGAAGTGCCAATCTTTCCTACTCTTCAAAATGCGCTTGAAAAGCTCCAATCTCAATTTTATATGAGGGTCCCATAGTGGGAGCCATCCGCTTGAGATGAAGTTTCCATTGCGCAGAAATAAAGTCCCCATATTTATCCAGACCTAAAGCTAGTTTGAAGGTGGAGAAGGACCCAAAGCTGGCAAAGAGGAGAAACTTGTCCATCTTGATAGGATAGAAGATCTGATGAGACCGAAGCTCCTTCTTCAAATCACCAAAAATCTTGAATCTCTCAAGCCAGACTGTGAAGGTATTCCTGATGAGGTGACGGGAATTGGCGTCCAGAAAGTCACCAGGTGTCAGAGGAGGTAGATTGGCTTGGGCCTAGGAGGCATTCAGATCAGACAGCTGTTGAGCAGACAGTGGATAGTGCTTGAGCCACTCATCAGAGGTCAGCCTTTCACATTCTGAGAGAATGGGAGTGAGGATATCAGCTGAAATCTGCCCTTCAAGATAGTGTTTAAACACAAATCTTTGGAAAGAAAGATCACGACCTTCATAGACATGCAACCTGGCCATGACTCTAGCAGCTCTCTCAAAGACAAGTGTACCAACCGAGGAATCCATGATCAAGGAGTGGACCGGTGGAAGGAACACAATGTCTGGGAACTTCAAAGTAGCAAAGTCTACCTGAAGAGGTTCACAATGAGTGGACTGCAAAGCTGAGATGGCTGCACGAAACTGCCCCAACTGAGGCTCATCCAAGCTGTTGACATAGCAGTAGTTGCAGAACATCTGATACTGCCTGATGAACTTGATTTCTTTCTGAATGAAGAGTCCAAACAAGTTCTTGTGGTGGATCTGGAACCATTCATATAGAGGGAGAGGGGCTTCCCTGGGAGGATATCTGGCAGCTTGCACTCTCTTAAATTGGGAGTACAAAGCACTGTTGAGCCGAGCCCACTGCTCTTCGGTTTTGGCTTCAGTCACAGAAAAGATTTTTGACTGTTGAGACTTTAAAAGTGAAGTGTAAGGAAAAATAGTAGAAAGATGGTTGGAAAGATTTTGGAAAGGTAAACCAAAGATACGAGCAAAGACCACTTTTTGAAGGTATTCCTCATAAAGGGGTTTGTGCTTATTTGCAATGGCTAGGGAAAACCACAGAGGGGGATAGCAAGGATTCGAGAATGTTTTCTAAAAACTCTCTACTCCTAGGATCATTGCCATGGATAAGATTCTTTAAAACAGGTGGCGGTTGTTGCAACGTAGGCAATTTCACTTTTCCTTGCATACAACACAATGAGAATTTTGGATCAACAGATTTATTTCTTTTGTTCAGCCTCTCTTTATACCACATTAATCCACCACAATACATGCATGCATACGTCGGATCTCCAATGTCCCAATAAATATTTTGATCTGAAATATTAAGCTCACAACTAACTTCTCCTCCTGAAATATGGAAGTACCAAAAATAAAAATTCACAACCATAAATCTAAACACATTATCATGAAGCAACTGTTATACAACATACCAAATGTATGTAGATCAGCTTCTTCAATCAAGTTAAGATCACTCCCTCTGATAGGTGTATTGTTCTCATCAATCTCAAAAATGTTAGTGAACATGTCATCATTACGTGCAAGAGATTGTAAGACGCCTTGACTGTGAATAACATACTTTCCATGATTGATTCTAGAACAACCTCCAACTGATATGTTGTGCTCAATTGTAGTGGATGAACTTATTTGATCATTCTCGACAATTGATGTTTGACCTTCATCCTCAAGCATAATGTTTGGTTGTCTACATTGTTCACTTGTGACTGAATGATCCTGTGTAATGTCACTTAAAGACGTCCTCATCAAATCTTTTCCATATTTAGAGTGTAGACGGCCAGTACAATTGAGCTCTGTATTGGGCGTTTTAAATACAGATGGACAAAACTGATGATCATCTTGTGTATTAGAGGGAATTTGATTTTCCTCATTTTCTGAAACATCATTCGAGCTTAAATCAGATCATATAACGTATAAGTTTAATTTAATAATTCTTAAGTTTTGAATTAGCTCCAGTATTTGAAGACATTACCTTTATATATGTCGTTATTTGATTTCCTCTTACCCAGTCTAATAGAACTTCTCCTCAATCTTGCATTTTTGCATTAGTATGTTCATTTGTCACTTCATCATCAACAACTTGGAGGTTACGATCATATCCTTCCATAACTACAATATCTAAAATAGTTGAATAAAAAATTTACAAAAAATAAATAAACAGCCACAAATTAAAAAATAAAGGCAAAAAAATTATAGTACAAAAGGAAAAATTAGGACAAAGCAAACAATAGTAACACATGATATTTGACATTTTAAACAACAAAAAAAACATGAAAAGAAATAGAGAGACATACATTAAACAACGACAAAAAATACAAATATTTGATGTAAAAAAGATCTAACTGTCAAACAACATACATACTTCCCACCAAAAAAATTGTCATCGAATTTCATTTATACCACAAAAGATAAGTCTTACATATTGATGTCGACAAAAAATATGAAGACAAACTAAAATTTCCATGTCCCCTTCAAAGATTCTCAAATACTCTCATATTGTAGTTACTCAAAAATCAAAATATTTTTTGTACTTATGAGATTCAGCTGTCACCGATGGTATGTATTTCACCTCTGATGCATCAGTTTTTATAATCTTCGACCTAATCACCTTAATACCTAAATACAACTTTCTCATTCCGTCTCTAGGCACATATTATGATGACACTACCTTGAGAGTGGTATACTCATCTATACAATTTTTCTTACAAACTTTCTCCATCCCCAACCACTAAACATGTACATGCCACTAGCCCAACTTGGACGAATGATTGGATAATATCTTTGTCCATTATGATCTTGTACAGCAATGATGATTCTTTTTTTGTCTTTCAACTTCTGGCGCTCGTTTGCACTTAACATCTTCTTTATCTTCCTTATTTTCGATTTTGCCGCAATAAGTCCATCATGCAATCTTCGTATATCGCATCGCAAGATCTTTCGTTTGAAAAGAGTTGTAGTTTTATAATCCTCATTTTGTCCTCTCACCGTATCATCCATGATAGCATGTTGGTCCATTTCTATCAAGTTAAATAAATTGTAATCAGTTTAACTTAAGAATGAAAACATAACTTTAAAATATAGTTATTAATGATTTCATGTAAGTTAAAAAATATAACTACAATGAATAAAAATTTGCAAGGTCCTACCAAAACCAGCCATTATTTGTATTTGTCTACCAAAGCAGTCAAAGAAACCAAAGAATATAAAATTTAAGGAAATATATATTTTACATAAGAAAATGATAAAAATGAAATTCATTTATTTAATTTAATGTTTGTAAAAAATATTGGAAAGTTGTACTTTTCCTATTACATATTTTCCACCTAGGTGACACCTAGATCCGTGCCTTGACAATAATGATTAGATGCAAAGATTTGAGTTGTGCCTTCCCTTACAGTCCAAAGAATTAAAGAGGTAACTTGGTATAAGAGGCAGCATGATCCGCTAACATATCTTGGTGTTCCGCTAAGGCCTGGCAGAGTCTTGGTTGCTGATTATAAAAATCTAATTGATAAGGTTAATGCCAAGTTAGGGAGTTGGAAATCTAAGCTTATTTCTCAAGCAGGTAGAATCACCTTGATTAATTCTGTTATCTATTCTATTCCTATTTACCTGGCATCAGCTACTTCCCTTCCTAGCAGTGATTTCTTATTTTGAAATGACTGTGGAAGTGTTCTTTTGGAATGGACCAGATGACAATCGACGTCGGCATCGGGTGGTATGGAATTCCATGCAACGTCTTAAAGCTGAAGGTGACCTTGGCATCCAAAATCTTCACCAAATCCAACTGTCCTGGTTGTTAAACAGCTCGGAAGACATTCATCATGCGAATTCCCTCTGGGCTTCTTATGCTAGAAGGAGATATGAATCTACCTATTATGATCGCCTTCAAGGCATTCCTGAGAGGACTCTTCAAGCTGCGAATACTATCATTCAAAACAACGGGAGGTGGATTCATGGTAAGGGGGATAAGATCAATTTTCTGAAGGACATTTGGATGGGCGACCTTCCACTTTCACGTCTACTCCAGGGCTCCTTTGAGGGGGATGGTCCTACCCTACAGGAGGTTGTGCAGAACGTCTCCCACCCCTTAAGAACGGTTCTGCCTGAAATGATTTTCCAAGGTCTTCAGCTTACTGATGAAGAGGACAGATGTATTTCAGCAGCTACCCCCAGTGGCATGTTTTCTTCTTCCTCCAACTATAACTTGATCAGGGAAAGGGGGACTCGCCGATCAGATTGGTTGAAGATCTAGCAGTCTTGCTTCATTCCTAGAATTTCTTTGTTTTCCTGGAGGATCTTGAATGGATCCATTCCAGTTGACAGTAGGATCTCGGATTGTGGAGAACCTATGGTATCTTGCTGCAACTACAGTTCTTCTCCTCAAATTGAAGACCTTGATCATGTTTTCATCAACAGTGACATTGCAGTTCAACTTTGGAGTTGGTTCCTTCCTCTCATAAACAATAATGTCCATCTTCATGACACATCACTGCTAGGACTTGGAACTTTGTCAAGTTCTGTAATATCTGCTCTCCAATGGGATTTATATCTCTTTACGGCTTTATGATCATGATATGGGAGTTGTGGAAAAGCAGATGTGCTGCTAGGTATAAAGGGAAGAAAGCCCAGGCTGGTAACATTATTAACAGCGTAAAGCTTCACATATCTATTGCCCTTAGCAAGATCACTTTTAAAAGTGCTCATACTCCGATGGATCAGCAGGTGGTTCATATTTATGGCTTTAATCCTCAAGTTTCTGCCAAACAGATCAAACTAATCTGCTGAATTCCTCCCATTGAAAATTACTGTTTAAATGTTGATGGGGCCTCCAAAGGGAATCGAGGGTATTGTGGAGGTGGTGGTTGCATCCAGGACAGTAATGGCTTTGTGCTAGCTGCCTTTGGTCATCTTGCAAATTATCTCTCATGTTTTCCGAGAAGCAAATATGGTGCGGATCATCTTGCAAAGTTTGCTGTTGTTTCTAAGTTTAATCATGTTTATTGGGGAGTACATAGTTTCCCAAAATCTTGTAAAGGGCCGATTGTTTTTGATAGATCAGAGATGATGAATCTGAGACTGGTCTGATTGGGGGAATGTCCCTATATCTTGCTGTAACTTCCTCCTTATATATATACTTTGTGGCCAAGGTACCCTCGCTGGTGGAGTGAGCCCATCCTCCCCTTCTGGGGGAGGGTGCACTCTCCCGGTTTGAGGCCCCTATTGACCTTTTATTAAAAGAAAGATAATAGTGATTTGATAGTTTCTTGCCCTTGGATGCAGAACTCTTCTTGGTCTAGTGGATTTCCTTTTCTTGGTGTACTCATCCTAATGTTTATAGTTGATTTCATTTTGTTTAAATTTTCTATATCCAGTGAGGATTAGCACCCAAAGTTCTTCAAGGTAAGATTCATATAATTGTCACAAAAAGAAGACAACTAAACTTTGTTCAAGTGTCAGGTTTTACTATTGAATTGATGTTTAAATGCTAGATATTTTTTCTCATATTCCCTCTACTTAATTGGTTTCAGATGCTTATTGATCTAAAATGTCAAAACATGACATTAAAAGTGTGGCAACCAAGCATTTTTTGATTTTCAGAAGCGTTAGCAAAAAAGAAAACCAAAATTCTGACGTCACTTAGTTTTAGACTAATGATTAGCAATAGTAAGACTTCATTGATAGGAATCAGAATTCAGAAGTAAATATAACTATAGACAAACTATAAACGACAAAATAATTTGATGATAATGACATTTCAATAAAAATAAACAGTTAGAAAGTAAATAATTTCGAAATCATCAAACTTTGCTTAAAGAAATAGAAAATGATCTTGTTGAAGCAAATATAAATAAATGAAGAACAAAAGAATGCCTGTTGAGGCAATGAGTAAGTGGACAGAAGCTAATGTAGTAGGCTACTTTCTCTGCACATCACTGCTAGGACTTGGAACTTTGTCAAGTTCTGTAATATCTGCTCTCCAATGGGATTTATATCTCTTTACGACTTTATGATCATGATATGGGAGTTGCGGAAAAGCAGATGTGCTGCTAGGTATAAAGGGAAGAAAGCCCGGGCTGGTAACATTATTAACAGCATAAAGCTTCACATATCCATTGCCCTCAGCAAGATCACTTTTAAAAGTGCTCATACTCTGGTTGATCAGCAGGAGGTTCATATTTATGGCTTTAATCCTCAGGTTTCTGCCAAACAAATCAAACTAATCTGTTGGATTCCTCCCATTGAAAATTACTGTTTAAATGTTGACGGGGCCTCCAAAGGGAATCGGGGGTATTGTGGAGGTGGTGGTTGCATCCGGGACAGTAATGGCATTATGCTAGCTCCCTTTGGTCATCTTGCAAATTATCTCTCATGTTTTCCGAGAAGCAAACATGGTGCGGATCAGCTTGCAAAGTTTGTTGTTGTTTCTAAGTTTAATCAGGTTTATTGGGGAGTACATAGTTTCCCAAAATCTTATAAAGGGCCGGTTCATATAATTGTCACCAAAAGAAGACAACTAAACTTTGTTCAAGTCTCAGGTTTTACTATTGAATTGATGTTTAAATGCTAGATATTTTTCCTCATATTCCCTCTACTTGGGGATGGAGCACTCAATCGGATGCCGACAACTCCACAAGCATGGCATACACCAACCACCCGAAGACGAACAAAACCATTAGCCGACAACCACACGGCTGAAGTCATCAACAAATCTCGCCATTGAAACCAACATGGTCAGTAACCCACTCTGCCACCAGCAAAACCTGACAAAAATCACAGCGACTGGCGACAACTCGGAAAAAGACTTGCGAGTCAACCATAGGGCTCAAATGAATGGCCTCACGCAGCTAGCGACAGCTAGTATCGACCACACAACCAAATGGATGCCTCGTAAAGGAAAACCAGAGTCTAAGCGGAACAGAGACGTGGAAAACCCCTCAACACGTGGAACGACATCCACAACACCACTCGGTCTCACCCAGACCTTCCTCGTGGTCTGACAAGGACACCAAACGAATGTGGAGTCACAGGAAAAACCAAAGGCAAAACACGCTCCACAAGCACAACACACACAACGACAAAGGTCGAAAAGACGTCTAAGGTTTGGTCAGAACCAAGCAACCCAAGACGTTAGCGACTCACACGGTCAAGTGCTGACAAACTGATAGACCTCACTGCCACCAAGGACACAGACAGGAGTCCTGCTATCAGTTTCCAGACTCGCCACCTCACACTCGATCGAGCACACAAAGATTGGCAATGCACCCACCACGAAATGTGCAATGCCAAGAGTGAGTGCCACAAAACCAACCGCAGAAAACACTCAACCAATAGAAACTAGGCAACTGCAGGAGCCGAGAGCAGCACGCTAACCCAAGTGGAACGTAAACCAACACAAGGTGGCACAACCCAACACGCACAGCGAGGGAACACCAAACGCGGGCCATGACCAAAATTAGGCGCACCACCATCAGGGCTATAAAACAACAAGGTAGCTACCACACTATGGTGCGGTATGACCACAAGGGACAAGCCACCACACGCGCCCCAGAGGCGGAACACTCAACGCCTCGAGCACCTCACAAATCGCAAAACAACGCACAAACTCAAGGTCAGCACACACGGGCACAAGCACACGGCGCAACCACAAGCACCAGAACCACCAGGTGTGGTGCACATGGTCACACCAGCGGCCCCAAAACGGCACGGGGCTAACCAAAGGGACTCCCTACAAGAGACCCACCAAGAAGAGAAACGCACGGAAGGTCATGAGCTTCGAAGAACACAGAAAACACGCTGGCTCTTTAGAAGCGCACCACACAAGACATCGGCCCTACCACAACAAGTAGTGAGGGCCACACACTGAAAGATGACAAAAGCCTTCAAGAGCAGAAAGAGGCACAAAGCAGAGCACATGCGAACATACGAGCAAGCTAGGCGAGAGAATCAGGGCTACCCAGAGCTGATCACATGGAACACACCGTCCCACATCGACCAGTATGGCAACACACAAGCCCTCACAACAAAACGCAGCAGACCAGTAGGTTCACAAACCTACAACGCCAAACAGAAACGACGACACGAGGGGAGCAACCCGCTCAACCCTAAAACAACTCGAGGTAAAAGACCCTCACCAAGGAGGCCACCACAGCACGCACCACAGTGCCAAAGCACAAAAGCGAAGCATCACCACCCCCAGCAACCCACAAAAACAGAGGACAAAATGCACAGCAGGCCTCTTCCGCACGCAAGAGAGGGGATCGAAACACAAAACCAACACCTCCACAAGAAATACAGCTAGCCACATGGCCAAGACACACACCACATCACCAACTACGAGAGTAAATTGGGCATAAGAAAACGAAGCAGAACCATCCAAGCTATGGGGACACACGCAGTCCCACCAATGTAGCCGAGAAACTCAAAACGAACAACAAGGCAACTAACCAACGCAGCAGCCAGACACAAGGTCAAAGGTACCGCACCTTCACCGACAATGCTCAGATAGACTGTAACACAGACAGTCCAACTGGAAACAATGACAGCTCATATCTACAGAGAGAGCAGTAACAAGCAAAACAAACACTAGGCAGCCATGGAAAGGACCTCCACCAAGAACGACAGAGAGTCGTCCAAGGAGAAGTCCACCGGAACAAACAAACCAAACAACCAATCCACACAGACCTTCAGAGAGAGCACAACAGCAAGCAGAAGCAATACAAGGCAATCCTGAGAGAAGCCTCCACCAGAACGACCAAGACATCGTTCTGGGAGAACTCACCAGAACGCAATCAACCAACATCACACCTCAACCATGAGATAGCACGACAACAACTAAAACAAGCACAGAACGGTCCTGGGAGAAACCCTCACCAAGACAACAACAAATAGTTCTGGGAACCTCACCAGAACATAAGGCCAACCAACAACGCACCTCAACCCCGAGGGCAACAAAACAGAAACGAGCACGAAGAAGTTCTGGGAGAACCCTCCACCAGAACAAGCAAGAAAGAGCTCTGGGAACACCTCACCAGAACTCACAACCAATTAGCACAGGGCCACCAAGCAAACACAACAAGCGACTCAACACATAACAAACGACACTACAAGCACACACAGAGCAACTGCTAAGTCCGAGCAGCAATGCCAACCTAGCAGAACACAGGGCACCCAAAACTCACCTAACAGGTGAGGCAACATGCCCAAGCAACCAAAGCACAACAAAGCCAAGGACAAACATAAGTAGGAAAAATAAGGGCACCTTCCACTGGACCCGCAGACAACAAATCTGCACCGGTGGAAGCCACACCACAAACAGACTCTCTCAGCCACAACAGAACACATGCAGCTGAAAGTGCAGCCAACGACGACCAAGAGCACTATACCGGACCTGTCTGCAACAGTCCTCTTCACAAGGAAGACCTCCAGCAGCAACTCCATCATCAACAGCACCAACGACACGAACCAACCAGCGATTACGCACCACGCACGCAACACTGCAACGACAAGAACCCTTCTACGACTCCCACTAGAATCTTGCTGAACCACAACCTACCTGCAAAATATGATCAAGGCGCAAACCTAACACTAACACACCACGAATGGTGCCAGCAACGCACTTGAACTATTTTCTGGGATAGCCATAGCCATTAACCCATTGTAAATCTCAGAAGGCATTTGCTATGATACCAACTGTAACGACCCAAGAATCAGATACCCGAAACCCTCCAAGTACCCGACCCTTGGACCGGCACCCACAGATCCGAAGACCCGGAAGGGTTAGAAATATGTCCAGTGAGATATACAACATGTTACAATAGCTAAACAATATAAAGAAATACAACAGCGGAATAAAAATACACACAAAGTCCCAGATAATAATTCAAGTGCAAAAAAAGGAAAATACTAACCATTGCTAACACTGCTGACCAGAAGCGGCACGACGCAGACCGTACGAACACGAGCACCAGCTCCCACGAACTCAAACCTGGAAGGAAGTAAGGGGGAATGAGATTCGCGAATGAAGCCCAGCAGGGAACCCAACCCCTCACCGGTTCGACAGCGGAAACAAAAACAACACAACTAAACTAGGCATGAAGAATAGTGGAACTAAAGTAAACAAGCTAACTACACCGAGCGGAAGGGCGACGGTAACTCAAGCAACAAGTCTACTAACTAAGCAGGTGATATAATAAAGCAATAACACCACTGAGCAAGTACAAAAATAAATAAACGAAAAGTACTCACGTCCACAAGTACCGCCAACACGACACAACAACGCACAGTCTCAACCTCGGTAAACGTGCTTCGAGCACGCCACACAACTGCACAAGCAGACGGTAAAACCCTCGTCTGGAGAACACACACTAGCCACAACCCGGCCTCTACTAGTCAGTGGTCAGCTGCGCCCACTGGCGTCTTACCACTCGACCACGAGTCCAGATCTCCCCTCCCGTCGGAGTGAGACGCGTGGACAAACGCAACCACAAGCCGTAGTCTGGCCGGACTACGGTCCCACGCCTGTCCTCCCGACACGGCTCCGAAACCGTGTAAGGCGAGGCAGTGAGAACGGACTAGCTAGTCTGCACCGCGACACTCCAGACTCCGCGGGACCCGGACCAACTAAGTGAGCTCAACAAACGGCTCAACGCCGCTGTCCAACACCGTTTTCCCCTTCGTCCAGAGAAACGCTCGACAAACGCACTCGTGGCTCGGAGACCACCCTCAATGGGCCCACGAGGATGGGGGTCCCGGGGAACGGTAACAACCCAAACGCGCACCGTGCGCTAGGACAAGCTCTCAAGTGCCACAACACTGGGCGAAGACTAGTAAGGCGAAGTGCTAGGGAGTCAGCACAAGCGTCACAAGTACGGAACAAAAACTCAATGCGGAAACAGATCCGCTAAAGTACCTGTTTGACGGTCAACCATGAAAAGCTAGCATTACCACCCGGACAGTCGGTCGGCCCTTGGAACTCACCCCACGGGTGCCGGAAACCCCAGCACGACTGTCCGGGTCAAACAGCCCTAACGGCCCGATCGGAGCTGATCCGGGTAGGCCCAGAAACCGAGGAACACGGTATGATGACTCAAATATATATATATTACTACCCGAGACAGTTGGTCAACCCTCGGAACACCCCCAACGGGTGCCGAAAACACTGCACGACTGTTCCCGGGTTACCGGTCAACAAGCACTACCGGTCCGGTTGGAGCCGACCCGGGTGGGCCCAACCACCACGTGGTTCGAGAAATGGCCACCAACCCCGAGTAGGCCCACAAGCACAACCGGAGCATCGACACACGGAAAACGCCGCAAAAATGGCATAAAAATCACGCAAAACGGAGCTCACAAGGCCCAACAAAGGGGCTGCCGGCACAATGTGCCGCAGGGGGCCGCAAGCCAACGCCCCGGCGCACTGTGCCGGGGTGGCTGGGCACAACGCGCCGCCCAGATCCCAGGCGGATCTGGGCGCGTTGCGCCCACCTTCTTCTTCCTCCCGAACTCCCCTGCGACAGAGGGAGGCGAGGGGGAGAAGGAGAAGGGGGGGGGGGGGGGGGGACGGGGGCCAGCCGGCGGCTGCGGGAGGGGGGGGGGTCGCCGGACGGCGCGGCGGCCGCCGGCGGCCCTCCCTTCGCCGGAAAGCACCCGGCCCCGGAGGCCACATGCAGAGAGAGAAAGGGAGAGAGAGAGAGAGAGACGGGAGCAGGGAGAGAGGGGGGGGGGGCCCAAGGCGGCGCACAGCAGAGAGGGGGGGGGGGGGGGAAGCTCCGGCCGACGCCGGAGA
The DNA here is from genome assembly GCA_014218235.1 of Colocasia esculenta. Taxonomy (NCBI): domain Eukaryota; kingdom Viridiplantae; phylum Streptophyta; class Magnoliopsida; order Alismatales; family Araceae; genus Colocasia; species Colocasia esculenta. Next base: position 109,063,745 of record CM024759.1, on the reverse strand, counting down.
GGTGGAGGGGGTTCCTACCTCGGCGGTAGGATCCGCCGGCGACGACCCCAAGCAGCGGCGGCGGCGAACTCCACAGGCGGCGGCGACGGCGACGTCGCGGTGGCTCCTCCTCCAGGCAGCACGGCGGTGGAGGCCTCCTCCTCCACGGCGCACTCCGGCGACGGGGTTCCTCCAAGGTCACCGGCGGCAACGCACAGAGAGAGAGAGAGAGAGAGAGAGAGAGAGAGAGAGAGAGAGAGAGAGAGAGAGAGAGAGAGAGAGAGAGAGAGAGAGAAGAGAAAGTGAGAGAGGGAAGGTAACAGAGGGCGGCCTAGAGGGAGAGGGGGCCGATGAGAGGGTTGGGAGAAGGAGAGGGCAAGGCGGGAGGGGGTTCTCCCCTTACCCAAAAAGGTCCGGCGGCCTCTCTCCGGGGCTCCCTGCACATTGTTGTGCATGGGGAAAGGGGGGACCACTCCCCTCCCCTCCCAAACCTCACATCCTACCCCACTTAAAACAATTTCGCCCTCAAAATTATAAAAACAAAGCCAAAGTATGGAAGTAAAGCAAGGGTAGGAACAACTCACTCGAATTGATCCGACAACTCGAGGGAAAGGAACATGACAAGAAACAGCCAGCTCGAAAAAGGCCACTAAGTCTCACCACGACTTCTCGGTGGCCACAACAGCGACACAGTCACGCGTGGAGTGCTCAACCAGGCAACCGACAGCTCACACAGCACACCCCAGATGGGGATGGAGCACTCAATCGGATGCCGACAACTCCACAAGCATGGCATACACCAACCACCCGAAGACGAACAGAACCATTAGCCGACAACCACACGGCTGAAGTCATCAACAAATCTCGCCATTGAAACCAACATGGTCAGTAACCCACTCTGCCACAAGCAAAACCTGACAAAAACCGCAACGACTGGCGACAACTCGGAAAAAGACTTGCGAGTCAACCATAGGGCTCAAATGAATGGCCTCACGCAGCTAGCGACAGCTAGTATCGACCACACAACCAAATGGATGCCTTGTAAAGGAAAACCAGAGTCTAAGCGGAACAGAGACGTGGAAAACCCCTCAACACGTGGAACGACATCCACAACACCACTCGGTCTCACCCAGACCTTCCTCGTGGTCCGACAAGGACACCAAACGAATGTGGAGTCACAGGAAAAACCAAAGGCAGAACACGCTCCACAAGCACAACACACACAACGACAAAGATCGAAAAGACGTCTAAGGTTTGGTCAGAACTAAGCAACCCAAGACGTTAGTGACTCACACGGTCAAGTGCTGACAAATTGATAGACCTCACTGCCACCAAGGACACAGACAGGAGTCCTGCTATCAATTTCCAGACTCGCCACCTCACACTCGATCGAGCACACAAAGATTGGCAATGCACCCACCACGAAATGTGCAATGCCAAGAGCGAGTGCCACAAAACCAACCGCAGAAAACACTCAACCAATAGAAACTAGGCAACTGCAGGAGTCGAGAGCAGCACGCTAACCCAAGTGGAACGTAAACCAACACAAGGTGGCACAACCCAACACGCACAGCGAGGGAACACCAAACGCGGGCCACGACCAAAATTAGGCGCACCACCACCAGGGCTATAAAACAACAAGGTAGCTACCACACTACGGTGCGGTATGACCACAAGGGACAAGCCACCACACGCGCCCCAGAGGCGAAACACTCAACGCCTCGAGCACCTCACAAATTGCAAAACAACGCACAAACTCAAGGTCAGCACACACGGGCACAAGCTCACGGCGCAACCACAAGCACCAGAACCACCAGGTGTGGTGCACATGGTCACACCAGCGGCCCCAAAACGGCACGGGGCTAACCAAAGGGACTCCCTACAAGAGACCCACCAAAAAGAGAAACGCACGGAAGGTCACGAGCTTCGAAGAACACAGCAAACACGCTGGCTCTTTAGAAGCGCACCACACAAGACATCGGCCCTACCACAACAAGTAGTGAGGGCCACACACTGAAAGACGACAAAAGCCTTCAAGAGCAGAAAGAGGCACAAAGCAGAGCACATGCGAACATACGAGCAAGCTAGGCGAGAGAATCAGGGCTACCCAGAGCTGATCACATGGAACACACCGTCCCACATCGACCAGTCTGGCAACACACAAGCCCTCACAACAAAACGCAATAGACCAGTAGGTTCACAAACCTACAGCGCCAAACAAAAACGACGACACGAGGGGAGCAACCCGCTCAACCCTAAAACAACTCGAGGTAAAAGACCCTCACCAAGGAGGCCACCACAGCACGCACCACAGTGCCAAAGCACAAAAGCAAAGCATCACCACCCCCAGCAACCCACAAAAACAGAAGATAAAATGCACAGCAGGCCTCTTTCGCACGCAAGAGAGGGGATCGAAACACAAAACCAACACCTCCACAAGAAATACAGCTAGCCACATGGCCAAGACACACACCACATCACCAACTACGAGAGTAAATTGGGCATAGGAAAACGAAGCAGAACCATCCAAGCTATGGGGACACACGCAGTCCCACCAATGTAGCCGAGAAACTCAAAACGAACAACAAGGCAACTAACCAACGCAGCAGCCAGACACAAGGCCAAAGGTGCCGCACCTTCACCGACAATGCTCAGATAGACTGTAACACAGACAGTCCAACTGGAAACAATGACAGCTCATCTCCACAGAGAGAGCAGCAACAAGCAAAACAAACACTAGGCAGCCATGGAAAGGACCTCCACCAAGAACGACAGAGAGTCGTCCAAGGAGAAGTCCACCGGAACAAACAAACCAAACAACCAATCCACACAGACCTTCAGAGAGAGCACAGCAGCAAGCAGAAGCAATACAAGGCAGTCCTGAGAGAATCCTCCACCAGAACGACCAAGACATCGTTCTGGGAGAACTCACCAGAACGCAATCAACCAACATCACACCTCAACCATGAGATAGCACGACAACAACTAAAACAAGCACAGAACGGTCCTGGGAGAAACCCTCACCAAGACAACAACAAATAGTTCTGGGAACCTCACCAGAACACAAGGCCAACCAACAACGCACCTCAACCCCGAGGGCAACAAAACAGAAACGAGCACGAAGAAGTTCTGGGAGAACCCTCCACCAGAACAAGCAAGAAAGAGCTCTGGGAACACCTCACCAGAACTCACAACCAATTAGCACAGGGCCACCAAGCAAACACAACAAGCGACTCAACACATAACAAACGACACTACAAGCACACACAGAGCAACTGCTAAGTCCGAGCAGCAATGCCAACCTAGCAGAACAAAGGGCACCCACAACTCACCTAACAGGTGAGGCAATATGCCCAAGCAACCAAAGCCCAACAAAGCCAAGAACAAACATAAGTAGGAAAAATAAGGGCACCTTCCACTGGACCCGCAGACAACAAATTTGCACCGGTGGAAGCCACACCACAAACAGACTCTCTCAGCCACAACAGAACACATGCAGCCGAAAGTGCAGCCAACGACTACCAAGAGCACTACACCGGACTTGTCTACAACAGTCCTCCTCACAAGGAAGATCTCTAGCAGCAACTCCATCATCAACAGCACCAACGACACGAACCAACCAACGATTACGCACCACGCACGCAACACTGCAACGACAGGAACCCTTCTACGACTCCCACTAGAATCTTGCTGAACCACAACCTACTTGCAAAATATGATCAAGGCGCAAACCTAACACTAACACACCACGAAAGGTGCCAGCAACGCACTTGAACTATTTTATGGGATAGCCATAGCCATTAACCCATTGTAAATCTCAGAAGACATTTGATCTGATACCAACTGTAACGACCTAAGAATCCGATACCCGGAACCCTCCAAGTACCCGACCCTTGGACCAGCACCCACGGATCCGAAGACCCAGAAGGGTTAGAAATATGTCCAGTGAGATATACAACAGGTTACAATAGCTAAACAATATAAAGAAATACAACAGCGAAATAAAAATACACACAATGCCCAGATAATAATTCAAGTGCAAAAAAAGGAAAATACTAACCATTGCTAACACTGCTGACCAGAAGCGGCACGACGCAGACCGTACGAACACGAGCACCAGCTCCCACGAACTCAAACCTGGAAGGAAGTAAGGGGGGAATGAGCTTCGCGAACGAAGCCCAGCAGGGAACCCAACCCCTCACCGGTTCGACAGAGGAAACAAGAACAACACAACTAAACTAGGCAGGAAGAATAGTGGAACTAAAGTAAACAAGCTAACTACACCGAGCGGAAGGGCGGCGGTAACTCAAGCAACAAGTCTACTAACTAAGCAGGTGATATAATAAAGCAATAACACCACTGAGCAAGTACAAAAATAAATAAACGGAAAGTACTCACGTCCACAAGTACCGCCAACACGACACAACAACGCACAGTCTCAACCTCGGTAAACGTGCTTCGAGCACGCCACACAACTGCACAAGCAGACGGTAAAACCCTCGTCTGGACAACACACACTAGCCACAACCCGGCCTCTAGTAGTCAGTGGTCAGCTGCGCCAACTGGCATCTTACCACTCGACCACGAGTCCAGGTCTCCCCTCCCGTCGGAGTGAGACGCGTGGACAAACGCAACCACAAGCCGTAGTCTGGCCGGACTACGGTCCCACGCCTGTCCTCCCGACACGGCTCCGAAACCGTGTAAGGCGAGACTGTGAGAACGGACTAGCTGGTCCGCACCGCGACACTCCAGACTCCGCGGGACCCGGACCAACTAAGTGAGCTCAACAAACAACTCAACGCCGCTGTCCAACACCGTTTTCCCCTTCGTCCGGAAAAACGCTCGACGGACGCACTCGTGGCTCGGAGACCACCCTCAACGGTCCCACGAGGATGGGGGTCCCGGGGAACGGTAACAACCCAAACGCGCACCGTGCGCTAGGACAAGCCCTCAAGTGCCACAACACTGGGCGAAGACTAGTAAGGCGCAGTGCTAGGGAGTCAGCACAAGCGTCACAAGTACGGAACAAAAACTCAATGCGGAAACAGATCCGCTAAAGTACCTGTTTGACGGTCAACCATGAAAAGCTAGCATTACCACCCGGACAGTTGGTCGGCCCTCGGAACTCACCCCACGGGTGCCGGAAACCCCAGCACGACTGTCCGGGTCAAACAGCCCTAATGGCACGGTCGGAGCCGATCCGGGCAGGCCCAGAAACCTAGGAACACGGTATGACGACTCAAATATATATATATATTACTACCCGAGACAGTTGGTCAACCCTCGGAACACCCCCAACGGGTGCCGGAAACACTGCACGACTGTTCCCGGGTTACCGGTCAACAAGCATTACCGGTCCGGTCGGAGCCGACCCGGGTGGGCCCGACCACCACGTGGTTCGAGAAATGGCCACCAACCCCGAGCAGGCCCACAAGCACAACCGGAGCATCGACACACGGAAAATGCCGTGAAAATGGCGTAAAAATCGCGCAAAACGGAGCTCACAAGGCCCACCAAAGGGGCTGCCGGCACAATGTGTCGCAGGGGGCCGCAAGCCGGTGCCCCGGCACACTGCGCCGGGGTGGCTGGGCGCTGGCGCAACGCGCCGCCCAGATCCCAGGCGGATCTGGGCGCGTTGCGCCCACCTTCTTCTTCCTCCCGAACTCCCCTGCGACAGAGGGAGGCGAGGGGGAGAAGGAGAAGGGGGGGGGGGGGGGACGGGGGCCAGCCGGCGCCGGCGGGGGGGGGGGGGGTCGCCGGACAGCTCGGCGGCCGCCGCGGCCCTCCCTTCGCCGGAAAGCACCCGGCCCCGGAGGCCACACGGAGAGAGAGAGAGAGAGGAGAGAGAGAGAGAGAGAGAGAGAGAGAGAGAGAGAGAGAGAGAGAGAGAGAGAGAGAGAGAGAGACGAGAGCAGGGAGAGAGGGGGGCCCAAGGCGGCGCACAGCAGAGGGGGGGGGGGGGGAAGCTCCGGCCGACGCCGGAGAGGGTGGAGGGGGTCCCTACCTCGGCGGTAGGATCCGCCGGCGACGACCCCAAGCAGCGGCGACGGCGAACTCCACAGGCGGCGGCGACGGCGACGTCGCGGCGGCTCCTCCTCTAGGCAGCACGGCGGTGGAGGCCTCCTCCTCCATGGCGCACTTCGGCAACGGGGTTCCTCCAAGGTCGCCGGCGGCAACGCAGAGAGAGAGAGAGAGAGAGAGAGAGAGAGAGAGAGAGAGAGAGAGAGAGAGAGAGAGAGACCAAGAGAGAGAGAGTGAGAGAGAGAGAGAGACCAAGAGAGAGAGAGAGAGAGAGAGAGAGAGAGACCAAGAGAGAGAGAGAGAGAGAGAGAGAGACCAAGAGAGAGAACAGAGTGAGAGAGGGAAGGTAAGAGAGGGCGGCCTAGAGGGAGAGGGGGCCGATGAGAGGGTTGGGAGAAGGAGAGGGCAAGGCGGGAGGGGGTTCTCCCCTTACCCAAAAAGGTCCGGCGGCCTCTCTCCGGGGCTCCCTGCACATTGGTGTGCATGGGGAAAGGGAGGACCACTCCCCTCCCCTCCCAAACCTCACAGAGGCTACAATCAAGGTAGTGTTTATGATGGAATTTGAATATGAACTTTCTTTTCAATTAATTTTCTCTATGGAGTTTTGCTAAGTAATGCTATCTAAAGAGGCATGGTGACCCATATCCAATTATTTGTCTTTCTCTTAGTCCAGAAACTTATTTATTCTCTTTGTAATTTTTTTTTTTTGTTCTTGCTGCCATTTCCAGGTTGAAGAGTTAACAGCCGCTTTGTCCAATAGAGAGTATCAGATTATTACAGAATGTACTCCATCAAATTTCTCTGAGACACCACAGTCTCCTTTGGACATAGATTTTGGTAGCTCTACTGATAAGGAGGCAGAATCCATGGTTCTTCCTGCGTCTCGCAGATAAAAAGTGAAAGAGTTTTACCTTTATGCCACATGTCTGTATCTAGTTTAAGTGGGAAATAGGGACTTCTATTTTAGTATTATAATATATATATATATATATATATATATATCTTTCTCTTCAATTTTAAATGCTACAAATTCTTAAGCTGGATATGAAAATAAGATACGCTGTCTCACATTGCTGAAACCCTACTTTTCACTTTCAGAGTTTGTTGCTGTGTAGCAATCCCACCCACCAATCAACAGTCTAGATTGGTGCATCTCATGTAAATACTGTAGAGACAAGTTTATTATACTTTTATATTGCACTTCAAGTGTAATATGAATAGGAAACATGCCCATATGTCATCCAACAAGTGGATTGTCACTTTATCACTCCTCATGTGAGGGGTGCCATATGGGCTATTACTTAATCATATTACACTTAAAGTACAATATAAAAGTGTAATAAACCTTTTTCAATACTGTATAACCAATTCGTTTTCTCAAACACTAATTTTTCCTTGAATGATTGGCTTGGGTTATCAGAGACACACGTCACTTTCTCAAAGGACGCGAGCCCCAGAGGGAGCAAAGAACCTGACTCCACCCTGCCGCATGAGAGGATCTCCCTTTAAAGGGTCTAGTAAAAATCTCATGTAAGAAGAAAGTTTTTAGGAAAATTTTCATACAATGATCAAGCATCATTGAAAGTCTAATTCATAAAAATATTTTATCTAAATTAATAAATTTTAATATCTTTGATGAGACATCCTTAATTATTATTTTTTTATTTCTCTTTCATATAACATTTTTATGAGCAAGACTACAAATATTACTCTCATTTTTAGTGCCTCTTATATGTATTGGCAATCATCCTCTCAAAGACAACGATGATGATTAATGTTGATTGGTGATAGTGGTTAGGCGCCCAATAACTAGTGGTCAGCACCCGACAATCTACACTCAATGCTTTGCGCTTGGTGCTCATTAGCAGTAGGCGGCCGAAGTCTGACTGTAACAACTTAAGATCCAAGATACCAGTTATCTACTAGTAACCTAAATTTTGAATTGCCACCCATGAGTCGGAGTTCAGAAGGGTTAAGAAAAAGTGTCTGAGGAAGTCATATAAGAAATTGTGCAACCACAAACACCACTATGTAGCATTAATGTAATATGTAAAATTTAGAGCAAGTACAGTAAAAATAAGCGTACAACATATACTTACACAAAAGTGTCACACTAGTAGTTAGGCAGGTCTAGTACATGAGTGACTCTGATGCTCAGCTATCTGATCTGACGACGCCTCACCTTAAAGTGAAAGGCCTCAACTCAAAACTCAATAGGGACACTAACTTCCACTGGTACAATAAGTATTCAACTAAGTGCAGGAAAAGTAATTACACAACAAGCATGTACTGCAAAAGTATACATGTAGTATCGCTGGCGACATACCCATGCATACAAAAAACCACTTTGACTACTCCAACACTGGAGGCATCAGTCACACAGGTACCTAGCAGGTACAGACATACAACACCACATACAACAACCTCACACACACACAGGTAAGACTAGCTAGGACCTGTGGCTTGGTGTCTCAACACCACAAAGTCTTTGGGCAGAAATCTAATGGAGGAAAGCATCATCAAAATCGATCATCTGATTTCATGAAATCGGTCGTCAGATTTCGCCACTGTCCTTGATCCCATGTTTCTGGGAAAATTGGTCAACCTAAATTCACAAATCGATCATCTAATTTCATCACTATTCCTAGACCAAAATTACGTCCTGGGAAAATCGGTCGTCCGATTTCCCTGGATCGGTCGTCTGATTCCTCTCTAACTTCTGGCTCTGCAATCGTAGAATAATAGGTCATTTGATATTTTGAAATTTGTCATCTGATTGTCAGTTTCTGCACTTCCTCAGCCAGTCGTCTATTTCTATTTTGACTTAGGTTGGCATTTGCGAGGTCCACTTCAAACATGACTTTTGGACAGTTTTGCTACACACTTAACGCACAAATTAGACCATCAAATTAATTATAAAAAAATCAAATACTTGCATCATTAAGATGAATAACAATTGGTGCTTTGTGAAAATATCAATATGAATGATAATTAATATTTTTGTGATCATCAAAATCTTTAGAGTACAACATATCCTTAATAAACCCTTTCCTGTATAAATGACACTATACGTCCCATGTGGAAATCCACTTCAAGTTTTTGCAAATTGTACAAGGACATCAGATGTGATCCTCACTGTCTATTACTGCACTTGGATTCCCCAATGCAAATTGAATGAATCTCTCAACTCCTTCTGTAAACTCTCCAGATATCACTGGGTGAACTACTCTATGATATATCCATGAATGATCTGTAGACATTTTTCGTGCAATCACTTAATGTTAACACAAACAATTCTGAAAAGTCAGGGACTTTTCTCACATCATTCGACACAACCAATTTGAATTGGAAGGGAATATTATTTAGATCATCACTTTTTAACTCATCTGTGATGGTTTGATCGTACAATTAATTACTATATGTGTTTGAAAATTTCCGCAACATCTCCCCACACCTCTTCGATATATCAAAACTATTTATTGATTAAGAAATTTTCTTAAAAACTTATTACTGTGTGATTACAAAAATACTCAAAATCAATAAAAGTACATTAGAGAGGAGTGAGTAGGCACAACCGAAATTTTCAACATACAACACAAAAACATTTAGCAATTAACCACATAAGTATTATAAAACATTCACAGATTATTCAAATTGGACAATTCAAGACATTGAATTAGATATGTACATTCTCAATGAAGAAATCAGAACAAACACATTAATCCCAAGTTTTAAATGAAAAGATTTATTGACACTGGATTAATACATTCTCCTAAGATGCATGTAATGTTAGGTTGCACCAATACATCTCAGCTTATATATTGGATCAAGTTACAAATCAAGTGAACTCACTGTCGGCAATAGAAATGGCTTCACGGAGAAGACATGAAAGGCTGAGAAGCTAGTAGATCTTGCAATGAAAAGTAGAATAATAAAAGTTATCATTTGAAGACATTTTGTATGAGGAATATATGCACAAATACACATTTACAAAAGATTTTTCACATAATTAATCTTTTAACAAGGGAATATATGTAAGAAAAACCTTTGAAAATGTATGTACCTGTTCAAGATCAATGAGATTTAAAGTTGAAGTTGGGGCTTCTTATGTCTTGGTCATCAGATAGTCATCCCCTGACCATCCATGCAGGAGCCATGATCATGTTGGGAAGGAGACTATAGGGAAACTCCATCATATTGTTGCACAATATAAATATAAGTGCGGATCTAATTTGTGTGTTAAGTGTGTAGCAACATTAAATGAGACATAATCAAACTTATTTAGGCAAAAATCAAGGCTTTAATTAAGTTTAATAAGAAATAGTCATATAAATCAGACTTAATCAAACTTAATTAGAACTTAATCAAATGCAATCATGCCTAATCATATTTAACTAAGCTTAATCAAACTTACTCAAACTAATTATAAATAGTTATATATATATATATATATATATATATATATATATATATATATATATATATATAGAAACTGAGACACAAACATGAGACCAAATTTGAGATTGAAAGTATCGAGATTAGAGACCAAATTGAGACCAACATAGGTCGGTCAATAAAATTACGCTATTAGTAACTGAAATGAATCCGTGACAATTTAGTCTTAGATTTAAGACATTGTGACTCATATTTTCGGTCTCAAATTCAATCTCAGATTTGTGATTGAATTCTCACCGATATTTTTGGTCTCAAATTCAATCTCAGATTTATGACCAAACTATCACTGACATTTTCAATCTAAAAAATTTCCATAGAAAGGACTGAAACGAATATGATTTGAGATTGAATATATTCAGTTTTAATTCGGTCACAAATCTGAGACCAAAAATATCAGTCTCAAATCTGAGGCTGAATTATCACTAAATTTATTTTGATCACTAATAGCACAAATTTGTGACTGAACTTTGTTGGTCTCATATTTGAGACCGATTTTTTCGGTCTCTAATTCAGTCTACGTTCTCACATTTTCTTGTAGTGAGATCTATCTACATATATTTGTTAGATTAAGCTTGAAAGAATACAAATCTTTCAGCAAATTTATGAATCCAGGGCTAGAACAGGATGAATAGGTTGAAGAATGATTAAAGCTCCTTCCTTTCACATATTTTCTTTTACTCCAGAGGTGGTTCCCTCCTCCAAACACGTCCCAAAAATGGTAAGGGTTGTCCAAGAGGGGATTTGAGGTTTATTTATAGGATTTGACTTTCCTATTCTTAATACAACTCTAATTCTATTTAAAACAAATTTTTTATTTTTATCTATATATATCTCCAAGTCTTTCAATCTCTAATTGGGTTGGGATCGTTATAGAAAAACATGGTTATCATGTTAGGGTAGTGATATGACATAAGTTTAAATAATTGTAGAGTTTATTTAAGTTTATCTTGCCCAATTAAATTAATGGATAATAAACATTTTGAATTTAATAATAATATTTTATTTGCTATTATTCTATGTCCTATTTATGGACCACTATTTTAAGCCCATTAAATATTGTTCTTATTGGATTTATTTTAACTCTCTTATTTTTTAGAATTTTAATTAACTTATGATAATCTATTTAATTTAATAACTTGGGCTACTACAAATACTAGCTACTATAAATTCCCCCGTCTACCATTCCGTGCCATATAGATTCACATTGCCACATTTTCCATATCTACCCGTTTCTAAGACAAGCACACCATCAAGGATAAGAGCTGGCTCTTTATATGCATATGAATTCTGCTTTCATAATCATCAATCTTCTATCTACGTACGTACATGTCTACATCTGTATATATCTTCTCCACATGTCTGTGCAAGATTTGTTATTCTATTATATGCAATATGTCTTCCGGTTTAAATTAGGGCATACGAAAGTCTGGCAATAATTGCAGGAACTCATGTTATTGATACAAAGACTTTCTTATTTTCAACTTTTGCATATCAAGACGTGCTTTGACATTATCTTTACTTTTCCCATCTTTTTCTAGAATTGTATGCAAAATCTTGTCACAAACATTTTTCTCAACATGCATGACATCTAGATTGTGCCTCACTAATAAAGTTTTCCAATATGGGAGCTAAAAAAAAATACTCATCTTCTTCCAACCAGTTGGTAATTGTTGTGCTTGTCTCTTGCTAGCTTGACGTGCATCCTCAGGAATCTTTCCAAATACGACATTATTGTAACCTTCCCAACTCCTCAACACATCCTCTCCGAATAAGGGAATTGGTGCCAACTCATATTCCACTTTTCCATTGAATGTCCGGGTATCATTTCTCCATGGATGGTTAGATGGCAAGAAACGACGATGCTTCATGTAGACACATTTACGACTAAAAGAGAGATGTATAGATCCATGATGCACATGACAAATAGGGCATGCCATATATCCTTTGGTGCTCCAACCTGACAACATACCATATGCAGGAAAGTCATTTATAGTCCACAAAATAGCTGCACGCATACAAAAAGTTTCTTTCCTACTTGCGTCATATGTCTCTACTCCATATTCCCATAAGATTTTCAACTCATCAATCAACGGTTGAAGATATACATCAATATCATTACCAGGAGACCTTGGACCATCAATGAGAAGAGACATCATTAAGTATGATTGCTTCATAGCCAACGACGGAGGTAAGTTGTATGGAATTATAATGACAGGCCATGTGCTTCGGCTACTGCCTGCTGCTATTTTAAATGGACTGAAACCATCAGTAGCAAGTCCAAGTCTAATATTACGAGGTTCTCTGCTAAAGGTTGGGTGTTTATCATCAAAATCTTTCCAAGCAATAGAATCTCTGGGATGACTCATTTTTCCATCTTCATCTCTTGGAGCAAAATAGTGCCATGTCATCAAGTCTGCAGTTTTATCTGACATGAACAACCTTTGAAGCCTTGGTATTAATGGAAAGTGACGAAGAACTTTCACAGACACATTCTTTAATCCTCCTGTTTTGCTTGCTCTCTCCTTCCATCTTGACGTATTGCACTTTAGGCATTGACTTAGATTCTTATACTCATTTCTAAATAACACACAATCATTTGGACATGCATGTATTTTTTTGCAACTCAAGCCCAACTCAGACATCATCTTTTTACATTCATACCAACTATTGGGAAGTGTATTGCCATCAGGTAATGCGTCTTTAAACAATGTAAGCATAGCAGAAAAGGACTTGTTGCTCCATTTGTGCAGACATTTCAATTGAAACAAACGCACTATGAAAGAAAGCTTGGAATATCTATTGCAACCTGTATAAAGTGGTTTCTTGGCTTCCTCCATAAGTTGATGGAATTTGCCCATCTCTTCATTTTGTTCTTGTCTTTGCACATCATCATTAATGGGTTGCCATATAAAAGCATCATTCAGCATTCCAACCATGTCATCTACTGTGCCACTAGTTGGATTATCCTCCTCTCGAGACCTCTTACGAGATTCTCCACGAAAATGCCATGTAGTATATCCACGAGTAAATCCCTCTCTAACAATATGAAAATGAACTGTTTCCTTATCATGATAAAATTTATTTTCACACTTTATACATGGGCATTTCATCTCCAAGCTTTCATTAACATTCATATCTTTCAATGCAAACTACATTAAATATTCAACTCCAGACAAAAAATGTGAGTTCACTCGATCATGCTTGCTCTTGTACTTATACATCCAACTCTTATCGGCAAGGTAATTAGGCTCCATCTTCAAAATACAAAAAGAGAAATGTTATATCAATATAAGGGTCTTTCTTTTGCAATCAACAAGAGCCAAATTAATCTAATTATATATATATATATATATATGTGGTATAAATAAGGCCTAATTAAAGAAAAGGAAAATTAAAATTCTAAGTTCAAATTCCATGCAATCATTTCACCAGTATAATATCTTGTCTCAGAAGTATCACCAAACTACCACCTTTTCTCGACTAAAACCGCCCGGCACGTTTACGAGAAAGAAGATATAGGGAGACACTGACACCCTCCCCCAATATGAGAAAAAATTGATGTATTAATAAAGTGCAGATAAAATATTCAAATAACAAATATCAACATTCACATGTTAAGAGGACAATCTCTATGTGCTCCAGTGTGAAAATGGTGTTCTTGGGCTATGGTATCGGGGAGATGAGAATTGCAAATCCTTTGTTATGCTAATTTTGGATATTTTATTGCCAATTTGCCAACAAATTGAACCTTCTATACAACTTTAGCATTTTCAGATTGAGCAATTCTTTTCTGTTCCTTCTTTGGTCATAGGGAACTTCTTAAGGGACCACTATATTATGCCTGCACCATTACCCTGGCAACTTCAATCTTCTGGCGAACTTCACCAATTGCCATAACTGCTATTTGCAACCTATGTGCAGGAGATGGTATGGTTTAATACATGTTACCTTCCTACATGTCTTTGATGCATTGATGTTGTAACCTTAATCAACCACTTAGAGTCATGCTCTGTTTTCCCTAATGCTATTTGGTAGAGCTTCCTGTTGCCTGTCTTGTGAGAAATCCAATTCTTTGACTTTGTATAAAGAATTTTGATTTTATATGATGAGAACCAGTGCTATGTAATCTCACTGAAGTGTTTTCAGTAAGTGAGGAGATTTGAGTATTGCAGCAGTGCCATTTGTTTCCTACTGAAAATAGAAGGAAAACTGTACAAACCTTCATCCATTCATTAAAAGTGGTGACTTCTTCCCTCTGAATTTCTCACCCTTCTTTTTTTCTTTCCAAAAAACTACCTCTTGGCTTGAGGAATGCTTGTGGTTTATGAATGTTACAGCCATCTTAAAGATCCCAATGACTGTAATCAGTTGCAGATAAGTTTCCAAATAAAATTGCCTAGACAGTAATTTAATAAACCTATACAGTCTCCGTTTCTCCCATATAGAGGAATATATCAGATCATGACACCGGGTGAAAATTGGGAGTCTAAGGTAAGTATCCTTTTGGTTTATATCCAGGGCTGTGTGTAGGGGTGAATCAAACTGCTTATGCAGCAGTAGTGGTTTAGCGAATAAAGAGGAGGAAAAGCAAAAGTCCATCTTTGCTTTTACTGGCTGCTGGACATAAACATTTCACATTGATGGCCATCCATCCACATGATTGCGGAATGCCGGTATGTGGCGGACATTGATGCGTCTGCTTACACAAACATGTCAACTGGAGACACCAAACACAAGAAACTAGGAAACATGCGGTTTACAGCCTATGAGTATTTACACATGCATATATAGATTAAAAGTCTCCGCAAAGATATATTAAAAATATGATCTCGTAGAAGAGTAGGGATCAAGGAAAACTTTAAAATTTTAAACATGCATTTTATAGAAATGCAAATGTCATTTGAAACCTTGATTTTGCCATGTCCCATGAGAGGCTTTCTGGATGGACCGCATAAGACCAGAAGCATACCTGCAGCTGCGGTGAAGGCAGAGGCGGCGCCGTCGCCGGATCGGCAGGAAGAGGGCGGCCGGCCACGCTGGAGATGCCGGCTGGCAGCAGGTACCTGTGAGAAGTGGAGGCGGAGGCGGCTGCGGCGAAGGGTGCGGTCGGCGTCTCCAAGGCAATCGTCCAAGGCAATCGCAGGACAGGGAAAAGGATGGGCCGCGTAGGGTGCGGTGGGCGTCTCCAAGGCGAACGGTGTCCAAGGCGATTGCAGAAAAGGGGAGAAGGGCGGGCGGCGAAGGGTGCGGTGTGGGGCAAAATGGGGAAGAGGGAACTTCGCGCTCTCCAGACGAGGGAAAGAGATGGAGAAAGTGGGGGGAAACGTTTTTGCGCCGTCCATAAAAATTTCTTTCTTTTGGCGGGTTGGGGGGAAGAACCGCCGACTGTTTAATATAACAAAAATGGTGGGCTTTCTACCCAAATAAAATCTTATACCAGCGGCGGTCAAAACAGTCGGTTGTTACTTTAAACCGCCGACTGTTTTAAAACTACGGTTGGCCATACCCTGTTTTCTACTAGTGAATATGTCTACATCTGTATATATCTTCTCCACATGTCAAGATTTGTTATTCTATTATGCAATATGTCTTCCGGTTTAAATTAGGGCATACGAAAGTCTGGCAATAATTGCAGGAACTCATGTTATTGATACATAAAATGTCTACTTACGGATCAAAAATACGCACAACATAGTATACCTTGTAGACAAACTTCATCTTTACTTTCGCCTAATAAGGATTGATAATTTGAAAATCACTGAACAAGAAAAGCTTACTTGCAACACCCTAGATAATTACATGCAAAAATTGCAATCTCAAAGTGGGATGCGTTTAAGTAGTAATAAGTTGATAAGGTCCCTTGTTGCCCCATTGGAATGTGTGTATCCATCGCTTCTCGTATAATACATCTCCATCACACGTGCAAACTCTAAAGGTACTGCGAGAAGTTGCAGTGGTATCTGAGTGGTTTTGAGCCATTCTTCGTTCATGACCTTCCAAGCAGTGTCTACCATCTCACGAAGCTTCTTACGAGCCATCTCCTTCGAGACACCGTACTCTTCCATGTAATATCGCACGGTGGAGGCAACATGTTGCCGATTCTCTTCAAACTTCAACAAGTAGAAACATGGGTAAGTTCAAAATTATCATATTAACGTCACAAATGTGATAGTAATATTTGCTACACATGTAGATATCTATGTGACAAATGCACTAGATTTATGTGCATGATTGGCTTATATGAAGGTGTGAAAATTAATTTAAGACAGAATACATAAAGGTTTTCATATGATAGTCATTGACAACTGAATCAATTATACTATTTAACGTTTGCCACACTTCTACAAGTGTAATAAATATTACTCAAAACATAATAGAACTTAGAAGAAATTCAACTTTATTTAAGAACTCATGGCGCTCTACAGACTTCCTAAAGTATACACATGAGCTTTCCTTTCTTTACCTCATGCGTCGAAATGTCGTTAATGAGGCGGGCAATCATAGCTGAAGCCTCAATAATCTTTGGGTAACTTGCTAGCCAGTCAAAGGTATCCTGTGTTGCGATGTCTCGCATGCAAAGGAAGAACCCACATATGAGAAGGCTAGCGCCACTCGATATCATCGAGACCTGCAAATGATCCTGAAGCGTTGGTATATGCCCCTCGTTGCACCACTCCACTTCTTTAAGATAAGCTTTGGCTATCGCTTTGATCTAAAGGTAAACAAAAACACGTACACACTTAGCTAACTCAGAATTCACAAGCTTTTTTCCGCACTAAGTTTTTTTTTTCCTTTTTAAGCAAACCAGCATATTTTTATTTATAAATAATTATAAAAAGTTGGCAGAGAGACAGTAGCCAAACTAAAAGATCATCACAAAAAAAATCTATAATCAGCAATAAACCAACTAGATGTCCGTTGATAGTCGATCCCAATAGTAGGTGCGGCGTAGAACAGTTCGTGGACGAAGGCCCAGACGCCGGTGACAACGCTCATCATCATCATCTTCAGTTTCTCTACCAGAGGTCTCTGAATCTAATTTTGCATCCGATATAAAGATATTTTTAGCTTTAGCCAATTCAGCAACTCGCCAAGCTGCAGTGATATCCAGGGCGGTTTGGTGGGATATTATTGTTAGAGTTTTTTCATGTTGGAGTGGACTAGGAGACCGATCTCTTGTTGGCGGAAGATAAATTCTGACACCCCCTTTACATGAAGGTCGAGAAATATATTTTTTTTCTACAAGAACTGGCCGAACGTGATGGAGAGTGACCAATAGATGTTACCTCCTCCCTATTTGCTGAATTTCACTGAGCTTCAATCTGACTAGTCGGAGGCGCCGAGATGGGCTCATTCATATTCCTACCCTTGTTAGAACCTTGAAGTGTATCTTTGTATGATCTAGAATATAGATTACCTGAGGAAGGAGAGCTTGGAGGAACTATGCCTCCAAGAAGACCAATAGTAGAATTACCCCCTGGAATAGCATATATGAGACTCACCAGAAGTATCCTCAGGCAGCCTCAAATGGTCTTTAGGAGGCATGATATCTGCCACCACGTACTGTTGATTCTGCGAGGCATGAATGAGCATTTCCAAAGATTTATTAGTTGGATTTTGCACTGAAACGCCAGTCGAGGACTTCGGGATGGGCATATCCACCATTTTCGTAGGGGAGCATGTGAGGACTGGGAGGAGAGGGGGAGTGGTCCCCCCCCCTTTCCCCATGCACGTTGGGTGCAAGGGAGCCCGGAAAGGCCGCCTGGCCATTTCTGGTAAGAGGGCAGGCCCTCCTTCTCCCCCTTCTCTCCCGGTTTCCCCTCCTCCTCGCCCTCTTCCTTCTCCCCCCCTGCGGATCTCTCCCCCCCCCCAGTTCTCTTGGCCTCTGTCTTTCCCTCCCTCCCTCTCTCAAGCGGCTCATCTCTCTCTCTCTCTCTCTGTCGCTCTGTGCGCCGCCGGAGGAGGAAGCCGTCGCCGCGCCACCGCCACCCGGAGCCGCGCACGGAGGACGCCGTGCGCGGGGCCGCCGCGTCGTCGCCGCCGCCGCCGCCGCCGCCTGTGGAGCTCGCAACCGTCGCCCCGGGGATCGCCGCCGGCGGATCCTACCGCCGAGGTAGAGATCCCTCCTCCCTCTCCGGCGTCGGCCGGTCCTCCCCCTTCGCCTGTTCGCACCGCTGTGTTTGCCCCCCCCCTTCTTCTCCCTGCTCCCGTTCCCTCTCTCTCTCCCTTTCTCTCTCTACCGTGTTTTGCACCAGCGCCAGGTGCTTTCCGGCGAAGGGAGGGCCGCCGGCTGCCGCCGCGCCGTCCGGCGACCCCCCCTTCTCGCCGGCGCCGGCGCCGGCAGTGGCCGGCCAGCCGACGCCCCCCCGTCCCCCTTCTCCTCCCCCCCCTTGCCTCCGTAGGGGAGGTCGGGAGGAAGAAGGAGGTGGGCGCAACGCGCCCAGATCTGCTTGGGATCGGGGCGGCGCGTTGCGCCCAGCGCCAGCCACCCCGGCGTACTGCGCGGGCGCTGGCTTGGGGGCCCCCTGTGGCACATTGTGCCGGCAGATCCTCTTGGGCCCTTTTTGGCTCCGTTTTGGGCCGTTTTCGCGCCGTTTTCGAGCCGTTTTTAGTGTGTTGTTGCTCCGGTTGTGCTGGTGGGCCTGCTCGGGGTTGGTGGCCGTTTCTCGGACCACGTGGTAGTCCGGCCCACCCGGGTCGGCTCCGACCGGGCTGATAGTGCTTATTGACCGGTCAACCGGGGACAGTCGTGCAGTGTTTCCGGCACCCGTCGGGGGTGTTCCGAGGGTTGACCGACTATCTCAGGTAGTAATATATATATATATTTGAGTCGTCATACCGCGTTCCTCGATTTCTGGGCCCACCCGAGTCGGCTCCGACTGGGCCGTTGGGGCCGTTTGACCTTTTGACCCGGACAGTTGCGCTGGGGTTTTCGGCACCCGTGGGGTGAGTTCCGAGGGCCAGCCGACTGTCTGGGGTGGTAATATTAGCTTCTCGTGGTTGACCGCCAATCAGGTACTTTAGCGGATCTGTTTCGGCATCGAGTTTCCGTTCCGTGCTCGTGACGCTTGTGCTGACTCCCTAGCACTGCGCCTTACTAGTCTTCGCCCGGTGCTGTGGCACTTGAGGGCTTGTCCCAGCGCACGGTGCGCGTTTGGGTTGTTACCGTTCCCCGGGACCCCCATCCTCGTGGGCCCGTTGAGGGTGGTCTCCAAGCCACGAGTGCGTCCGTCGAGCGTTTCTCCGGACGAAGGGGAAAACGGTGTTGGACAGCGGCGTTGAGTCATTTGTTGAGCTCACTTAGTTGGTCCGAGTCCCGCGGAGTTTGGTGTGTCGCGGTGCAGGCCAGCTAGTCCGTTCTCACTGCCTCGCCTTACACGGTTCCGGAGCCGTGTCGGGAGGACAGGCGTGGGACCGTAGTCCGG
Organism: Colocasia esculenta; assembly: GCA_014218235.1. Lineage (NCBI taxonomy): Eukaryota > Viridiplantae > Streptophyta > Magnoliopsida > Alismatales > Araceae > Colocasia > Colocasia esculenta. The sequence goes on along the minus strand of CM024759.1, from coordinate 109,043,865 downwards.
CCAGACTACGGCTTGTGGTTGTGTTTGTCCACGCGTCTCACTCCGACGGGAGGGGAGACCTGGACTCGTGGTCGAGTGGTAAGACGCCGGTGGGCGCACCTGACCACTGACTAGTAGAGGCTGGGTTGTGGCTAGTGTGTCTTGTCCAGACGAGGGTTTTACCGTCTGCTTGTGTTGGGTTGTGGCTTTGTCCAGACGAGGGTTTTACCGTCTGCTTGTGCAGTTGTGTGGCGTGCTCGGAGCACGTTTACTGAGGTTGAGTCTTTGTGTTGTTGTGCCGTGTTGGCGATACTTGTGGACCTGTGTACTTTCCGTTTATTTATTTCAGTACTTGCTCAGTTGGGTTATTGCTTTATTATATCACCTGCTTAGTTAGTAGACTTGTTGCTTGAGTTATCGCCGCCCTTCTGCTTGGTGTAGCTAGCTTGTTTCCTTCAGTAGCACTGTTCTTCCCGCCTAGTTTAGTTGTGTCGTTCTTGTTTCCGCTGTCGAACCGGTGAGGGGTTGGGTTCCCTACTGGGCTTCGTTCGCGAAGCTCATTCCCCCCTTACTTCCTTCCCTAAAGAACTCGAAGAACTCGAAGATTTCCTCTCCCTAAAGGGCTAAAAGAAGGGTTCATGACCTTTGGCACCAGACCTTGATCACCAATGGGTCCTGTACTGGGTTCCTCCAAATCCTGCCGAAGCCGTTCCTTTCTCCCACGAAATTTGCCTACAGGAATCCAAGAAGAAAACTGGAGCTTATTGTTCTCATCATTCTCCTGGAAGGCTGTTTTGTTGGTTCCTTGACAGGTTGCTCTCTATTGCCTTTGCAATCTTCCGTTCGATGGCCAATCTTGAGACAACAGGAACAATACGATGGAAGTTTAGGATAAACTATCTCCTGCGGGAACCCAAAATCACCAAAACCTATCCATATTTTGTCCTTCCTGGGTTTGATAAGATCAACTTCTATACAGGCCCTAGCAGCCTGGGTGTTTATCAGATTAGCTGTGTCATGTGCAACTTGAAGAACATGGCAATGTTACAAGCAATAGACTTGATAAAGACTCCTGATAAAGGTTTATAGGAAGGTCTGGAAGATCAATCCACACCAAAACAACAGAATAGTCCTTTTCTACCTTGAAAGTTGGTGTCCATTTGGAGAACTTGAATAGCTTTCCCATAACATACAAAATATCTGAGAAGGACCTTAAGAAAATCGTCCTCAGACGTAAACCTGCAAATTTTAGTGGGCTGAGGGAGGCCTCCACTTCCGCTTTGGAGAAGAGACACGCTGGGTCCCCTTTATCTATAAAAGCAAGCGCATGGACAGGGATATCCACCTTTGGGAACGTCAGGGACGCTTGAAGAACTTGCGCCATGGGGTCCTAGTCCCAGTGGGGGAAGCCCTTTATCAGTAACAGCAGCCATGGGGTCCTAGTCTCGGTGGGAGAAGCCCACCGGCGCCGACCAGATCGACACCCCCCCCCCCCCCCCCCCCAGGGGGAGGTGGCAAAAAGACACGAAAACTAGGACAGAGTTCCCGGAGCTTCTCTCTCTAGAATTCTAGAGAGAGATTCCAACCCACCCCTAGAATTCACAAGCTTTATAAAGAACTAGTTGTCATATATATACCGATGTATGTCATCACTATGTACTTTGATGTGAAAAAAAAGGATAGCTGCGCTTTTGTATAAAACCAGTGATTAGCAGATGCAAACTAACAAATAGCATACCTCTTCTTTGAGATACTGCACAAAATGTGATTTTTGTCCATCAATAGCATATCTTCGAACTCCTTGATAGTATCAGACAAAGCCATGAAGTATGTCTTCATGTACTCCGGCAATCCTTCGACTTCGCCAATATCCCATCTACATTTAGCAACGTATAGTAGCCGTAAGTAAAAAGAGAATAAAGAAAAAGCGATCGAGTATAATTTTTTACTTGTTATTGTGAAGAAATTAAATAATATTGAAAGCAACAACCGATAATATAAACAATGTTTAATCCTTTAACATAAGGTTTATGGTCTCTCACTCTATTGCAAGTATGCGGTTCAAGGAAGCTCCTTCGGGTCAGCAGAAGATGCAGATTCTTCACTATTTTAGTTTTATTCCTCAGGTCTCTACTAAACAAATTAAACTAGTTCTCTGGATCCCTCCTATAACCCACCTGTGTTTGAATGTGGATGGTGCCAACAAGGGAAATCCAGGCTATAGTGGTGGAGGTGGTTGCGTTCGGGACATGCATGGTTGTGTTAAGGTGGTGTTCACCCATTATTATGGTTATGGCAACAATATTATAGCAGAAATAAGGGCTCTTTGTGATGGGCTTCCTCTGGTTGGCTACCTGGGACTTCACATTTCAGTGGTGTACACAGATTCTAGCGCTTTGGTGCATTCTCTCAAGGTAGGTATTTGCCCTTCGTGGCAAGCCTATCGCTGGTGGTGGGAAGCTTATGTTATGATTAACAGAAATTTTTATATGGTTCGGCATGTTTTCCGGGAGACTAATCAGGTAGCTGATGCTTTGGCAAATAGAGGATGTATATGACCCGGACAAATTCAATTTTCTGGGGTTCTAACAGTTTTCCTTCGGCCTGCAAAGGTCATGTACTCCTAGATAAAACCGGTCATTGCCATATTAGATTGTCTTGACCGGTGTTTTGTGTAATTGCATGACTGATTGAATTTAATAATATTTCGCCTCAGGTTCTGTGCTGGTGGCGTGAGAACATTCTCTCCCTCTGGGGGAGGGTACACTCTCCTAGCTTTAAGTTCCAGGACTGTTTCTAATTAAAAAAAAAAATCCTTTTAAACTCAAATGTCCTATTGAGGTGTGCAGAATAAAGAAATGCAACGCTACCTTTGCATTGCATCTGTAAGCAACAGAAGTTCTTCTAATGCCCCGTATGAGTCATATATATCATCAAGAATAGATGATAAGTAGATGAGCTTGGCCATCAGCATTCTGCCATGAGCAAGATGGGGTTCGTACTGTACTCCTAGAATCCAGAAATAACCCTCCACCAGTCTATCCCGAGCAAAGCTGAGCTTTTTGATTAAGCCAAGCTCTTTCCACCACCTGATTATTAAAAAGTATTTTGGAAATAAACTTGAGTTATGCCATATAATTGAATTTCTGATCCATACTGAAAATGATAGGGAAGGAAATTTAGCCCAAGTGATCGTGGTCTGTTGAAAATTCTGATCCTTATTGAAAACAGGGATATATGCTTGTTACTCGATCGACCTACCTAGTGAGGTCCCTTATCTCTTCTTGGTGCAACGATTGGACACGATTGAAATCTAACTTGGCAAGCTCCAAGATCACGTCATTTCTTCCTTCAGTTGCTTCGTAAAAGGAGAGGTACTCTCTGGCCTCTAATCTTTTTATTCTTCTAATTAAAGGCATCTCTAATGCACGGACTACCGCTGTTGTGAGAGGAGGTTGCAAGCGATCTAACATGGATTCGAGCGCTCTCTTGCAGAAAGACTTGGCTTCCTCGAGGATGGCATCTTCTGGGGTACCAAGATAAGAAGCCTCATACAGGCTTAGCAAACCCTGGATGTTAGATCTCAAGTTTCCACGAAAATGCCCGCGAACATCCTTGAACTTGTTGAACTGATCTGCTGGATCCCATGAACAAATTAACATTGCCAGATGTTATCTATATACAAATCTAGAGATGACGAGAGCATGATATATATGTTTCTCGAGGGCATAAACAACGAGTTTATAGATTGATACTTGAGGATATGTCGTAGGCCCCCTGCCTCAGAAGCCGAAATCGCAGTGAGACGACATGTAGATTCTCGCTGACCACCATCATCTGTGATCCATGGATACGTGCTAAGGCCTCATTGATCTCCTCCTCAAAGTGATATGCCAACCCTAGCCTTTGAAGAGCATCCACCACGTTCATCTCTTCATCCACCCGACGGCCATCATAAGCAGTACTGCTCATGGAAAACATCGTCCGGACTGCCTCCTTCAACATCTCCACTCTCTGTTGCACCTGCGCATGGTCTATCTGCAACAAAATAGAACACATGCATGTGCAACAGTGCAAGGAAACGAAAACGTACGTAACATGTTAATTGTGTGTGTCAGTCACAGTACTGATGCTTAAGGATGCGGGTTCGTGGGCCAATGTTCTTCGAGGTACCTGGTTTTCAGAAGCCAACAAGTGGATAAAGAACTCTCCCCAGACAGTCGGATGGTAATTCGCCAATGGACGGGTAATTCCCTGTGCTTCATTCTTGTTTGTTGGTGGGATGCTGCTGCTTGTATTTATCTCTCTCTCTCTCTCTCTCTCTCTCTCTCTCTCTCTCTCTCTCTCTGTGTGTGGGGGTGTGGGTGTGTGTGGCCTACATCCGCGAGAATTTATAAAATTATAAGGCGTGCCCTGTCTTCTGTAGCTAGCTACCTTGCATACGTAGAAGAGAGAATGCATGGTTTACGAGGCCAGTGCCGTAAGCTGAAAATTAAACCCACGATTTGTGAAGTAGGACTAGCTTCAAGGGCCTCTCTTCAATTTTAAAAGCTATAGATTAATCTTTAGCAGGATATGACAATAAGATTGGAGCACTGTTGTCAGCTCGGGAATTATATAGCATATGGAAGGGCTTTGGCCACCTGCTGTTGATGCCTATCGTGCGGTTGTCGGGTCGTACCGTAATATAAGACATATTGAGTGGTAGAAATGAGTTGTCATATATACGTCAAAATAAAAAGAGACCACGTCATGATATGAGAAGATCAAAAGACTCAGAGCTCTAGACTCAACTAGCCCGAGGAGTCATGGTGTTCGCCTCAAGTCCGCTTCACTCTATTATGGGTTGCGATAACTGGGATAAGGCATGTGTGGGCTATAATTCTGATAAGGCATGTGTGGGCTATAATTCTGACCCTGGACACTGGTGGGCCGGTGGCACCAATCCACATTATCTTTAGGTAGCTGATGAATATGTACATAGCCATCCTGTCACCCTAGTTCTCTTATATTCCTAACCACGTCCAATCATAGTAAGCGAAAGTATTCAAAACTCAAAAATAATAGTAATGGCTTTAATTATGGATAAATAAAAGAGTATGGGATGAGTTTTTTGCTCTCTCTCTCTCTCTCTCTCTCTCACACACACACATTAGTTGAAGCATATTTGCATCAAATATTACCTTACTTGATAATAATATATCTAATCATTAGATAGATGAGCACAGCCTTCCATTAGAATTTTAAATTCTCTGATAAAAACCAAAATTTTTTGGAAAGACGAAGAGTAAGAAAAAAGAAAAAAAAAGTCTTGTTTCTTCATGTTCCCTAGCATGTTCTTACACATGACCCACCCCAATCTTTAATCTCCCGCCCAAACTTTCTTGTTGAGCTAACCACAAATTTTATTTATATCTTAAACATATATCATAATTAGTTTAATTAATTACTAACTATGCTCTAGGGGGGCAATCATGCTGGCACGAAGCAACGTCCCCGCTTTGCTATTTGTCGATTCTAATTTCCTAATTAGTCCTGCTCATGTGAAGCTTCCTCTCTTCCATTCTTATGGTTCATATCTTTTTCTTTGCTTACACTATAAGAAAAAATGAGAATAACGACCGATCACAATTCAGTCACTGAAGTAAACATCGATTGAATTGCGAAAGAATAGCAATCAAATTTATCAGTGAAGATACATTGGTCACAATATTGTGACAGAAAATATTTGATCGCTATTCAGTCGCTATACTCAGATCAAATATTAGTAGTCCCTATTCGATTGTCATGTGGATGACCAAATTCATTAGCGATTGAATTATATCGGTCGTAGATTCGGTAACTAATTTGTGACCAAAATTGCAACCGAAAATTTTTGATCACAAATATTATTAGCGATCGAATTATATCTGTTGCTAATCTAGACACAAATTAGTGACGAATCTACGAATGAAAACTTTATATATTTGCGATCGAAAACTTTTAGTCGCAATTTTGGTCACAAATTTGATTCCTATCTTTTGTTGGGATGACATTCATTATTGGAACTAGACAGTTCACATAAATAAGTTTTAAGTCATGAATGGATCAACTAAGGGTTCGTTTGTTTCCACATAAAAGTTCTTGTCGGAAAAGGTTTTCGGAAAAAAATTTCATACAAGAATTGTTTAGTACTACTGAAAAATTAATCCATGAAAATTTTTTACCTAAAATTATGGATTTTGACATCCTTGGTAAGACTCTGTAAACCATTTTCTTGAATTTCTCTTTCATATAGGATTTTATGAGTGTGACTACAATCTCTATTATAATTCTTAGTGTTCGATGCTTGAAACTCGAAGGCCGACGGCTGGCAACCCGACACCCGATTTTCGACAACTAACGTGTAGTGGCAAGTGTCTGATTCCTAGCACTCGACGGCTAGTGACAGGGTGCCCGATTTTATTAGTTATGATGATGTCATCAACATAAACAAGTGGGTATATAACAATCCCATGTTTGTGATATAAGAATAGTGATGGATCACATGTAGAACCTATCAAAGCAATGGAGACCAAATGTGAAAACAGTTGAAAAAACCATGCATGCATAGCCTGCTTTAATCCATATAAGGCCTTATGAAGTTTACACACATGATGTGGATGATTCTTGTCAACACTACAAGAAAAAGCGGGATTACCGACGGATATTTCCGACGGATTAATTTCCGTCGGTAATTCCAACGGATATTCCGACGGCGATATGTCTGTCGAAAAATCCGTCTGAAGTTCCGACGGAAATATGTCCGTCGGTAATGAAAGAATACTGACGGATATTCCGGCGGACATATTGCCGTCGGAATATCCATCGGTAAACCTCCTATACCTTGTCCCGTGAAACCCCCCTCTTTCCCTCTCCTGCTCTCTCTCCCTCTTTCCCTCTCCCGCTCTCTCGCCGCCGGTCGCCGACGCTGCTCGCCGCTGCGCCTTCGCCGCTCGCCGCCGGCGCCCCTCTCCCGGTGAGTTCCACCTCCCCCTCTCTCCCCAGCCCCGCCACCTTCCTCCGGCCCACCTCGCCTTCCACCCCCCCACCCGGCCCCCTCCCCCACCCCACCCTGCCTGCACACGCCCCCCTCCCCTTCCCACCCGGCCCCCCTCCCCCCTGTGCGATTCCCCCCTCCCCCATGCACCCGGCCCCCTCCCCCCCCTTCCCACCCGGCCCCCTCCCCCCTGCGGGATGCCCCCCTCCCCTTCCCACCCCCCCACCCGGCCCCCCCCCCCCCCTTCCCACCCTTCCCACCCCCCTCCCACCCTTCCCACCCCCTGCACCCGGCCCCCCCCCCCTCCCTCCCACCCAGCCCCCCTCCTACTACGCGATGCCCCCTCCCCTTCCCACCCCCCCCCCACCTGGCCCCCCTCCCCTTCCCACCCCTCTGCACGTGTCCCCCTCCCCTTCCCACCCCCCCACCCGGCCCCCTCCCCCCCCCCCCACCCGGCCTGCACCACCCGGCCCCCTCCCCTTCCCACAGTCACCACCCGGCCCCCTCCCCCTGCGGGATGCCCCCCTCCCCTTCCCACCCCCCACCCGGCCCCCCTCCCCTTCCCCCCCTCCCACCCCCTGCACCCGGCCCCCTGCGCGATGCCCCCCCCCCCCCCCCACCCGGCCTGCACACCCGGCCCCCTCCCCTTCCCACAGTCACCACCGGCCCCCTCCCCTTCCCACAGTCACCACCGGCCCACAGTCACCACCCAGCCCCCTCCCCTTCCCACAGTCACCACCCGGCCCCCCTCCCCCCTGCACATGCCCCCCTCCCCTTCCCACCCTTCCCACCGGCCCCCTCCCCTTCCCACCCCCCCACCCGGCCCCCTCCCTTCCCACCCCTCTAATGTTAAAATTGTTCTAATGGTGTAGAAATATTGTAGGAACTTAGAACTACTAATTCCACTAATTACATTACACGAATGTTATTGTATGAAATTGATTAAATTACAATAAAATAAATTATTAAATATTGATTTATAAATTTAAATGGTTTGTTAGAGATTTAATGATGTGGTTTAAACTTTGAAATATATTTTATTACAGCTAAATTGTGTATTTTTTGCAATAAAACTGGTGTATGTTATACATTTAAGTAAAATGAGCAATGAAATGTGGATGTCATAGGATTGTAATATGATGTTCAATGTTTCTCCATAAAGAGAGTGCAAATAGATGACATATTTAATAATGATTAATGTTCAACACTAAGACAGAAGCATTTCAATAGTTCAATATTATTCTCCATAAAGAGAGTGCAAAGAGATGACATAGGATTGTAATATGGCAGGATAGGGTAGAAGACATTGGTGGCAATATAACTACTATAACATTGAGTATCATGGTGGGGGGGGGGGGTCTTCTGATTGCAAAAGCATTTGATGGGAGGCACGGGTAGCTGTAAAATACCTCAATAAAGGAGTCAATCGAATGCTTGAAGTTTATGGCAAAATTTGTCTGCTTTTGGTCACTTGTATCACAAAAATTGCGCATAAAGTTAATTGATTTTTGGTGGTTCTATGAAATTGCCTAAATGCAGTAAGCTCCATACCGATCACCCCCGTGAGCGTTGGAAGAGGACACAGAGTAACATGCAAGAGCAAACGTTGTTAAGTCATAATTAACTTTTTTCTACTCACAATCCTTTTATACCATTTAGTGGCCAAGGAACTAGATATAAACAAGAGGCTTTCAAAGATCAATCTTTTATTTTGTAACTGACTCCCAGCTAGATGAAAAATAGAAAAATTAAATGGGGATTCAAGTATTAGATCCATACTTAGATGCAATTATGTAGAGAGAGAGAGAGAGAGAGAAGATTCATTTCAACGATGGTACTAAAAATGTGTATTAGCATCTAGTAAAAAATTATTTGATTCACTAAAAGATTCCCTATATAGATAGAAAGTAGAAAAAACATAATCTATCACACAAGAGTCCACCTGAGACATAATAGATACAAAATCTTTACAAATAGAGGATGCATTTCAAGACCAAGATATAAGATCCAGCAATTTTGAGCAAAATCTTATTAATAATATCAAATAGACATCGAGATGCGAGTTGTGATTAGAGGAGATGAGCTATATTATCTTTGAGTAGCAATTAAATTCACATAGTTTATGGCATAACATGGTATTGATAAAGCATCGACGGAAGTGTAAAAACGAGTACAAAATGAGGTTACATCTCAATTCAAACTCTAATGAGGTTACATCTCAATTTATAGCATTTAAAAAAATGAGTACAAAATCTTTTTTGTGGCTATTAGATCCTTAATTCAAACTTATTTCAATATGACACTATTATATGGATTATTTAATTGCTTACTTTCAGTTTAGTGATTAGTATTGTATTTCTTACTTTAATGCAATTCATGTACATGTATGTATGGATTTGGTTTATTATTGCACTTGTTCACATGTATGATTTTTGTTTTCATATTCCTTTCATATTATTTGGGTTTTAAATTTGATCTATGCATGTATAACATTTTTTCACTGCACACACCTCACGAGAGCGTGTTAAGCCCGTGTCAATGAAACTTCCCATTCAAGACTTTGAGATTGATGTGCACGAGTCTTATTTTCAATGATGAGAACGTGTATATCTAACTCAAAGTCTTGAATTGTCCTGTTTTGGACAGTTTGTGAATGTTTGATCGCAGTTAGGTGGTCATTTATTATGTGTTTGTATTATTTGTTGAAAATTTCGGGTGCGTCTACTCACTCCTCTCTGATATCCCTTATTGATTTAGAATATTTCTTAACACTTATTAGTAAGTGTTTAAGAAAATATCTTAATCAATAAATTTTTTTGGTATATCAGAGAGGTGTGGGGAGATGCTGCTGAAATTTTCAGCAAATAATACAAACACATAGTAAATGGTCATCTTATTGCGATCAAATATTCACAGATGGGGTAAAACGTGATAATCTTAATAATATATCCTACATATTCATTTTGACTTACTCGAACGATGTGAGGGTGTGTGTTGGATTTTAACTCGTGACATGACATTTAATCTGTGTAGGAAAAATGTCTTATGAGAATCGGTCATGGATGTACCATGGAATAGTGAATGGAGTTGTGACCGAGGAGTTTAAAGACGGGGTTGACAGTTTTATTCAGTTTGCATTGAGTAATTCATCAGTAGCAGTTGATCGATGGGTAACATCCGATGTTCGTGTTCGGCTGTAAGAACAGAAAGTGGATATCGACATGGGAGTACAACATCATTTGTATACGAGAGGATTTGTTGCCCATTATGAGTTATGGTCGTCTCATGGTGAGTTGAATATTCAGTCGTCTGCACCAGCTAATTACTTTGCCTCCACAAGTACGTACGTAGACATGGTTGTCGATGCTGCTGGTCCGGAGTTCAATATTCATGAAGATCAAACAAATGAAGAAGTGCCGAATAATACAGCTCAGAGATTTTATCAGTTATTTCGAGATGCTGATGATTATGGGATGGTTGTGAGAAGCATACACGGTTGTCTGCAGTGTGAATTTCATATGAGCGAGAGTTGTTTTGACCGACTTCTCTACTCGTCAAGAGCATGCTTCCTCAATCAGAGAGGTTACCTGCTGACTTTTACCGTGCGAAGAAGATGGTGAATGATCTGGGGCTGGTTTTATGAAATTGATTCATGTCCGAATCACTATATGTTGTACTACAAAGATGATGCAGAAAAGACATCATGTATATTGTAAGCATGATAGATTCAAGACCAAGAGAGGGGACAAGTCAAAGCAGAGGATGTTCTGTATAAGTCATTGCGGTACTTTCCGATCACACCCAGATTGCAGCGGTTGTTCATGTCCCCGAAGACAGCTGGACATATGACTTGGCATGCGGAAAGAGTCCGTCGTGACGAAGGTGAAATGAGTCATCCTGCGATGGTGAAGCTTGGGCTCATTTTAGCCGTACTATCCTTACTTCCAAAGGATTCACGCAACGTGCGGCTGGGTTTATGCACATACGGTTTCAATCCATTCGGAGGCTCGTGGCATCTTTACTCATGTTGGCCAGTATTCTAACACCGTATAACCTCCGCCAGGCATGTGTGAAGCGTGAGAATCTGTTCCTTTCTGCTGAGTCCGGGTCAAAAAGTCTAGGAAAAAATTAGACATATATCTCAGACCGTGTGATGAACTGAAATTGTATGGTCAGATGGGGTTCTCTCTTATGAGCATCCAGAAAATAGATTTCAATTTGAAGGCGCATTAATGTGGACATAAGTGACTTTCCAGCATACGGCATGTTATCTGGCTGGAGCACACATGGGACCTGGCATGTCCTATGCATGGAGGATTCTAAATCATTGTGTGAAATCTGGGGAAAATCATGTTGGTTCGATTGCCATCGTCGGTTTCTACGAGTGCCCATCCTTTCGAAAGCAAAAGGATTTTTTATGAAAAATACAATTGTGATGGAGGAGGTAGATATGGAACGGGTGTATGGTGGAAACATGCGATGGGGGTGTACCGGTCGGTTCAGTTCGGTTTCCTCCATTTTGGAGAAACCGAACCGAACGCAAGTCATCATTGAACCGAACTGAAACCGGTTCGGTTCGGTTCAAAACCGAAATCCCCACGGTCCTGGCATTTTTGTTGCCCAGCTAGCTAGCCCAGAGGGGGGGTGAATGGGTTATTAAAACTTCGATGTTTGATTAAAACCTGTTTACTGAAAAGATTGCACAACTTAATAACAAGGTTAGAGTTAGAGCAAACAAGACAACAATCACACCAAAACACAACCACAAGACACAGGATTTTATCCTGGTTCGGAACTCCTCTCCACAGGAGACCTACGTCCAGTCCCTGAGCAATACCTCAGGATTTTACTACCAAGGGTACAATCCCCTTAAGGATCCTTACACCCAGCCTCAACTGGTCTTCCTTCAACCTGAAGGGTACAACAACCACCCTGGATACCACCAGGTCTTCCTTCGTCCAGAAGGGAACAACAACCACCCTGGATACCACCAGGTCTTCCTTCGTCCAGAAGGGACACACACTAATCAGAAAAAGGTTGTGAAAACAGGCTTCAGATTCTAGCTGACCAGCTACAACCTGAAGCTCCTAGGCCCCGAGAGAGAAAGAGATTTAACAAGGTTTTTCTCTCCAAGGACCACACAGGCTCTTACAAATGAGAAGACTCCTTTGAGCACAGAGAGCTAAGAGCTTAGAACAAGGTTTGGAGTGGAGGCTTCGCTCTTCTTCAAAGTTCTAAAGATGGATTCCTTTCTTCTTCTAAAATCAAGCGATGATGCTCTGTCCGTTGTTTTTCTTTTCGTCTTGAGTCTTCTATTTAAGCTGCTGATTCAAATTCGAACGTTGAAGTGCCGTTGTCTCTTATCCTTGTGTACGTTAGACTGGTTACTGAGGAAGCTTCTGATCGTCAGTCTCTTTTACACGCCAAAGAGATGTCATAGAACTTTGTATCTTGTGTCCAACGTTGTCCAGATGAGTCTTGTCAGATATCTGTAAGCATATCATCAATAAATAGAAGACAGCTAGGACTGCTGTCTATTATTAGTTGAAATGGAACAGATATTGCAGTATATAGCAAAGCTCCTTTCTGTCCAAGAAAAGTACGTAGACAGAGTAGCATAGAAATGGAAGATATTGTCTGCATGCATGGGAGATACGATCGGAGAGCATTTAATGCAAAGCAGTCAACAGACAAGATATGACTTTGACTTTTCAACGCTATTAAAAAGGATTATCCTGATGCATCAAGAAATTCGATAAAGAGAATCTTGCTGACTTTATAACTTATGAAATCGTTATGAGTTATAGCAAGTCGTTATGAATGTAAAAAATCGTTGTGATAAAGTCGTTGCGGTTCTAAAGAATCGTTGCAAGAAATCGTATGACTAATAAGGAAGTCGTTACGCGAAATCGTTATGACTAGCAAGGAAGTCGTGCGCGAAACGTTATGACTAACAAAGAGTGTTACGCGAAATCGTTAGACTAGCAAAGGAAGTCGTTGCGCGAAATCGTTATGACTAACAAGAAGTCGTTACGCGAAATCGTTATGACTAACAAAGAAGTCGTTGCGCGAATCGTATGACTAACAAAGAAGTCGTTGCGCGAAATCGTATGACTAACAAAGAAGTCGTTGCGCGAAATCGTTATGACAATAAAGAAGTCGTTGCGCGAAATCGTTATGACTAACAAAGAAGTCGTTGCGCGAAATCGTTATGACTAACAAAGAAGTCGTTACGCGAAATCGTTATGACTAACAAAGAAGTCGTTGCGCGAAATCGTTATGACTAACAAAGAGTCGTTGCGCGAAATCGTTATGACTAACAAAGAAGTCGTTGCGCGAAATCGTTATGACCAATAAAGAAGTCGTTGCGCGAAATCGTTATGACTAAAAAGAAGTTCGAAATCGTTATGCATAAGAAGTCGTTACGCGAAATCGTATGACTAACAAGAAGTCGTTGCGCGAAATCGTTATGACCAATAAAGAAGTCGTACGGTCTAAGAAGTCGTTGGCTAGAGAGTCGTTGCGAGTTCTAAAGAAATCGTTACGAGGTCTAAAGAAGTCGTTACGGCTAGAGAGTCGTTGCGAGTTCTAAAGAAATCGTTACGAGGTCTAAAGAAGTCGTTACGGCTAGAGAGTCGTTGCGAGTTCTAAAGAAATCGTTACGAGGTCTAAAGAGTCGTTACGGCTAGAGAGTCGTTGCGAGTTCTAAAGAAATCGTTACGAGGTCTAAAGAAGTCGTTACGGCTAGAGAGTCGTTGCGAGTTCTAAAGAAATCGTTACGAGGTCTAAAGAAGTCGTTACGGCTAGAGAGTCGTTGCGAGTTCTAAAGAAATCGTTACGGTAACGATTCGAGTGCTCCGGTCAAAGAGGTAAGTCGTTCTGCTTATCAAAGAAGTCGTTACAGGGACTTAGATAGAAATGATGGGACTTACCAGATTGTCTTGATCTTTCATTTTTCTTTTGCTTCCTGTTCTCAAGGCTCAAGAAATCTATTAGTGTTATTTTGTTAATCATCAAAATTAATATATAAATAAATGGAAATATTTATTATGGGGACAGTTTGGTCATCAATCTCCCCTTTTTGATGATGACAAAATATACTGAACATCATAAATAAAATGAAATATGTTTTCAGATTTACGTTAGTTGTCTCCCCCATTTTGTCATTAGGCAAAAAGATAAGCTGTGAGACAAAGAAGAGAGAAAGATTTTTATTAAGATGGAGAAAGATAATACAAAGGAGATAACAAGGAGGCATGCTGTGAGATAACAGCCCATGCCTTGATCTCAAGATCCTCAAAAGTTTGCAGAAACACTCCAAAGGTAACTGAGAAGGAGGGTCCCATGGAAGGGATGTTCCTCTGAATGTAGAGTTGCCTTTGCTGCTCTATGAACTCTCCATACTGAGTTTTATCCAAAATAAACCTGAAGTAGGTACTCTTGCCAAAACTGGCCCTATGGAGAAATCTGTCCAAGGAAATTGGATAGTGAAGTTGCTGAGTAACAGATCCTGCTTTAGGCAAAGAAGGCAGAATATCTAGCTGCCCAGACAGAATAGAGCTCTGGTAAGGGAGCGATGGAATTGAGATCCATAAAGGCTTCTGCAGTAAGAGTCGGCTTCCTCTGACGGACCAGATCTGAATTGACAGCTTCCAATTGCTGATAAGAGGCCCGATATAGAAGCTCCCAGTCTGATGAGAGAAGACGTTCACACTCAGAAATGAGTGGAGCTAAGGTCAGGGAAGATATGCGGCCAGAGTGATATTCTCTGAGGATGAACCGCAGAAATGAGGGTGATCGGCCCTGCTTGGCTGACATCCGGCCCAGCTGCCTTGCAAACATATCTAGTGCCTGAGATCCAGCATCTGAATTAAGCACTAACGAGTGCAGCTTCGGCAGAAGCACTGGAAAATCAACTTTGAAGGAGACAAAATCGACTGTAAGAGGAAGGTTGATTGGGGATTCTGATTGCAGCACAGTAATCCTGGAGTTGAACTGACAAAACTGAACTTCTGGACGATTGTTCAGGTAGCAGAAGTCACTGTATAACTGAAAGGCTCTGGCAATCCTAATTTCCTTCAAGATGAAGGAGCCCCAAGAATTCTTGTGCTGGAAGATGAACCACTCAGAGAGGGTGAGTGGGTGAGCTCTGAGGGAGATAGATTCGGCCCTTGCAGTCAGGAATTTTGAGTACTGAGCCTTGTTCCCTTTGATAGCGGCCCACTGATCTTCTGTCTTGAACTCAGTGCCCTCAAGGATTTTGGATTTGAAAGCTTGAGATATCTGAGTAAAGGGAAGAACAATGGCCAGGTGCTCGGAGAGGTTGAGAAAAGGAATACCATAAATGGTAGAAAGAATGCATTTCTGGAGGTATTCTCTGTAGATGGTCTTCTCTTAGGATCAAGGGTAAGAGAGTACCATAAAGGAGGGTAGAGAGAAGTAGAAGGGGTGCTGAGAGAGGAAGAGGTTTTTCTCTTTTTGAAGACAGGACTAGGAGGGTCAGTCCTGTGAATGTGAGAGGCTGTAGAAAGAATGGTGAGGAGAGTGTTCCTTTCAAAAAGGTCTGGAACATTGGTGTCAAAAATACCAAGAGGTAGAGGTTTCATTGGAGGAAAGGTAACAGAATTAGGAGGAGTAGGAGGATAGAACAAGTGTTTAGGATTAAAGGAAGAGGTTGGTTGAGGATGAGATGTTTGGGTGTTAATGGGTGAAGGTTGAGGAGTTAATGAGGATGAAGCTGAGATGAGAGCTGGAGAAGGTGAGAAGGAGGGTTGAGAGGAAGTAGAGGATGAGGAAGGTTTGGTGCGAGGCATGGGATGCTTGATGGTTGGTGGAGCAGGAGGTGCAGTAGGAGGAGATGTAGGGATGGAGAGGGTTGGAGTGGCAAGAGATGAAGGAACAGGGGCCTTGGAGACTGATACTGGCTCTTTTCCTCTGGCCTGACTTTCTCTGACTGCAAGGGAGGGTCCTGAAGACCCTGAGGCTGCCACTGGTCCGGCTGACCTTACAACAGATGGCCCTGATGGCCCTGACTCCTGAGCAGGCGGCCCTGTTGGCCCTGAGACTTCTGCTGGAGGCCCTGGTGGCCTAGGAACTTCAGCTTGAGGCCCTGGTGGCCTATGAACTTCAGCTTGAGGCCCTGGTGGCCTAGGAACTTCAGCTGGACTGCTCTGAGTAGGTGCAGGAGGGACACCACTAGATTTTGAAATACTAGCCAGCAACTTCTTCATATCAGACATTTCCTTATTGAAATACCTCATTGCATTTCTTATTGAGGATACATCTGAGGAGGTTGACTCTTGATTTGAAACGAGTCCTTGAATACCAGACTGAACTGATGCCAACATCTCTCCCTGAGCTTTTAACAAAGCCATAACATGCTTCAACTTGACTTTTCTATGGCCCTTCCTTGACCTCCTGTGAACAGCCCTTTTCTGCTTTCCTGGCTGAGAGGCAGGTTCTTCAAGATTTATAGCAGCACTTGGGCCTTCACTAGCATCAACCAAGGCTGGAGCTGGAGTGGCCTGAGCAGGTGCAGCTTTCTCAGAAACGGCTTCAGTCTCTGGCCTTTCATTCTCAGCAAGCTCCCCTGAATGGGAGCAGGGACTTCAGTGCTTTCTTGCTCCCCCTGAGCAGGAGCTTCTTCCAAGACAACATCTTGTTGAGTACCTGCTTGTACCTCAACATCTGCAACAAATTCTTCAGTATGGCCTGCTGCCATAACTTCTTCATCAGGTCTACTTGCTGCTGCTTGCTCTGCTTCTACTGCGTCTGGAATATCTGCAATGACTGCTTCTCCTTCAGCCACAGAGGATTTCGACCAAACTCCTTCTTGCACTGAAAAACCACTTTTCTTCAGGTTTCTGGACCTTATAGACTGGCCCATCTTTTCAGCTACCGCCCCTGACAGATCTACTCCAAAATGCTTGAAAATCTTGGTCAGAAGGTGGGCATACGGAAGGGAAACATTCAACTTGCTCTTTGTTTCCCATATCTGAGCATGTGCAACCATCATTCGCTCAGTTATCACGGCGGCCAGGTTTATCTCTTTGTTCTGGATTGCCCAGAACATTATGTCCGAATCTGCCCTAGTGCATGAAGAAAAGGTAGCACTACGGGGAACTAAGATTTGGCAGACTATAAAGTGCAGCAACCGGTTGAACGCGGACATCTGATTGATGTCAAGCTTCCCATCCTTCAACTTGAATCCTGGACCGATAATCCCGAGACCTTTGACTTCATCATTCACAGAGTGAATGCCACTAAATCCGGAGGTCTTTACTCCAAACAGATCACGCAACAACTCAGGGGTTATTCTGATTTGGATACCCTTGACAGAGGAAACAAGGGATCCATCTGCTTCAGACTTCAGACAGACGTAAAGGCTTTTACCAGATCGGGGTAGCTTACTTCACTGAAGGTGACCACATCCATCCACTGCGATCTTCTTAGAGTATCAACAAGCCTGGCCATGCCACTCTTCTCAAGATTCTGAACATCCACTGCCTTATTTCCGCAAATCTTTGTCTTCACAAAAGTAAATCTCTCTTGCTCCCTAGGGGATAAATACTCAGCACTGTAGCCCCAACACTTCCGGAGATCAACGGAGCGGCCATGGGTGCAGAGAAGAAAAGATTCTGGAAGGGAGGATGATGGAAGGGACGGAAGTTTTCGAAGGAGTTCTTCGCGGGAAGAGAAGAAGGCTTCGAAAGTTGCAGAGAGACGATCCCAAAATCGTTAGGGCATCAGCTTTGGGTGAACAGATAGAGAATAAAAAGGGTAAAGGTGGAAGGCGAATCGATCTCAAAGCGGTTTGGATAGATTAATATTAATTTAATGACGGGAGCGCCAAACGGCGGCAAAGGTAGAAAGCGACAAAAAGGTTTGACAAGTCAAACAACTTTCTACACAGAAGCGGTCAAAGCATATAGATAACCAGAGTTTTGCTTAACTTTAACGGAGAGAGAACTTTTCATTTAATCTGAGAAATTTATATGTCAATAAAATCACAGAAATTTTTTCACAAATTGCACATCCCTAGTTCCCTTCTAAGAGATGTAAATCTCTCTTCAGGTAGGGCTTTTGTGAAGATATCTGCCAATTGACCATTTGTATCTATAAACGAAATTTCTAAATTACCACTAGCTACATGGTCTCGAATAAAATGATATCTTACCTCAATGTGTTTCGTCCTTGAGTGTTGGACTGGATTTTTGGTGAGGTTGATGGCACTAGTATTATCACACAATAGAGGAATTGATTTAATGTGAATGCCGAAGTCTTCAAGTTGTTGCTTTATCCAAAGAAGTTGTGTACAGCAACTTCCAGCAGCAACATATTCCGCCTCAGCTGTTGATAGAGCTACTGAATTTTGTTTCTTGGATGTCCATGATATTAAGCATCCTGCAAGAAACTGACAACATCCACTGGTGCTTTTTCTATCTACTTTGCAACCAGCATAATCAGCATCTGAATATCCTATTAGATTTATCTCACAAGATCTAGGATACCAGAGACCTAAATCATGAGTTCTAGCTAAGTATCTAAATATTCTTTTTACAGAGATTAAGTGAGACTCTCTAGGGTCTGCCTGATATCTAGCACACATGCATACACTGAACAGAATATCTGGTCTACTGGCAGTTAAGTAAAGTAATGATCCTATCATACCTCGATAATTCTTTTGATCTACCCTTTTACCTTTTTGATCACTGTCCATTCTGGTTGATGTGCTCATTGGAGTTGATAATGGCTTTGCATCTTCAAATCCAAATTTCTTCAACAGCTCTTTGGTATACTTTGCTTGACAGATATGAGTGCCATCCTTCCCTTGCTTAATTTGCAATCCAAGGAAGTAGCTTAACTCCCCCATCAAGCTCATTTCGAATTCTCCCTGCATAAGCTTTTCAAAGTACTTGCAAAGAGATTCATCAGTAGATCCAAAAATAATATCATCCACATAGATTTGTACAAGAAGTATATGTTTAACTTTAGATTTTATAAATAATGTACTATCTACTTTACCTCTAGTGAAACCATGATTTAATAGGAAATTACTGAGCCTTTCATACCAGGCTCTAGGAGCTTGCTTTAGACCATATAAGGCCTTATGTAGTTTAAATACATGATTTGGAAATTCAGAGTCGTCAAAACCTGGAGGTTGTTCAACATAAACTTCCTCCTTGATGAAACCATTTAAAAAGGCTGATTTGACATCCATTTGAAAAAGTTTTAAATCAAGTGCGGATGCATAAGCAAGTAAAATCCTAATGGCCTCAAGTCTAGCTACAGGTGCATAGGTTTCATCGAAATCTATGCCTTCCTCTTGGGAGTAGCCTTGAGCCACCAATCTGGCTTTGTTCCTTAAGATTATTCCAGATTCATCCAGTTTATTTCTGAACACCCATTTGGTGCCAATAACTGAATGATTGGATGGTCTAGGAACAAGTGACCATACTTGGTTTCTCTTGAACTGATTTAGTTCATCTTGCATGGCTAGTATCCAAGATTCATCAGATAACGCTTCATTGACTGTCTTAGGCTCTACTTGAGAAACAAATGCTAAATAGTCGCATGGAATTACATTACCTCTAGTTCTTACCCCTACAGATGGATCACCAATGATGTTTTCAGGAGGGTGATCTTTCTGATGTCTCCATTCCTTTGGAAGATCTTTATGTTGGATTTCTGTTTGCTGCAGTTCTTCCAGAGTTGGATCCTCTTTGTCCTTAATTGAAGTTTTCTTTAATTTTTCGGACAAGACATCTGCATCATCAATGTCACTAATTTCTTCCTTTTTCAAGGAAGGGTTAGATTCATCAAAAATAACATGTACTGATTGTTCAATTAATAAGGAACGTTTATTGAAAACTCTATAACCTTTAGGTTTAGAGGAATACCCCATGAAAATGCCTTCATCTGATTTGGCATCCAACTTACCAATGTCCTTTTTCCATTGTTATGGATGAAGCAAGGACATCCAAATACTCTGAAATGGCTAATCTTTGGCTTCTTTTCTTTGTAGAGTTCATAAGCAGTCTTTTTCAGAATTGGCCTGATCATCACTCTATTTATGATATAACATGCAGTGTTGATAGCTTCGGCCCAGAAATATCTTGGCAGATCATATTCTGATAACATTGATCTAGCCATATCCAAAAGAGTTCTGTTTTTCCTCTCAGCAATTCCATTCTGTTGAGGTGTCCTTGGAGCTGAGAAGTTGTGCTCAATTCCTTGATCATCACAGAACTTCGCAAACTTTTCATTCTGAAACTCACCACCATGATCTGATCGAATCGAGACAATTGAGTATTTCTGATCTTTCTGAACTTTCTTACTGAAGCTGACAAAATTTTCAAATGTGTCATCTTTGTGCTCTAAAAAGGATACCCAAGTGAATCTTGAATAATCATCAACTATTACAAATCCAAAATTCTTTCCTCCCAAACTGCTAGTCCTCATTGGCCCAAATAAATCCATGTGAAGTAGTTCTAAGGGCTTTGAGGTGGTTACTACAGTCTTTGATTTGAAGGAGCTCTTGGTGTGCTTTCCTCTTGCACAAGATCTGCAAATGCTATCCAATCTGAAATTTACCTTTGGCAGTCCTTCAACTAGTTTTCTTTTTCTGAGCTTGTTTAGCCCATCCAAGCTGCAGTGGCCCAATCTTCTGTGCCACAACTCAGTTGATTTATCTTTGCTAGCTGCCAAGCACACATCTTGATCCTTGAGTTCATCGAGATATAGAACATACAAATTTCTTTCTCGGTAGGCTTCAAATATGACTGCACCATCTTTTAAGATACTGCATTTTGATTCTTGAAACTGAATTTGATGGCCTTTGTCACACAACTGGCTGATGCTGATGAGATTGTGCTTTAACCCTTTGACCAGCATTACATCCTTTATGACTGATTTTCCTTTGATGTTCACAGACCCGCTTCCTATCACAGTCCCTTTTCCATTATCTCCATAGGTGACTGTACCTTCTTCAGCTTGGAGATCAACAAATATCTTCTTGTTGCCTGACATATGCCTTGAGCACCCACTATCCAAATACCATTTGGATGCTCGAGGGTTAACCTGAAATGAGAACATCAAGCTTTAGGTACCCAAGTTCTTTTGGGTCCTGATTGGTTAGTATCATCAATTTTACCTTTTAATATCCATTTTTTATGTCTTGTTGGGCATGTCATTTTAATATGTCCTAACCTGTTGCAATGACCGCAGCAGGAAAACTTAGTTACTTTTTCTATGTATTTGAAATCAGCTTTGTATGCTACATCTTGTTCGGGTACAAATTTTGGTGTTGGATATGTTTTAGGGTATATTATGGTTTCTTCATTGTCTGGGGGTGTATATCCTAATCCATTTTTCTTTTTACCCGATCTTCTAGCACCTTTTAATATTAAAGTGTTTTTACCATTGGTAAATTTTCTAGGGTACTTGCTAGAGTATTGTTTTCTTCATTTAGTTCATTTATAGTTTTTCTTAAATCATCTGAGTTTTCCTGTTTTCTAGGTCAGTGATTTTTCTGTTCTTGTCTTTTAAGTTTTCACATAATAGTTCATTTCTTCTCTTAAGCTCAACTATTTGTTTTTCTAGTTCTTCGTTTTCAGATTTTAAATCTGAGTTGGTATTTTCGAGACATGTGATATTTTTCTTGCTTAGCTTAAGTAGTTTACACACTTCTTTATACTTATCGTAGAGTTCATTAAATGCACTTTCCAAGTTATCCGAATCTGAGTCATTACAGGAATCGAAAGAAGAATCAGATGTTACCTTATCCTCGGTATTCGCCATGAGAGCCAAGTTGGCTTCTTCACCTTCACTGCTCGAGCTTGACTCACTATCTGAGTCGCTGCTGTTGTCCCATGCAGCTGCCATGGCTTTCTTTTTGAATCTTCTGAACTTCTTGGAGCTGTCCTTCTTCTTGTGATCATTTTTCTTTAACATTGGACAGTCTGCCTTGATATGTCCAGGTTTCTTACATTCATAGCAAAGTGGCTCATTTCTCTTCTGATCTTTTCCATCTGGTCTTTTGAGATCTTTGTTTTTCTTGAAGTACCTCCTACCAGACTGGAACTTCTTCTTCTTTGCCAAGATTCTCTGCAATCTTCTTGAGAGCATTGCTTCTTCATCATCACTATCTTTGCTATCTTCACTGTTATCTAAGGATTCTTCTGATGAGTCCCCATTAGCTTTGAGCGCATTTGACTGCTTCTTTCTACTGGAGGGTTCTCCTAGTCTTTCCATGTTTATTTCATGGCCATGAGAGACCCAATGAGTTTTTCTACTGACATTTTCTTAAGATCATTAGCTTCTTCGATAGCTGTGACCTTTGCCGTCCATGAAGATGGCAGGGATCTGAGAATCTTCCTTACCATATCTGCATTTTCATATGACTTTCCTAGACTTGCTAGGCCATTAGTAATGTCAGTGAATCTACTAAACATTTGGGTAATAGACTCACCTGTTTGCATTTGAAATCTTTCATACTGAGTGACAAGAATGTCGATTCTTGTCTCCTTTACTTTGTCTGTACCTTCATATGTGATCTTTAACTTTTCCCACATTTCCATGGATGATTTGCATGCTGAAACTCTGTTGAACTCTTTCTTGCTTAGAGCACAACATAGAATGCTCTTAGCTTTACAGTTCAAGGAGATTTTCTTTCTATCTTCATCTGTCCATTGTGCTTTCTCATTTGTGACGACCAGATCACCTTCTTCCACTATTGACCAGATTTGATAATCGTGGCCTTGTAGAAAGTATTCCATCCTGTCTTCCAATACGTATAATCTTCACCATCGAACAAGGGAGGTCTGTTGACAGACTGACCTTCGAAGTGACTTTGGGCTGCCATTGATCTTTGCTCTTCAGATCGTTGGATCTTCTTCTTTGTCGAAGAGACGGGCTCTGATACCACTTGTTGCCCAGCTAGCTAGCCCAGAGGGGGGGTGAATGGGTTATTAAAACTTCGATGTTTGATTAAAACCTGTTTACTGAAAAGATTGCACAACTTAATAACAAGGTTAGAGTTAGAGCAAACAAGACAACAATCACACCAAAACACAACCACAAGACACAGGATTTTTATCCTGGTTCGGAACTCCTCTCCACAGGAGACCTACGTCCAGTCCCTGAGCAATACCTCAGGATTTTACTACCAAGGGTACAATCCCCCTTAAGGATCCTTACACCCAGCCTCAACTGGTCTTCCTTCAACCTGAAGGGTACAACAACCACCCTGGATACCACCAGGTCTTCCTTCGTCCAGAAGGGAACAACAACCACCCTGGATACCACCAGGTCTTCCTTCGTCCAGAAGGGAACACACACTAATCAGAAAAAGGTTGTGAAAACAGGCTTCAGATTCTAGCTTGACCAGCTACAACCTGAAGCTCCTAGGCCCCCGAGAGAGAAAGAGATTTAACAAGGTTTTTCTCTCCAAGGACCACACAGGCTCTTACAAATGAGAAGACTCCTTTGAGCACAGAGAGCTAAGAGCTTAGAACAAGGTTTGGAGTGGAGGCTTCGCTCTTCTTCAAAGTTCTAAAGATGGATTCCTTTCTTCTTCTAAAATCAAGCGATGATGCTCTGTCCGTTGTTTTTCTTTTCGTCTTGAGTCTTCTATTTAAGCTGCTGATTCAAATTCGAACGTTGAAGTGCCCGTTGTCTCTTATCCTTGTGTACGTTAGACTGGTTACTGAGGAAGCTTCTGATCGTCAGTCTTTTACACGCCAAAGAGATGTCATAGAACTTTGTATCTTGTGTCCAACGTTGTCCAGATGAGTCTTGTCAGATATCTGTAAGCATATCATCAATAAATAGAAGACAGCTAGGACTGCTGTCTATTATTAGTTGAAATGGAACAGATATTGCAGTATATAGCAAAGCTCCTTTCTGTCCAAGAAAAGTACGTAGACAGAGTAGCATAGAAATGGAAGATATTGTCTGCATGCATGGGAGATACGATCGGAGAGCATTTAATGCAAAGCAGTCAACAGACAAGATATGACTTTGACTTTTCAACGCTATTAAAAAGGATTATCCTGATGCATCAAGAAATTCGATAAAGAGAATCTTGCTGACTTTATAACTTATGAAATCGTTATGAGTTATAGCAAGTCGTTATGAACTGTAAAGAAATCGTTGTGATAAAGTCGTTGCGCGTTCTAAAGAAATCGTTGCAAGAAATCGTTATGACTAATAAGGAAGTCGTTACGCGAAATCGTTATGACTAGCAAGGAAGTCGTTGCGCGAAATCGTTATGACTAACAAAGAAGTCGTTACGCGAAATCGTTATGACTAGCAAGGAAGTCGTTGCGCGAAATCGTTATGACTAACAAAGAAGTCGTTACGCGAAATCGTTATGACTAACAAAGAAGTCGTTGCGCGAAATCGTTATGACTAACAAAGAAGTCGTTGCGCGAAATCGTTATGACTAACAAAGAAGTCGTTGCGCGAAATCGTTATGACCAATAAAGAAGTCGTTGCGCGAAATCGTTATGACTAACAAAGAAGTCGTTGCGCGAAATCGTTATGACTAACAAAGAAGTCGTTACGCGAAATCGTTATGACTAACAAAGAAGTCGTTGCGCGAAATCGTTATGACTAACAAAGAAGTCGTTGCGCGAAATCGTTATGACTAACAAAGAAGTCGTTGCGCGAAATCGTTATGACCAATAAAGAAGTCGTTGCGCGAAATCGTTATGACTAACAAAGAAGTCGTTGCGCGAAATCGTTATGACCAATAAAGAAGTCGTTACGCGAAATCGTTATGACTAACAAAGAAGTCGTTGCGCGAAATCGTTATGACCAATAAAGAAGTCGTTACACGGTCTAAAGAAGTCGTTACGGCTAGAGAGTCGTTGCGAGTTCTAAAGAAATCGTTACGAGGTCTAAAGAAGTCGTTACGGCTAGAGAGTCGTTGCGAGTTCTAAAGAAATCGTTACGAGGTCTAAAGAAGTCGTTACGGCTAGAGAGTCGTTGCGAGTTCTAAAGAAATCGTTACGAGGTCTAAAGAAGTCGTTACGGCTAGAGAGTCGTTGCGAGTTCTAAAGAAATCGTTACGAGGTCTAAAGAAGTCGTTACGGCTAGAGAGTCGTTGCGAGTTCTAAAGAAATCGTTACGAGGTCTAAAGAAGTCGTTACGGCTAGAGAGTCGTTGCGAGTTCTAAAGAAATCGTTACGGTAACGATTCGAGTGCTCCGGTCAAAGAGTAAGTCGTTCTGCTTATCAAAGAAGTCGTTACAGGGACTTAGATAGAAATGATGGGACTTACCAGATTGTCTTGATCTTTCATTTTTCTTTTGCTTCCTGTTCTCAAGGCTCAAGAAATCTATTAGTGTTATTTTGTTAATCATCAAAATTAATATATAAATAAATGGAAATATTTATTATGGGGACAGTTTGGTCATCATTTTTGGGGTATTTCTGACATTTTTGGGGTATTCTCTGATATTTTTGGGGGTTTTCCTGAAAATTTGGCAAAAAACATGGTTTTGGGGTGGTCGCGAGTTTCGAACTCGCGACCACCCCGCGCGTGGAGGGCGCAGTCGCGCGCCCTCCACTACGCTATCCTTTTTTTTGTTTAGTTTTATTAGTTATATAAATATATATGTATATTTGGTTTATTTTGGTTTCCTGGCCTAGAACCGAACCGAACCACTTGGCCCATGAAACCGAACCGAACCGAACCGGTCGGTTCGGTTCGATTTTTTGGTTTGAACCGTATTATGAATAGCCCTACATGGCGAGGCGGGTCCAGAACTTACCGACTGTAACACAACTAGCTAGTAGTACCCGACAAATCCCTGGCTTTGGGAAGGATCACAATTGGGTGAAGCAAATCATCTTTTGGAAATTGCCTTATTGGTCAACACTTTTGATACGACATAACCTAGACGTCATGCATATAGAGAAGAATATTTTTGATAATGTGTTCAACACAGTTATGGATGTCAAAGGCAAAACGAAGGATAACGTGAAGGCACGGGCGGATTTGAAAGTACTTTACAGACATCCAGAACTAGAGCTGCAGCATGTTAGTGGAAAAGTGGTGCAACCTAAAGCTGTATATGTGCTTGGGGCCAGACAGATTAAGGAAGTGTTGCAATAGTTGAAGCAATTGAGATTTCCGGATGGATATGTCTCGAATATTGCCCGTTGTGTAAATGTCAACGAGGGAAAAATATACGGAATGAAGAGTCATGACTGCCATGTTTTCATGCAAAGACTGATGTCACTTGCTTTTCGTGAGTTGTTGCCGAAGCAAATATGGGGAGCAATGACTGAGCTGAGTTAATTCTTCAGGATTTTATCTGCATCAGAACTCAGACTTCATGACTTGCAAAATATGGAGCAAAATATAATACAGACAGTTTGCAAATTAGAGATGATATTTCCTCCAGCATTCTTTGATTCAATGGAGCACCTGATCATCCATTTGCCATATGAGGCTAGGGTCGGAGAACCAGTGCAATTTCGATGGATGTATCCGTTTGAGAGGTATATTTCTATATCTCAATTTATTCACATTACGACGATCTTTTATATTGCATATGTATGCATTTGAATTATTGTCGTAGGTGCATGCACGATCTTAAGATGAAAGTCCGCAACAAAGCACAAGTTGAGGGCTCCATTACCCAGGCGTACCTCATTGAGGAGATATCGAACTTCTGTTCGATGTACTTTGACACGGAAATACGAACCCGACACACTCAACCTCCACGTAATGATGATGGTGGAGATTCTAATGTGTCGGACCGACTATCTATATTCAAGTGTCCCGGACGGGCGTTCGGATATTCTTCTACTCGCACACTGGAAGACAGAGAGTTGGTAGCTGCGGAGAACTACATCTTCATGAATTGCGCAGAACTAGACCCCTACATTGAGTAAGCTCTCATCACTTATGATGTACATCATTTGATTGCAATGCTGCAGAACTGAAAGGTTGTGTGACATTTACATTGCAGAGAGTTTGACTCGGTCATATTGCAACGGAATCCACATATAACTAACGTATAGGTTGAAAAGGAACGGGAGAAGTCTTTTCCTACTTGGTTAAGATCTCGAGTATGTGTCTAAATATTTTGAAACATAAGTGTTATATTCTTATGCATACTTAGTTGTTGTAATTTGTCAATGTCTGTCTAATTTTTTGATAATAGGTTGAACAAGGTTTTATTACCGATTTACAAGAGATCAGTTATGGCCCCTCGAAGATTGTACGTGTCTATCCATGGTACATTGTGAATGGATACAGATTTCACACGAGAGATTAATTATGGACGGAATAAGTCTACGATGAACAGTGGGATGTGTGAAGGGAAGTGCCTACAATGAAAATGAAATAGACTATTATGGCATTCTCAAAGAAGTCATTGAATTGCAATTTTTGGGACAAGACAACAATGTATTTCTCTTGAAGTGTCATTGGTTTGATCCGACATCTATTCGTCATGACACAACATATGGAATTGTCGATGTGAAGCTTAAGTCCAAGTTGAGTACATATGAGCCATTCATTCTGGCGGCACAAGCCCAACAAGTTTATTATTCAAATTATTCATCTCTGAAATTAAGAGATTGGTGGGCTGCATGTAGAGTGAAATCAAGGCTATTCCCTGAGTATGAGCTTCTCCCGGCTGATGATGAGCTCAAAGGTGTTAATGACAATTTTTTCCAATCAGATCGGAGTGACACACGAGAGTTGGCAGCTTCTACGCAGTTCAGTGTTCATGATATAAATGAAACAATTTGCTTACATAAGGGTAACGAACAGGAAGAAGTTGACCCACGAGACCTTGAGCGGAGGGTGGAGTCTGATGTGGAGGAAGACTCCTGGGATGATGAGGATGAATTCGAGGATGATGACGAAGATGATGCTGAATTAAACATGTCTTCAGCATCTGATGATGAATATAGATAATATACCCTATATTTTGTAAGAACTTCCTATTGTTGCTAATTATATGTTCATATTAAATTGCTACTTCAAATTTGAGTGTTGATGACATGTTATATCTTTATTTATCTCAATAGAGATATGGTACGTGGAGGACGTAGTCGGACGGTTTCCACGTCCGTTGGCCGAGGAAGGGTGACACAAAACTCTATATATTATTGTTTATATTAAATTCACGAGATCTAACGTACATATAATTTCTCAGGGTCTGCCTCCCCGTCCATGTTTGCCTCCCCATCTGCGCCGGTCGTCCCAGCGACAGGTATATATATATGTACACAAAGAACCAGATGGATATCATTGTTCATATTAAATTCACGAGATCTAACGTACATACAATTTTGCAGGGACTGCCTCTCTGTCCACGCCGGTCGTCCATGCGACAGGTATACGTATATATTGTTGTTGAATTTAAATTCATATTTTCTAATGTGTATATAATTTTGCAGGGACCGCCTCCCCGCCGAGCACGCGGGCAGTGCCACCTTTCCCTTCTTCCTCACCACCAGGTACATGTATGTTTCCATAGATTAGTATGTTTGTTTTCTTGTAATTTATACAATAATAGTGTACTAAATTATTTTCAATAGAGGTGGAGAGCCAGCATCCAGTAGCTGAGGAGGGGCCTCAGCTATCGGGATGGCAGCCATGCTGGATCTCAGGGTAAAGTTGATCACTTCAAAGTTATTGTATTTGTTATTTATGTTATACATTTCATGTACACAATTAATGTGCAATTGCAGGGGGAAGATAGATCTCGGTTCTACTTCCCGTTATATTACGACGTTAGTCCACGCACATATTCTAGGACCAATATTGGATGCATGGAGAGAGTTCCCGGTGCCCGTCCGGGATGTGTTATTTGACATGTTCACGGTATTTTTAATGTTTAGATGAGTTGAAATCATTTATTTAATTACTATCTCTATTAGTGCAGAAAGTTGAGTAATTTTATTTCTTTACAGCAGAGGTTTGCGTTCACGAGACCCGAGGATCTCCCTCGAGCTCGCGCCGTCTGGGAGTCTACTGCCCAGACTATTTTAAGAAAGTCGATGTGGGAGGCCCGGGACAAGGCAATGAAGACCACAGGCAACTGGGATCCTATGGCTTGGCTAGATTACGGCCCTGTTTGGCTGAGGAGGGACTATTGGGTGTCCCTTTGTGAGCGTTGGGCTACTGGACCATGGCAGCAGCGGTCACAGGCGGCAATACGCAACCGATCAACTCATCCGGAGAAGAATGTGCATACTAGTGGGTCCGTATCTTATGCGACCCATAGTCAAAAATTGGTAAGCGTATTATTGTTCAATTGCTTAATACATTGATTATTATTGTGAAACTAACTATTTTTTTTGAATTGTAAGCATCACGAGTTCGAGCGTGCCCCTACATTTCGTGAGTTATTTGATCGAACTCATAAGCGGAAGGGGACGGATGACTATGTTAGCGAGAGTGCCCGTACGATCGCTATAAGTCAAGCTATAAATTATGAATTCAATTAAGATATTCAAATAATTTATGGACAATAATTTAATTTTAATTTGTTCTGCAGGAGACCTATGACAGGACGATGGCGGAGCGCTATGCAGACGGCACTCCCCAGCCAGACTTGGATCCGGAGGCTTGGGTCGACGTAGCGGGTGGGCCGAGGAAGGGACGAGTGTACGGCTTTGGGGACAGCCTAGATACTGCTCCAGTGTTGTCCTCATATGCGAGTTCGATCGCTTCTCCGGCATACGCGAGTTCATCTATTGCGCCCCCCATCAGTGGTGTAGAGGAGATTAGAAACATCATTCGGGAAGAGCTACGGGCACATCTACAGACACAACAGGCAGAGCTACAGACGTAGTTCGGCGATATGGTTCAGCAGTTGATCTCAACCATGCAGGGAGTACGCCCCACACAGCCAGCACCTCAGGTCAGTATTAGTATTAATTTCATATACTTTGGATGAGATGAAACCACTAAAGAATGTCAACAGCGAAAAAAAAGAAATCTAAATTAACTAAACTAACATAAGTGTAAAGGGCGTTCAATTGACGGATCTTAAAAAAACTTAAGTTTAAAGGGTCAAAACACACAACCCGGGGGTCCAAAATCCCAAATAGGGATCGGATCGGCGTGTCGTTTTCTCCGACACGGCCGGGTGGGTTAAAGTGACGTGTGGGAACTGACGGAATCCAATTTGGATCTCCGAATTGGGTTGGGCATTGAAATGACGGATGTAAAAAACAGTCAACTATATATAAAGGGTCAAAACACACAACCCGGGGGTCCAAAATCCCAAATAGGGATCGGATCAGCGTGTCATTTTCTCCGACACGACCGGGTGGGTTATAGTGACGTGTGGGAACTGACGGAATCCAATTTGGATCTCTGGATTGGGTTGGGCATTGAAATGACGGATGTAAAAAACAGTCAATTATATATAAAGGGTTAAAACACACAACCCGGGGGTCAAAAATCCCAAATAGGGATCGGATCGGTGTGTCGTTTTCTCCGACACGACCGGGTGGGTTAAAGTGACGTGTGGGAACTGACGGAATCCAATTTGGATCTCCGGATTGAGTTGGGCATTGAAATGACAGATGTAAAAAACAGTCAAGTATATATAAAGTGTCAAAACACACAACCCGGGGGTCCAAAATCCCAAATAGGGATCGGATCAGCGTGCCGTTTTCTCCGACACGACCGGGTGGGTTACAGTGACGTGTGGGAATTGACGGAATCCAATTTGGATCTCCGGATTGGGTTGGGCATTGAAATAATGGATATAAAAAATAGTCAAGTATATATAAAAGGGTCAAAACACACAACCCGGGGGTCCAAAATCCCAAATAAGGATCGGATCGACATGCCGTTTTCTGCGACACAGCCGGGTGGGTTACAGTGACGTGTGGGAACTGACGAAATCCAATTTGGATCTCCGGATTGGGTTGGGCATTGAAATGACGGATGTAAAAAACAGTCAACTATATATAAAGGGTCAAAAGACACAACCCGGGGGTCCAAAATCCCAAATAGGGATGGATCAGCGTGTCATTTTCTCCGACACAACTGGGTGGGTTACAGTGACGTGTGGGAACTGACGGAATCCAATTTGGATCTCTGGATTGGGTTGGGCATTGAAATGACGGATGTAAAAAACAGTCAAGTATATATAAAGGGTTAAAACACACAACCCGGGGGTCCAAAATCCCAAATAGGGATCGGATCGGTGTGCCGTTTTCTCCGACACGACCGGGTGGGTTAAAGTGACGTGTGGGAACTAACGGAATCCAATTTGGATCTCTGGATTGAGTTGGGCATTGAAATGACAGATGTAAAAAATAGTCAAGTATATATAAAGTGTCAAAACACACAACCCGGGGGTCCAAAATCCCAAATAGGGATCGGATCGGCGCGCCGTTTTCTCCGACACGACTGGGTGGGTTACAGTGACGTGTGGGAACTGACGGAATCCAATTTAGATGTCTGGATTGGGTTGGGCATTGAAATGACGGATGTAAAAAATAGTCAAGTATATATAAAGGGTCAAAACACACAACTCGGGGGTCCAAAATCCCAAATAGGGATCAGATTGGTGTGCTGTTTTCTCCGACACAACCGGGTGGGTTAAAGTGACGTGTGAGAACTGACGGAATCTAATTTGGATCTCCGGATTGAGTTGGGCATTGAAATGACAGATGTAAAAAACAGTCAACTATATATAAAGGGTCAAAACACACAACCTGGGGATCCAAAATCCCAAATAGGGATCGGATCGGCGTGTCGTTTTCTTCGACACGACCGGGTGGGTTACAGTGACGTGTGGGAACTGACGGAATCCAATTTGGATCTCTGGATTGGGTTGGGCATTGAAATGACAAATGTAAAAAATAGTCAAGTATATATAAAGGGTTAAAACACACAACCCGGGGGTCCAAAATCCCAAATAGGGATCGGAAAGGTGTGCCGTTTTCTCCGACACGACCGGGTGGGTTAAAGTGACGTGTGGGAACTGACGGAATCCAATTTGGATCTCCGGATTGAGTTGGGCATTGGAATGACAGATGTAAAAAACAGTCAAGTATATATAAAGGGTCAAAACACACAACCCGGGGGTCCAAAATCCCAAATAGGGATCGGATCAGCGTGTCATTTTCTCCGACACGACCGGTTGGGTTACAGTGACGTGTGGGAACTGACGGAATCCAATTTGGATCTCTGGATTGGGTTGTGCATTGAAATGACGGATGTAAAAAACAGTCAAGTATATATAAAGGGTCAAAACACACAACCCGGGGGTCCAAAATCCCAAATAGGGATCGGATCGGTGTGCCGTTTTCTCCGACACGATCGGGTGGGTTAAAGTGACGTGTGAGAACTGACGGAATCTAATTTAGATCTCCGGATTGAGTTGGGCATTGAAATGACAGATGTAAAAAACAGTCAACTATATATAAATGGTCAAAACACACAACCCGGGGGTCCAAAATCCCAAATAGGGATCGGATCGGCGTGTCGTTTTCTCCGACACGACCGGGTGGGTTACAGTGACGTGTGGGAACTGACGGAATCCAATTTGGATCTCCGGATTGGGTTGGGCATTGAAATAACGGATGTAAAAAATAGTCAAGTATATATAAAGGGTCAAAACACACAACCCGGGAGTCCAAAATCCTAAATAGGGATCGAATCGGTGTGCCGTTTTCTCCGACACGACCGGGTGGGTTAAAGTGACGTGTGGGAACTGACGGAATCTAATTTGGATCTCCGGATTGAGTTGGGCATTGAAATGACAGATGTAAAAAACAGTCAACTATATATAAAGGGTCAAAACACACAACCCAGGGGTCCAAAATCCCAAATAGGGATCGGATCGGCGTGCCGTTTTCTCCGACACGACCGGGTGGGTTACAGTGACGTGTGGGAACTAACGGAATCCAATTTGGATCTCCGGATTGGGTTGGGCATTGAAATAACGGATGTAAAAAATAGTCAAGTATATATAAAGGGTCAAAACACACAACCCGGGGGTCCAAAATCCCAAATAGGGATCGGATCGACATGCCGGTTTCTCCGACACAGCCGGGTGGGTTACAGTGACGTGTGGGAACTGACGGAATCCAATTTGGATCTCCGGATTGGGTTGCGCATTGAAATGACGGATGTAAAAAACAGTCAACTACATATAAAGGGTCAAAACACACAACCCGGGGGTCCAAAATCCCAAATAGGGATCAGATCGGCGCGCCGTTTTCTCCGGCACGACCGGGTGGGTTAAAGTGATGTGTGGGAACTGAAGGAATCCAATTTGGATCTCCGGATTGGGTTGGGCATTGAAATGACGGATGTAAAAAACAGTCAAGTATATATAAAGGGTCAAAACACACAACCCGGGGGTCAAAAATCCCAAATATGGATCGGATCGGCGTGCCGTTTTCTCCGACACGACCGGGTGGGTTACAGTGACGTGTGGGAACTGACAGAATCCAATTTGGATCTCCGGATTGGGTTGGGCATTGAAATGACGGATGTAAAAAATAGTCAAATATATATAAAGGGTCAAAACACACAACCCGGGAGGTCTAAAATCCCAAATAGGGATCGGATCGGCGTGCCGTTTTCTCCGACACGACCGGGTGGGTTACAGTGACGTGTGGGAACTGACGGAATCCAATTTGGATCTCCAGATTGGGTTGGGCATTGAAATGACGGATGAAAAAAACAGTCAAGTATAGATAAAGGGTCAAAACACACAACCCGGGGGTCCAAAATCCCAAATAGGGATCGGATCGGCGTTCCATTTTCTCCGACACGACCGGGTGGATTATAGTGACGTGTGGGAACTGACGGAATCCAATTTGGATCTCCGGATTGGGTTGGGTATTGAAATGACGGATGTAAAAAACAGTCAACTATATATAAAGGGTCAAAACACACAACCCGGGGGTCCAAAATCCCAAATAGGGATCGGATCGGCGTGCCGTTTTCTCCGACACGACCGGGTGGGTCAAAGTGATGTGTGGGAACTGACAGAATCCAATTTGGATCTCCAGATTGGATTGGGCATTGAAATGACGGATGTAAAAAACAGTCAACTATATATAAAGGATTAAAACACACAACCCGGGGGTCTAAAATCTCAAATAGGGATCTGATCGGCGTGCCGTTTTCTCCGACACGACCGGGTGGGTTAAAGTGACATGTGGGAACTGATGGAATCCAATTTGGATCTCCGAATTGGGTTGGGCATTGAAATGACGGATGTAAAAAATAGCCAAGAAACGATTGATCTAAAAATAGTATCTAATTAAACTTTTGAATAATCACATATTTTAAATTTTAAATTTTAAAATAATGTGTGTCTTTTAATTATTATTAATGTTTCTCATATTAAGTTTTTTTAATGTAGGATCTACCTCCGGCACATGACGATGACATGGCAGGGATACGAGACGATCCAGCAGATCTGTCTTGATTTTTTGTATTTATTATTTTGTGTGATTTTATATTTATTGTATTTTATGATATTATGTTGATCGTGAGTATTTGTGAAATTTATGAATATTGTAGCAAGTTTGAAAAATCTTTTTTATTTGTCAATTTTTTTTTTTAAAATATACTACACATTTCCGACGGATATTTATCCGTCGGAAATTTAAATTACCAACGGAAATAAATCTGTCGGTACTTCCGTCTATAGTTCTGACAGATTGTTCCGACGGATTTCTGTCGGTAAATACTAACGGTGTGTTTCCGTCGGAAATTGTAAATTACTGACGGAAGGAATCGGTCGGTAAGTTCGTCTATATTTCTGACGGATTTTTTTGACGGGTGTCTGTCGGTAAATACTGACGGTATTTCCGATGGATTTGTCCGTCGGTGTTTTCCGACCTATTTCCGACATAATTCTTGTCCGTCGGTAATTTCTGACCAACAATTTCCGACGGACAGTTTCCGACGAGCTTCAGACGGAAATCTGTCGAAAGGATCATGTTCCGACGGATTACCGTCGGATTTCCGACGGATTACCGTTGGATTTCCGACGGATTATGTCCGTCGAAAATACCGCTTTTCCTTGTAGTGCAATAAACCCCGACAGTTGAAGCATATAAATTTATTCTTCCAGAATGCCATGCAAGAACACATTATTCACATCCAGTTGTTTGAGAACCCATTGCTTGGAGATTGCTATGGAGAGTATCAACCTAATAGTTGTAGGTTTTATCACTAGACTGAATGTTTCATTGTAATACAGACCATGTTGCTATGTAAATCCCTTAGCTACTAGGCGAGCTTTGTATCGAGCAATTGAACCATCAGAGTGCCTTTTAATTTTGTTTATCCATTTGCATCAGACTAGATTGGCTGTAGGTCCCATTA
Source organism: Colocasia esculenta (assembly GCA_014218235.1). Taxonomy (NCBI): domain Eukaryota; kingdom Viridiplantae; phylum Streptophyta; class Magnoliopsida; order Alismatales; family Araceae; genus Colocasia; species Colocasia esculenta. The sequence continues at coordinate 109,008,527 of CM024759.1, read as the reverse complement.
TGCTGAAGAGCAGAAAATTCTTCCAACATGGCTTTGCCCCAGACCACATGCTTGTTGGCAACATTGAAGTTGGTTGGTTCATGCAAGCCTTGAGTAATGGTGGCATGTAAGGCATAGCGAGAGCGGTGTGGGTTAATGGGTTTAGTGGAATGGTGGGTTATGGGCTCAATACACTCCATAATTTCTTTAATGGAGCGAAGCTTGGGTGGAGGTGAAGTGTAGTACCCCAGAAAATTTATTAATTTAAAAATAAAGATAAATTAAAATGTTATCAATTAATAAATTCAAACTAGTTAAAAGAGGTACGCATAATTATCGCATGCATAAAAACCCATATAAAAATTCCATAAAAATAATAATTTCACCTTAAATAATATTCTCTAATGACCCATCAAGAAATTTGGATATATAAAAATCATTTGAACTAAGTTTAAGAATTTATGCGACTTATTTGTCGTAATTAAGGAATAAGTCGGAGAACTCAATCTTATTTGAGACAAAGTGGATAAAAAATTAAAATTCACATATAGGTAGATTTTAAACAATATGGGTTGAAAGTCCATTATGATAGACACATCAGTTGCATATTTTTTGTTTTAAAAGTTGAGATGTTATGATTTTAAAATAATTTTTGTTTTAAAAGCTGAGGATGTAAAACCAAAAAAAAACTACAAAGTGAATGCATTAGCCAGCAATTAACGATGTAAAATCATTGTCTAAGGAATAGGCACATCAGTAAGGTGAATGCATCATCACCATAAGTGATTTTTCTTTTTTATGAGCATCTCTTCTATCTTGCTTATTTGAAGATATAAAAAGTTAGTCTTATTAAAGTTCCCGGTAACTATTTTTTGTTGCTTCATATAGTGCATGAGTTCTATTCTGCACATCTACACCTTATCGTCCTGTGAACAACTTACTGATGTGTTCTCTGCTCCAATCCCCTCCAAGCTAGAGAACCCATTGTATCTGTACATTGCTGCTTTATCTGGATTGTTTATATATTTGTTAAATTACATCTCTTTTCATTGTTTATATATTTGTTAGAAGATGTTCCTGTGATCATATAAGTTATATATTCACCCACTGCACCTATGTACATTATTAGCTAGATATCCCCGTGCCTTAGTGTTTCTAAAATCTGCATCTACTGCCAAGTATCTTTCTTTGTAAAATCTGAAGATGTTCACCTCTATCAAGTATCTTTCTTTGTAACCCAAAAAAAAAAAAAACATGAGAGGAAGTAAGGATTATTTATACTATCAAGACATGTTATTGCCAAGACATAAATATTTTGAAAACATTCCTAAAAACACCACCATGACTGGATTTGAATACATTTTAAAAACACAAAATGGATCTATTTAAGTACTTTACATGCTGATTTTGATGTATATGAACTCTGTTCATTCTAAGTACTTATTCTCTGAAGATGTTATTACTAAAGTTTTTGATAAAACATTAATACAGCTTCATATAATTCATATAATCCATTTAGAATTTAAGAAACCGATGTTGTTACTAAAGTTCCTGAAAAAGGATTAATGTAGCTTCATATGGTGCATGTAATACATTTTTTTAAGAAACCCAGTAATTCATTAAATTTTTTATCTACAATTGTTTTAGACTTATGTGAATACAAAAATATGTTCATTGGCAGGTTTCTCTCACCCTAAAAGAGTTAATATTTCTCTCTCTCTCTCTCTCTCATTGTAGTCTTACTGCTGTGATGCACCAAGAACAACACCCCACCACATCTCAACACTGAGAGGAGGCACTTCTAATAAAGACATTGTCAGGTTTTATATTTTATTAGATGTTTGAAAAAAATTGTGATGTGATAAATATGAATTTGTGATATTATATAATGATGGAGCATCAGAGGGTGGGATCTTTCATTTTTTTTTTATAATTTGATTGTATATATATTTGTTAGAAGATATCACTATTATCATATAACTTATATATTTCCTCTGCCCAACTATATATATTATTAGATATTCCTATGAGAAACATAACTTGCTAGGTCTGTTTCATTGTCATTACCACTTTGCATTGAAATGTAGACTAGACAGAGTCATAGAGTTATGACATTGGTCAATTTTTGCTTAATAGTTAAAATAACCACCCAGTCTCATTAGTCAGTTTTTGCTCTGGAATTTTGATGTACAATATGAACTTCATTCATATGAAGCTCTTGATTCATTAATTGCCAAAGCACATATTTGTTTCATTGATTGCATATATCTGCAATGAGGTATATTTCCTGTCCCCAACCACAATAGAGTCAAAACTTAACTAGGACAGTTAGATTTACATTGGAGCCTGTAGAGGTTATAATAGAAGAATTCTACCCACACTGGTGAGAAATTAAGACCTGTTACATTTCAACTAAAATGTTATGGCCTTTCAGACACCTAGAATGCAACCTCAGATTTTGATATTGTTCGGAGTGTATAAAATTCAGTATCCACATCATCTCTGACTCTGACTAGAAACTATAATTCTTTGTGATGATTATTTTAGAATGTTTGTTTGGTATTTGTTATTGGCATTCAAGGAAATAGATAGAAACACATACAATTATCTAACAGGATAACATATATTAAAAAAAAATTTCACTGTAGTTATTGAATGTTCTCACCAATGCAAAATTTAGTAAAGAGAGGGTACACAAATTTTCACTATAGATAGCGCATTGCTTCCAATAGTAAACATCTTGGTATTTTTACAGGGACTTTGATTATTCCAAGTTTTTGGGGTTTCTATTTTTTTTGCCTTTTCTTTTCTAAAAACCCCTTCTCCCTCTACGTTTGGCATCCCAGCAACCTTACTCTATCTTGGCCATATGATTAGTAGACTTGATTACATAATGCTTAATTTCATTAGATATCTTTCATCTTTCAATGCATATGATTGGATATCTTTGAAGTGTGTTGACTTATTAAGCATAAAATTTTGACCTATTGCATAATTGTTTTGCAAATCAGTTTCCAGTAAGGAAAGTAAAACTAACACATCTTAGGTATTCAACTGATCGACAATTTTTTAGGTTGGGATCAGTGTACTAAACTGGAGAACTGAATTAAGAAAGCAAGTACTGCCGAGGTTTGCCAAACCAGCACCCTGTTCAATGTTCAGTTTAGTACTTCCAGCAAAAATGGAGCACTTCAAAATTGAAACTAAACATACAAAGATGAAAAAAACTGAATAGGGCAGCGTAGAAGGAGACCCTACTAAAATGCAACTCTCTTAATTAAGGCTCTTAAGGTTTTAGAGGTTTTCTCACTACGTCCAATTTTTTTTCCTTTATTGAAATAATGCTTCATATGCATTTGTCTTCCTCAATTCAGCCTTTTTATTTCTTTGAGAGAGGGTTTAGGGTTTAGGGTTTTCATGTTTCTTCTTACTTGGGAGAATTTTCATGTTTCTTCTACATTATAAATGTCATTATAATCTCAAACAACCCAGTAAGATATAAAGATATTTCCGATGACGGGTCAGTGCAGGTTATTAATACCTTTTGAATCTTCAGTTTTATTTCTTTACTCAAATAGTGACATTGTCCTATCAAAGGAAGCAGTCCATTTAACCATTTAAATATGAAGAAATGTATAAATTATATGAATATGTTTTAACCATTTAACCATCTTTTTTTTTTTGAGTAACCACATTATCTTTCCTGAGTTTTTAAGAGTTTAGTTTCCACATGCTTTGTCACAGTAACACAGTACTAATAAAACATTTACATAAGTGGTAAAAAACATATCATGCATTTGTTTTGGCACTATATTAGTTAAAGTATGTTTTCTGAAATTTATTTTGTTCTGGAAGATATAATGATAAGAATGTCATTGAACTTTGATTTCAAAATGATTGATGATTTATGATAATATTTTTTGTAGTAACATTTATATCTCTAATATATCAATTAAAAGATTATTGGTAATTTATAATTTATGATAAAATCTATTGTGTAATTGTTTTATTTATGTTCAAACATTTTAATTAAGATTAGTTTACCAAACAAATTTATTATTAAATTATATAATTTTTAAAAAATAATTTATATTTATTAATATATTTTATAATCAAACGACGTGCATCGCACGGGTGTCCAACTAATGTTTGTTATATAAGAATAGTGATGGATCACATGTAGAACCTATCAAATCAATGGAGAACAGATGTGAAAACAGTTGGAAAAACCATGCACGCAGAGCCTGCTTTAATCTATATAAGGCCTTATGAAGTTTACACACATGATGTGGATGATTCTTGTCAATAAACCCTGACAGTTGAAGCATATAAATTTATTCTTCCAAAATGCCATGCAAGAACACATTATTCACATCCAGTTGTTTGAGAACCCATTGCTTGGAGATTGCTATGGATAGTATCAACCTAATAGTTGTAGGTTTTATCACTAGACTGAATGTTTCATTGTAATCCAGACCATGTTGCTATGTAAATCCCTTAGTTACTAGGCGAGCTTTGTATCGAGCAACTGAACCATCAGAGTGCCTTTTAATTTTGTTTATCCATTTGCATCAGACCAGATTAGCTGTGGAACGAGGAGGGACTAAGGTCTAGGTCCCATTATGCTGAAGAGCAGAAAATTCTTCCAACATGGCTTTGCCCCAGACCACATATATGTTGGCAACATTGAAGTTGGTTGGTTCATGGCCTTGAGTAATGGTGGCATGTAAGGCATAGTGAGAGCGGTGTGGGTTAATGGGTTTAGTGGAATGGTGGGTTATGGGCTCAATGCACTCCATAATTTCTTTAATGGAGCGAAGCTTGGGTGGAGGAGAAGTGTAGTACCCTAGAAAATTTATTAATTTAAAAATAAAGATAAATTAAAATGTTATCAATTAGTAAATTCAAACTAGTTAAAAGAGGTACGCATCATTATCGCATGCGTAAAAACCCATATAAAAATTCCATAAAAATAATAATTTCACCTTAAATAATATTCTCTAATAACCCATCAAGAAATTTGGATATATAAAACTCATTTGGACTAAGTTTAAGAATTTATGCGACTTATTTGTCGTAATTAAGGAATAAGTCGGAGAACCCAATCTTATTTGAGCCAAAGTTGATAAAAAATTAAAATTAACATATAGGTATACTTTAAACAATATGGGTTGAAAGTCCATTATGATAATTAGACCAATGGACAATTTTGGCCCTGAATAGGTACTCTAAATAAAAGGATAATTAAAACCCATTAAGTGACGTAAATACATGGGTTGTACAAATAAGCACACATAAGTTATTGGGCCAAAAGCAAGAGCCCAAGGAATGGATAAAGGTTAGAAATATTAGGATAAATAATATTAAATTAAAATGAAGTAAGAAACCAAGTGAATAAATATGTTAAATAGATTTAAATTAGAATAAAGAGAGAATAAATAGAATAAAAGGGAATAAAATTCAAAACCCATTTAAGTAAAAATAGTAGATGGGTTTTTCTTATGGTCCTAGCATTAATAGTTGGGCACAAATGTGAAGATCCCATTATGAGATGGGAGTTAATTAAGTGAAATCCGTATTAAATATAGTAATAATTAGAAAAAGGGTTAAGATAAATAATAAATGACCTATATATATCCCTAAAAAGAGTCCTAGACTTACCCTAACCTATTATCCACGAAATTAGATCTCTCCCCATGTCAATTAAAGGATAAAAGTTAGAATATGGGGAGATAAATGTGAAAATTCTGAGTTAATTAATAAATAAATTATATAAGAGTAAGATAAATACTAAAAAAGGTTTATAAATATCCTAAAAAGAGTCCTAATCCTATCCTAAACATTTACCCACAAAATTAAACCTCTCATCTACCCTATTAGGTGGATAAATGTAAGAAAATAAGGTGATGAATGTGGAAATTTGTAGCTAAGAGGAGAAGGAAGAGTTGGAGAGATCTTGGACTCTTCAACACCCCAAAACACCTCCCAAATCGTACCAACACAACCCTAGATCGTTGCTGGAACTTTGGAGGACGAAGAGGAGGTCTGGACGTGGAGAGCAAGGGAAGGAGGCTAGAAACCAAGGGAGAATTTCGTTTGAAATGCAAAAAGTATCAAAATAGTTGACAACAGTGTAATTCTCATTTACCAACATAGATGTGGCGGTGAGGCTGGGAATACTCCGATGATTGCCGGCGAAGAAAGGAGGGAACCCTCCACCTTTAAACCTGGTTTATGCAGGTCTCCGGAATCTGTTGCCAGGGTAGTATCAGAACAAGCTCAGAAAGAAAATATTTTTATGCCAAATATTGTGGTTGCCACTGGGGGTCGACCTCAAATGAAAGAAGGTATACGCACAGCTCTAGAGCGAAAGCGGTGGGGTCTGAAAATGGATATTCCTCATCATCACAAGCCCTATCCTATACTGGAACATCCGAGGCATCTCCAATATTGCCTCCAGACGCTACCTTCGTCAACTAATTCAGAATCATGGGATTGATGTCATTGCCATTGCTGAATCAAAGGTTACTTTGGATCGGGCTGTGAGAATTTGCAACTTTCTAAAGATGGACAGTTACATTGGTAATCAGGGGGAAGATTCAAAAATTTGGATTTTCTGGCGCAACACCTCTATACAGACTGTTAGCTCCAGTGATTAGCAAATCACAATATCTATCTTACAGAATGCTTCTATTCATTACATGGTCACTTTTGTGTATGGATCTTGCAGTATTGATAACAGACGTTACCTCTTTGATGATATCCTCAATATGTCCGCTAATAACCAAGTTCCTTGGTTAGTGGGAGGTGATTTTAACTATGTTACTTCCCCTTCGGAGAAGAGGGGTGGTCGACCTCCTAACCTTAAAGCCGTGATGGAGTTTAATGCTTGCATCTCGGCCTCTTCCCTTGCTGATGCTGGTTTCAATGGCCCTCAGTTCACCTGGTCGAACAATAGAGCTGGGCTAGCTTCTGTGAAAGGTAGACTAGACAGATTCCTTATCAGTAGTAATTGAGATTCTCTTTTTCCGGGCTTTCAGGTTAAATATCTTCTTAGGGGCCCTTCTGACCATGCTCCCATCATGGCTTCCAGTGTTATTCCAGTTAGAGGCCCTTCTAGATTCATTTATCAATCCATGTGGTCTACACATACCTCTTTTCTGAACACTGTGAAAACAGCCTGGGAGGGGGTTAGTGTCAACCACTCTAATCACTTTCACAACCTGCATCTAAAACTAAAAGCTGTCAGACATGCCCTTCAATCCTGGAATAAATCAGATTTTGGCGATATCAACAACACAGTTAAACGTCTTGAAAAGGAGGTGAATGCCAAGCAAGAAGATTTTGACAACAACCCTACTGAGGACAATCGCTCATCTTTGGGGGCTGCTAATGCCCATCTGAAAAGGGCCATTTCCTGTGTGCAAACCTTCTGGGCTCAAAAGGCAAGAATGAATTGGCTGGATGAAGGTGATAAAAACACTGCCTTTTATCATGCTATTGTCCAAGGTAATAGAAGGAGAAATAAAATACAAAGATTTCAGGTAGATGGATGCTGGTCTGAGGATCAGGAATTCCTGGCCATGGCTAAGGCAGCAGCTAATTATTTTGAGGCACTTTTACAATCTTCAAACAATTCGGTGGAGGAATCCTTGCTGGAGGTTATCCCGGAGGTCATCTCTCTGGATCAGAATTCTGCTCTCTGTAAGTGTCCTGATTTGGAGGAAGTAAAAAGGGCTGTTTGGGCGTTGAATGGGAACAGTGCTCCTGGGCCGGATGGTTTCACTGGCTTTTATTTTACATCTTGCTGGGACATTGTTGGAACAGACGTCTATTACGCTGTTAAGGGTTTCTTCAGTGGATACTCATTTCCTAGAAGTATCACCTCCACGTACATTGCCTTGATTCCTAAGAATAATTGTCCCATCACTTTCAATGACTACATGCCTGTTAGCTTATGCAATTTTACCTTCCTATGATCATATCTCAAGAGCAAGGCGCCTTCGTCAAAGGCAGATTTATCCTGGACAATGTGTCTATGGCGAGACAGTTGGTACGTGATATTGGCCGTAAGATAAGAGGAAATAATGTGGTTCTTAAACTGGATATCAAAAAGGCATGACAGCATGGATTGGAATTTTCTCTTTGCAGTTCTCAAAAAATTCAGGTTTTCCTCAAGATTTATCTCTTACATTGGTATGATGATTTCCAACTGCTGGTTTTCTATCTTATTCAATGGCTCTACAGCTAGCTATTTCAGATCTACTAGAGGCCTTCGTCAGGGTGATCCAATTGCCCCTACTTTGTTCATTATTATAGAGGAGGCTTTAAGCAGAGGTATAAAGCACATGGTGCAGTCTGGCTACATCCTCCCATACGCTGGCCCTAGGGGCTGCCCGCCCACCTCTCACCGTCTTTATGCTAATGACACCTTGGTCTTTGTGAATGGTAATATTCGTAATGTCTGTAGATTGATGGAATTCCTTAAAAGGTATGCTACTTCCTCCAGTCAACATGTCAATCCTAATAAGAGCTGTTTCATGTTGCCTGCTAAAGCAAATGCACACACCGTCCACAAGATCAAAGAGCTTACAGGTTTCTACAGGAAAACTGGGTCAATTACTTATCTTGGGGTACTGCTGAAACCTGGTAGATTGAAGGCTGAGGATTATAGCTCCTTGATTGACAAATTTAATGGTAAGCTTCACCCATGGAAGTCCAAGTTGTTATCTCAAGCTGGGAAAATAACATTAATCAACTCTATTATTTCCTCTCTACCAATATATCTCGCTGCAGCATCTTATATCCCAAAATCTGTTATTAACTATATTGAGAGAGCCTCAGCTGCATTTTTCTGGGATGGAGCTGATGGGGCTCATCGCCGCCACTGGGTAGCTTGGTCATCCATTCAAAGATCGATTATGGAAGGAGGTTTGGGTGTTCGGAGTTTGTGGCATTTGCAAGTTTCTTTGGCTGTGAAACAACTTTGGAACATTAAACATAACTCTACATTTTGGGCATCCTATGCTAGAAGAAGATACTCTCTGGGGAGTGTGTCTAATATTCCAGGGATTCCAAAAGATGTTTATATGGAAGCATATAAAATCTTATGTGAGAATACTAAGTGGGTCCATGGCAATGGGAGGAGGATTGATATTTTACATGATGTTTGGATTGGTGATTCTCCCCTTAGTAACACTATTCAAATGGATCATCCTAATGCATCCTTGAATGATGTGATTATGAATGTTGATCACCCCATCAGGCCTATTATCCCTCAACCTATATTAGATGGGCTCTCCCTCTCAAGTGATGAGGATACTTGTTTCTGGGCGGCTTCCATCAATGGTTCTTTCTCTACCAAATCGATGTATGATCTGATCAGACCGAAAGGAATTCAGAGGCCTGCTCTTGCTAAGATTTGGCACAATTCTTTTTACCGGAGAACATCTCTTTTCTCTTGGAAAATTATGAACCGGGCAGTTCCTGTTGACAGTCGGATTTCTGAAATTGGTATTCCTATGGCGTCTTGTTGCTCCTGCTGTGTGATGCGGGACGGCAAGAGAGGAAGGAGAAGAACAGGGGGAGGCAGAAGATAGAGAAACATGAGGCGGTGGGGCTTCACACCCTCCCTTCACAGGATCCTCCAAACACACCATCGCACGGGCCTGCAACTCCAGGCGGTTCCCATTCCAAAGCAACTGTTCATTTCTGCATTCATCATCATTCTCAAAAGAGGGGGAGACTGCTACATATAAAGGCCACACTGGAAGGCCAAAAGACAGACAAAAGAAAAGACTAAAATAACGTTAGAACTAATGACAAAATAACAAACTTGTCCCACACTTGCTAATAAACCTTTCTTACCTTAAGTTTAGACTTTTAATTCTACCTGACTAAATCAAACTCCACTAAAAATAAAATTACATAATAAAATAAAATTGATGTCAATATATCGTCGGTCGTCTGCAGTCTCGAGTCTCATTCTGCGTCCGTCACGAGTCACGGTCCCCGTCATTCTCCCCCACTTCGAAAAAATTCGCCCTCGAATTTTGAAGTGTCGGAGTAGGAGGAAGATAAATACAACGTAAATGACACAAGCCATGCAAATCATAATATCACAAATCTCAAACTGTTGACCAGAGTGCGCCTCATGGAAATCTAACCACACCACATCAAAATCCTGGAGAGTAAACTCGGACTCAACCATAGTAGAAGGTGAACCAACAATTGGAACGTCCTTTGGCTCTTCAACCACATCCCCAGCTACATCTTTTGTCGTCGATTCATCCTCTGCTACCAAGAGACTATCATGTGTTTCAAACATCTTAGACTCAACCTCTGCATAATACTCTTCTGCTAGTGCTGGATCAGCCTCGTAGACAATCTCTTGCATAGGTTGACATTCAGAACCATGTCGTCCAATCTGTACTTTAGGAAGAGACAACAGTGCATTATGAAAAACAAACTTGTCTTGTAAATGACTCGGGCTCAAAGTACAAGTTCGTCGTTCCAAATCAATGATAGCATGTCTTTCTTCTAGCCATTGTCTTCCCAGTATAATACATGTTGCTGCCATTGTGCCGATGTAACACCAAGCTCCATAAAAATAGGTGGTTGTGCCGAAAACTTTATGAAATTCCACAAATACTTGATCACCTTCATAAATTATTTCTCCAATTTTTTATAGGGACTCAACAATGTGAGGTGAAACCCAATTTTCATATTCCATATCAATAAAATCAATCTCGGCACATTCTCCATTTGGCACTGATGATGTGAATATGATTGGAAGAGGAATCATATCAAATATAAAATTCAAGATCTCACTGTGCTTTTCCGTTGACACCAAAGTGATGTGAAATTGGATGGACTGCCACAGGACGTGGACTGTTGATGGACTGGAATTCATTGAGACGATCACAACGGCGCAAACGACACTTGAATCAGAGCACGAACGAAGATTTTGTGCTGGCGGTGAGATAACAACTATGGTGTACCTCCTGGTACTGTAGCGGACTGGCTACTGTAGTGAACCGGGCCAAACAAGTTGACCGGGTTCCTTATAAACCCGTGGCCTCTTCTTCCTCGTTCCTCCTGTCTCACGCACAAGAACCAGAGTGGGAGACACGACGGCGATGGGGGCTGTTGCCAGCGACGGCCATGGCGGACGACGACAGCTCCGGCGACGGCGCCGGTGCCGGCGGACGTCGGCGGAGGCGATGGCGACGGGGGGCACCGGTGGTGGCTCCAAAGGAGGGCGACCCTGTCTTCCCCGCGCGTAGGAGGCGGAAGGGAGGCCCGCGCGTAGGCACAACTGGGCGCAGGAGCGGCGACGTGGAGGAGCTAGTGCGACCAGTCCGTCGCACCCAGTGGGTGGTTGGGGCGCCAGCGGACGCCGGCGGTGGCAACTCCAACGAAGGTAGTGACCGCGGTTCCTCCCTCCTCTTCCTCTGCGTCTGCCGATGTCGAGAGAGAGAGAGAGAGAGTGGCTAGACTGAGAGGGGGGGGGTCACGGCAGTGGCGAGCCGCGTGCAGGGGTGCGGCAGGCAGCGGGGCCGGGCTTGGGCCAAGCTCAGACTTATTGGGTGAATGTCGAGACCCTCTTAGAGCAGAGAGGGCAAGATCCCATTGAATCGTGGGAATAAATGAAAAATAAACTTCATGAGAAGTACCTTCCTGCATCCTTTCGGCAGCGTCTCATTGATCGTTGGCAAAACATCTTTCAAGGTACTCGTTCTGTTACTGAGTATATTGCTGAATTTGATGAGTACCTGATGAGGTGTGGAGCCCGCGAGGAGAGCGTGGTGACCTTGTCCCGTTTTCGGAAGGGCCTTCGCCCTGTATACCAACATGAGTTGTTCCGACAGCACGTCACGACCATTGAGCATGCTTATCAGGTTGTATGTGAGTTGGAGCAGTTCGAGCCCAGGGCGGACTTCCTACCTCAGACCAGACCGACATACCCACGTTCGGATGATCAGCGTTTGGCATCTGGGACTCCTCAGTGAGGCCTAGTGGTTAGATCCGTGGAGCCTGCACGACAGGACCCGCCCCCTCGTCCCCGATTTCTTCCCCCTGGGGACTCTACCACCACCCTACCTGTTCCTCCCACTAGTACCTGCCCCCCTCAGGGTACCCCATCGTTCAGACGGGAGGATAAGGGAAAAGCTCCTATCATAGGAGAATCATCTAGAGGTGTTAGTTCCTGTGATGGATGCTTCAAGTGTCAGGAACTCGGCCACTATGCGGCCCAATGTCCGTCCAAGACACTAGTTGTGACGGGTACCATTTCTGAGGATTCCCCACCAGAGCAGCTTGTTACTTATGAAGCTGGGGTTGACATGGCTGAGCAATATCAATTTGAGGAGGAGAAAGCCGATCAAGTCCAAGATGAGTCCCTCCAATATGACCACACTGATGACCTTCCCCATGGAGGCGAGCTTGGAGTTGTTTGCTGCAGCCTTGCACAGCCTACAGAGCGTGATGATTGGCTCCGTACTTCCATCTTTCACACCTTCTTTCGCCTAGATGGCAAGGTGTGTAAGGTTATCATTGACAGCAGGAGCTGCATTAACGTTATCTCTCCTCAAGCCATCTCAGACCTTGGGTTGACGGCAGTTGACCACCCCCGACCCTATCATGTCTCTTGGGTGAACTCCACCTCCATTCCCATTCGGACAATGTGCCACGTACCGATCTCCTTCCCACCTTATACGGAGAAGGTATGGTGCGATGTACTACCTATGGAGGTTGGGAGTATCATTCTGGGTAGACCTTGGATTTTCGACGTGGACGCCACTCTCTATGGTCGGTCCAATGTCTGGGCATTCTCCCACAATGGCGTATGCATTACGCTTCAGCCCTCTCGTCCTTTACCCCCTGCCCCGCGAGGGACCACTACTCCCAGCGTCCCTTCTCCAGCGAGGCCTTCTCCTACTGGGCTACCTCATTCTCCAGTCCATGCTTCTCCTAGTATCTTGCCTTCTCCTTCCTCCTCCCCAAAAGGCACTAATTCCCATCGAAAAGATGCTGATCCTGTCTCTGGTGGCAGCAACACTACAGTTTCTACTTCTATCCTTGAGACTCCACCCAAGGTTACCCTTCAGTTGATCAGTCTCCGGGAATTTGACCAGGAGTTTGAGCAGTTCGAGTACCTTTATGCTCTTATGGTTCGGCCCACTACGGGTGAGATCCAGAGTAAGCATACTCCTGAGGTCACCTCTCTCCATGAGGAGTTCTCCGATGTCTTCCCTGACGACCTCCCCGATGGTTTACCGCCCATGCGTGACATCCAGCACGCTATAGATTTGGTTCCGGGGTCCACCTTTCCGAACCTACCACATTTCCGCATGAGTCCAGTTGAATTTGCGGAACTAAGGAGGCAGATTGAAGAGCTCCTTAGGAAGGGTTACATTAGGGAAAGTTTAAGCCCTTGTGCTGTACCCACATTATTAGCTCCAAAGAAGGATGGTACTTGGAGGATGTGTGTGGACAACCGTGCCATTAACCGCATCACGGTGAAGTACCGTTTTCCAATTCCCCGTCTAGATGACCTGCTTGATATGATGACGGGAGCCACTATATTCTCAAAGATAGACTTGAAAAGTGGCTATCATCAGGTCAGGGTCCGACCTGGAGATGAGTGGAAGACTGCTTTTAAAACAAAAGATGGGTTGTATGAGTGGCTGGTCATGCCTTTCGGGCTTTCTAATGCCCCAAGCACCTTCATGAGATTAATGACCCAAGTGTTGAGGCCATTTATGGGGAAATTTCTGGTAGTTTACTTTGATGATATCCTCATTTTTAGCCACTCCAGAGACACTCATCTAGACCACCTTCGCCAAGTTTGTCAAGTGCTACGTCAAGAGAATTTGTATGGGAACCTCAAGAAGTGCGATTTTATGACAGATTGAGTAATCTTCTTAGGGTTCATCGTTTCTAGAGAAGGTGTTTCTGCTGATCCCGAAAAGGTCAAGGCAATTATTGACTGGCCTGAGCCGCGGACTGTGCACGATGTGCACAGCTTTCACGGCTTAGCGACATTTTACCGCCGTTTCATTCGGGGATTCAGCACTATTACAACTCCGATTACTGATTGCATTCGCAAGGGAGCTTTTATTTGGTCGAAGGCCGCTGTTAAGGCATTTCAGGAGATCAAGGAGCGCATGACCCAGGCTCCTATCCTTCGATTACCCGATTTCTCGAAGGTGTTCGAAGTAGCCTGTGACGCTTCGGGGGTTGGCATAGGTGGAGTTTTAAGCCAAGAAGGCCACCCAATTGCCTTCTTTAGTGAGAAATTGAATGATGCCAAATTGAAATACTCCACCTATGATAAGGAATTCTATGCGGTAGTGCAGGCCTTAAGATATTGGAGACACTATCTACTGCCGCAAGAATTTGTTTTGTTTTCGGACCACGAGGCTCTCCGATTTCTCCATGCCCAGAAGAAGCTTAATCCAAGGCATAGTCGATGGGTTGAGTTCCTTCAGGCCTACACCTTCGTTCTTAAGCACAAGGCCAGTGTGGAAAACCGTGTGGCTGATGCGCTTAGTCGACGTTCTTTTCTTCTATCTTTGGTTAGCGCAGAAGTCATTGGATTCGAGAGGCTTCGGGAAGGGTATCCTGATTGCCCAGATTTTGGTCAAGCTTTCTTAGCCCTACAAGATGGCCCTTCTAGAGAGCATCCTGACTACATTCTTCAGGGGGGTTATCTTTTCCGAGGTCATCGTTTGTGCGTCCCGCGGACCTCTGTCCGTGACTTCTTGGTTTGGGAATTGCATGCCGAAGGCTTAGCTGGTCACTTCGGTCGTAATAAAACCATTGAGTTGGTCGAGCATCGTTTCTTCTGGCCTTGCTTGAAGCGTGATGTGGCGCGTATCGTTGCACAATGTCGTACATGCGCTATAGCAAAGTAGAAGAAACAAAATACTGGGTTGTATACTCCACTTCCTGTCCCTGATCGTCCATGGCAAGACATTAGTATGGATTTTGTTTTGGGATTGCCACGAACGGTTCGGAAGAATGATTCGATCATGGTCGTTGTCAACAGATTTTCTAAAATGGCTCATTTTATTCCCTGCTCGAAAACTTCGGATGCATCTCGGGTAGCTCGTTTATTCCTAGAGGAGGTTGTGCGTTTGCATGGACTACCCAAGACTATTGTCTCCGACAGGGATGTTCATTTTGTCAGCTATTTTTGGAAAACCTTATGGCATTTATTGGGCACCAAACTCAAATTCTCTACTGCTTACCATCCCCAGACCGACGGTCAGACCGAGGTAGTCAATAGGAGTCTAGGGGATCTGTTGTGCTGTCTTGTGAGAGAGCATGAGCGTGGTTGGGATCAGGTCTTGTCTCATGCCGAATTTGCTTACAATAATTCAATCAATAGGTCTACAGGCAAAAGTCCATTCGAAATTGTTACTGGTTATAGGCCTAGAGGACCTCTAGACTTGATTCCTTTACCCAGTCAGGCCCGTGTGTCAGAGTCTGTCGAGTCATTAGCTGAGCATGTTAGGAGTCTGCATGATAACATCCGGCGTCAAATTGAAATCAGCAATGAACATTATAAGAAAATGGTGGACACACACCGACGACCACAGGAATTTCAGGAAGGCGAATACGTAATGATCAATTTTGGTTCCGCGTTCGTCACGAGTCACGGTCCCCGTCACTGTGCTCATCCCAGTACGGAAGACCTGGACCATCTATTCATAAACAGTGATATTGCATCTCATCTCTGGAGCTGGTTAACTCCGCTTATTTCCTTAAAGATCATCCTCCATAATCATATCACAACCCGCCTTTGGAGCTTCATGTAGAAATGGAACACTAAAATTCCCATCGGGTTCGTGACCCTATACTCGCTAATGCTTATGCTTTGGTATATTTGGAAGGAAAGATGCCCTAGAAGGTTTGAATCTATTTCCAGCTCTACTGGTTCTCTCATCAACAATATCAAAGCTACTATTGCTCACTCATTAACCACCCTCAGTTTCAAGATGGATGTTCCTCCTAAGGTTTTGCAGGTTCTACATGAGTTTGGTTATGTCCACAGTGCTCTTCCAAGGTGCTGAGGCTGGTTAGATGGATACCTCCATTAAGTAATTTCAGCCTCAATGTGGACGGTACTTGCAAAGGAAACCCCGACGTATGTGGAGGCGGAGGTTGTATACGTGATTCCCAAGGCAATGTCCATGTGGCTTTCTCACATTTTTATTTATTTGTTAGTCTCTAACAAAATTATAATTTATTACAATAAATGTTATCACCTGTTACAATATACGTTAAGTCTTGTTACAATAAAGATCTCCTTGTTATAGTCAAAGACTTCTAATTAATTTATCTTAATTTTTTTAAATATTATTTAAATAATAAACGTGAATAAAAATTTTAAAATACTTACGCTACACACTCTAAAAAACTTAGGCATAACTCATTTTGCTTGTAGTGCCATTTCTAAGACAAGCACATCAAGATTGGTTATTTTGTTTTATGCAATATCTTCCGATTTCAATTAGAGCATATGAAGTGTCAGGTCCGGCAATAATTGAAGAAACTCATGTTATTGATATATAAATGGACATGTTTGAGATGATCCACATTCTATTTTCGATCTATTCAAGTATCAAATATGTTCAAAATATTCACTTGGTGATCAAAAAACACCCACAACATAGAGTGTCCCTTAGAAACAAACTTCATCTTTACTTTCCTATAATAAGGATTGATAATTTGAAAATCACTGAACAAGCAGAAAAGTTTATTGATGCACCCCTTGCAACAATAATTTGAAATTCACTGAACAAGAACAATAATTTGAAAATCACTGAACAAGAAAAACTTATTGATACACTCCTTGCAACACCCTAGATAATTAGATGCAAGGCTCGAATATTAAATGTAAAGAAAATTGCAATCTCAAAGTGGGATGCGTTTAACTAGTAATAAGTTGATAAGGTCCCTTGTTGCCCCATTGGAATGTGTGTATCCATCGCTTCTCCTATAATACATCTCCATCACACACACAAACTCGAAAGGTACTGCGAGAAGTTGCAATGGTATCTGAGTGGTTTTGATCCATTCTTCGTTCATGACCTTCCAAGCAGTGTCTACCATCTCACGAAGCTTCTTATGAGCCATCTCCTTCGAGACACCGTATTCTTCCATGTAACATCGCACGGTGGAGGCAACATGTTGCCGATTCTCTTCAAACTTCAAGAAGTAGAAACATGGGTAAGTTCAATATTATCATATTAACGTATGTGATAGTAATATTTGCTACACATGTGGATATCTATGTGACAAATGCACTAGTTTTATGTGCATGATTGGCTTATATGAAGTTGTGAAAATAAATTAAGGCAGAATAAATAAAGGTTTTCATATGATAGTCATGATTGACAACTGAAATCAATTATACTATAATGTTTGTCACACATCTACAGGTGTAATAAATATTACTCAAAACATAATAGAACTTAGAAGAAATTCAACTTTATTTAAGAACTCATGGCGCTCTACAGACTCCAGAAGTACAGCTCACATGAGCTTTTTTTTTTTTTTTTACCTCATGCGACGAAATGTCGTCCATGAGGTGGGTAATCATAGCCGAAGCCTCAATAATCTTTGGGTAACTTGCTAACCAGTCAAAGGTATGTGTTGCGATGTCTCGCATGCAAAGGAAGAACCCACATATGAGAAGGCTAGTGCCACTCGATATCAAGGAGACCTGCAAATGATCCTGAAGCGTTGGTATATGCCCCTCGTTGCACCACTCCGCTTCTTTAAGATAAGCTTTGGCTATCGCTTTGATCTGAGGTAAACAAGAACATGTACACACTTAGCTAACTCAGAATTCACAAGCTTTATAAAGAACTAGTCGTCATATATATACCGACGTATATATGTCTTTTTTTTTATAACGAGGAACTCAACGTAGTGGCTTAGAGCTCAGTGTTCAACACCAGGAGGTCAAGGGTTCGAACCTTGCCATAGACGTATATATGTCATCACTATGTACTTTGATGTGAAAAAAAAAGGATAACTACGCTTTTATATAAAAACAGTGATTAGCAGATGCAAACTAACAAATAGCATACCTCTTCTTTGAGATACTGCACAAAATATGATTTTTGTCCGTCTAATAGCATATCTTCGAACTCCTTGGTAGTATCAGACAAAGCCATGAAGTATGTCTTCGTGTACTCCGGCAATCCATCGACTTCGCCAATATCCCATCTACATTTAGCAACGTATATATAGTAGCCGTAAGTGAAAGGAGAATAAAACAAAAGCGATAGATTATAATTTTTTACTTGTTATTGTGAAGAAATTAAATAATATTGAAAGCAACAACCGATATTATAAACAATGTTTAATCCTTTTAAATTCAAATGACCTATTGAGGTGTACTACAGAATAAAGAAATGCAACGCTACCTTTGCATTGCATCCGTAAGCAACATAAGTTCTTCTAATGTCCCGTATGAGTCATATATATCATCAAGAATGGAGACTAAACAAGCAACCTTGGTCATCATCATTCTGCCATGAGCAAGATGGGGTTCGTACATTACTCCTACAATCCAGAAATAACACTCCACCAGCCTATCCCGAGCAAAGCTGAGCTTTTTTATTAAGCCAAGCTCTTTCCACCACCTAAATAATAAAAAGTATTTTGGAAATAAACTTGAGTTATGCCAATAATTGAATTTCTGACCCATACTGAAAATGATAGATTTGGGACGAATGTAGCCCTGGTGATCGTGGTCTGATGAAAAATATTTCTGATCTTTATTGAAGACTGGGTTTCGCATTTATATGCTTGTTAGTCGACTTACCCAGTGAGGCTCCTTATCTCTTCTTGGTGCAACGATTGGACACGATTGAAATCTAACTTGGCAAGCTCTAAGATCACGTCATTTCTTCCTTCAACTGCTTCGTAAAAAGAGAGGTACTCTCTGGCCTCTAATCTCTTTATTCTTCTAATTAAAGGCATGCCTAATGCACGGACTACCTCTGTTGTGAGTGGAGGTTGCAAGCGATCTAACATGGATTCGAGCTCTCTCTTGCAGAAAGACTTGGCTTCCTCGAGGATGTCATCTTCTGGGGTACTAAGATAAGAAGCCTCATATAGGCTTAGCAAGCCCTGGATGTCAGAGCTTAGGTTTCCTCGGAAATGCCCGTGAACATCTTTGAACTTGTTGAACTGATCTGCTGGATCCCATGAACAAATTAACATATGGTCGGATGTTATAAATGTACAGAGATGACGAGACCATGATATATATGTTTCTCTAATCTCTAGGGCATAAACAACGAGTTTATAGATTGATACCTGAGGATATTTCGTAGGCCCCCTGCCTCAGAAGCCGAAATCGCAGTGAGACGGGGTGTTGATCGTCGCTGACCACCATCATCTGTGAACCATGGATACGAGCTAAAGCCTCACTAATCTCTTTCTCAAAGTGATATGCCAACCCTAGTCTCTGAAGAGCATCCACCAAGTTCATCTTTTCCTCCACCCGACGGCCATCATAAGCACTACTGCTTATAGAAAACATCGTCCGGACTTCCTCCTTCAACATCTCCACCCTCTGTTGCATCTGCGCATGGTCTATCTGCAACAAAACAGAACACAAAGCATGTGCAACAGTGCAAGGAAACTGTCTGCACCCATGTTTATGGCCACTGGGCCACAGATGGGCCGGCAGCCCAAGGGCAAGCAACCTACAGCAGGAACAAATTAATGGCATCTATGGTAAATATATACAAGAGGAGGGGTTGTCTTGGGCTTAGAGCTCTGCCACCTCCGCTCTCAAAAGATGGGCTTTGAAAGCCCCCTTTCCCATGCAAGAGCCATAGGAAGACAGCAGAAAGGAGGGGAATCACATCGGCAACAGAAGAAGAAGGTAGAGAGAGCTTCTGGGAGGCGGCCTTTTTTTCTTGCGGCTGAAGCAAACAGAAAGGGGGAAGAAGGGAGAAGGGTCGAGCGCTGCTCTCTCTCTCTCTCTAGGTGTGTGCAGTGTGGTGTGGGGAAAGGTGAGGGTAGAAACCGAGGTGGGAGAATTTTTTTAAAAATTTTCTATTTTCTCCTTTCGGGGAGACTTCTTCGGTTCTTCCTTTCCATTTTTTTTTTTTACAAGGAGCCAGTCTTTCAAAAACGTGCTCCCACCTTAATGGAGTTCATGGCTTGGAATGATATGTAAAGGCCTTAGTGCCTATGTGAAGTTATATAGCTAATTTTTCATATGCACATTTTTGTATTCCCATCCCCATCTGTGATGATGTGTTGAATCTCTTGTTCATTCTTTATTTTTCTTCTTGCATTGCAAAGATCGGGTGATTCCCTTCCTCCTACAATGAACTGGGAAGCTTAATCTCAGCCTCACCTACAGGAGAGCTGCACACACACACAACCCCCCAGACCGTGTGCCTGCCAACTACAGTCTCATGGTCCCCAACCTTTGTGCTCGTGGTTCGGTGGGAGAGGGTCTCGTGGTAAAGCTTTGCACCCTGAATGTTTGTTTAAATGATTCTGTTTGAGCGACCAGATGCCTTCCATTGATCCTTCCATTTGTCCTTTTGGTTGTTCGTATGACGTAAATAAAATCTCAGACATTCTTGGGTGGATAACATAATATCCATACCTTTATGATCGGGGATTGAAGTAGCCCATCCATCTCCTGTTTTTTGCATGTTGTTGCTCGTGCCAATCTGGGTTCAATTTATACCGATTCACTCTTTTCTCTCAACCCATGTTTCCTATTGTTGAGAGCCCACCGTTCAGTTTGATTCGGTGGCCCTGCAGTGCAGTGCTAACGATTCAACTACCATATCCTCTTCTTAAGGGATATGCAATCCGGTGGCCAATATAGTCATCGATTCATGAACATATGCTACGAGAGAGGTCAAACAGAAAATGATATTGTATTCTAATGTTATTGATATATAAAAAGACATGTTTGAGATGATCCTCACTCTATTTCCGATCTATTCTAATATCAAACATGTTCAAAATATTCACTTGGTGATCAGAAAACACCCACAGCATAGAGTGTCCCTTACAAACAAACTCCATCTTTACTTTCCAATAATAAGGATTGATAATTTGAAAATCACTGAACAAGTAGAAAAGTTTATTGATACACCCCTTGCAACAATATTTTGAAAATCACTGAACAAGAAAAAATTATTGATACACTCCTTGCAACACCCTAGATAATTAGATGCTAGGCTCGAATATTAAATGTAAAGAAAATTGCAATCTCAAAGTGGGACGCATTTAACTAGTAATAAGTTGATAAGGTCCCTTGTTGCCCCATTGGAATGTGTGTATCCATTGCTTCTTTTATAATACATCTCCATCACACGCACAAACTCGAAAGGTACCGCGAGAAGTTGCAATGGTATCTGAGTGGTTTTGAGCCATTCTTCGTTCATGACCTTCCAAGTAGTGTCTACCATCTCGCGAAGCTTCTTACGAGCCATCTCCTTCGAGACACCGTA